>CM069863.1:184203329-184525829 GCA_036172795.1 Pelodytes ibericus | reverse complement strand
TAGGGTTTTATTTCTGCCATTGACGGACACATTTTATTTTATATAATAATTTACATTCAGTCAAAAGCATTTTGAAATAATTTACCCCCTTTATTGACCAGACAGGCAGTTTCTGAGCATTTAATCCCTTTATTTCACGCACCCCCACACAGTCTGTGACGCACCCCCACACAGTCTGTGACGCACCCCCCACACAGTCTGTAACGCACCCCCCACACAGTCTGTGACGCACCCCCCACACAGTCTGTGACGCACCCCCCACACAGTCTGGGACGCACCCCCCACACAGTCTGGGACGCACCCCCCACACAGTCTGTCACGCACCCCCCACACAGTCTGTCACGCACCCCCCACACAGTCTGTCACACACCCCCCACACAGTCTGTCACTTACACAGACTGTTAGAGGGAGAGTGTGGGGTTTTGTTTTCTTACCTGGTGCAGGCAGCTGCAGCTTTGAGCTCTGGATGGTGACATTATTGGGTGTGTACGTTTGTAAGTGCCGACAGTTCATCACCAAACTGTCAGCGCTTACATTGCTGCGATGAAGTGGCCACTTTTATCTTCACCGCTGACAGCTCAGCGTTCACACTGACGCACTGAGCTATCAGCGGTGAAGCAGCCGCGAAGAAGTGTCCTAGACCCCTTCATGGCATATGGCAGTGCTCCACCTAAGGGGGATATATCCTGATCAGTAATTTATCACACATATTATTGCTTGTATGAGACACCGTCGGCTAGAAGTGATAAGTATAAGTGATATGTGCTTCTTTCCTTGACACGGTTGCCACACTCTAGTGTGTGTTTGTGCAGCTCTCCTCTGTTATTTCTATCTTGATGTGTGTGTGTTGGGTTCACACTACTATTCTGTATTTCTTTATATTTTTTCCATACTGGAAATGTTTAATATTCCAGGACCTCTGTTCATAATCCCTCCACGCAGCCTGAATGATTAAAGAGCTGCTGAATTACTATTAGCAATCACGGGTGCTTCCAATATGAATAGCACACGTGAAACACGCGGTGCCTCGAGGATGAGGCTAAACTGCCGTGTACTTTTACATTTACCTGCCAGTTTATCCTCTAAGCGGCACACGCCATGCGTCCCTGAGAAGACTGTTCTGACCCCTCTAGTGATGGCATGTAACTACATGGGGGTCTCTTATTGGACTAGCAGAGGGGAGACCTGACATCCCTCCCAGACAGACAGCTTTATCTCACCTGAATGGCAGAGTGGAATATAAACCTATGTGTATTTCTAAAGATACATGGCTGGTTTACCCCAGAGAGGTGGCAAAAGGATATTTTAACTTTTTTCTTCTCCAAATAAAGTAAAATTAAAAAAAAAAAAAAATCTTAAAAACATCATCTCTTTAGTGGCCCCTTTGTGTCCTGAAAGGTAACTGCGAATGACTGTAATGTCTGGTTATCTTTAGACTTTGAGCAGTGTTTATTAAGTAGTGTTTGTCTTTTGGTGCTCTTGCTGTGTACAGAGAGATTATAAAGATGTAACACATGTAGCATAGTCTTCAATGACGAAACCACAAGAGAACTGCGGTTGGTACAACCTGTGTACACGGAGATTACAGAGATTTACTCCGTGTTAACATGTTTTTACATGGGAAGAAACCGCATGCATTGAAAGGAAGGTGCTTGGGTATTGTCTGTGTACGTTGAGATCAGAAAGACTTTACTTGGATGCACATTATCCAAGGATCGCAGCCTCATTGCTTACTAGAGGGAGTTTGTTCTCACCGGGAATGAATGGTGTAAAAAGAATTGCAAATCTACCGGCTAGGAAAATGATTTCTATTGCATCATTTTGTGCCAAATCAGTATGTTGAACATTACCAGTACATTCCCATTGTCACGGACCGTTATAAGGAAGCCAGAACAGTTTATAGATTGTTAAACATTCATTCTTTAAAATAAATAAATAATACAAAATATATAAAATAAAACAAATAGAAATCCCTAGAACATTTCCAAAGAGAGAGTTTTTTTTTTTTTTTTTAAAAGTGTTTTTTATTTACTGCTCTTGAAGGCAAAGAATTAAGTAATTTGTGTGTTTTTCTGTTTGATGGGGAGGAGCATTGTATTAGTCATCTGATAACTATGTTTGATGTTGGTGAAATCTCCCGGTTCACAAGCAGTTTGCATTGCAGATCTCAGGAGCTCTGGGGATCACATTAAGATCACTTACTAATGTGCTGATCTTGGGTTAGTTCTGGGCACTGACATGCTGTGTCTATGTATCAATGTGGATTAGGATCAGTGCTAAATCCATTTGTTATACTGGGCTGTGCCCAGTACAGCCTTGTACAGGGCACCATGTATTCCCTTGTAGTACTGATACAGTTCACTTGAGTATTGGGGTTATTCACAAAAACTGCACAGATGAGGCAGTAACAGCTGATTTAGAAAGACCTGAAAGTTGGAGAAGTTTTTCAATGTTTACTGTGTGATCTTTGCAGTTCACAGTAAGTAAGCAGCCCCCCCCCCCCCCCACTGCATGATATTTACTAAAAATAATATGGATGCCAGACTGTGCCAGACTATTGCTCAGGAATATAAACACGCATGTATTTGAATCACTCATTTAATAAGCCAGATATCTTTTTAAGCCCTAGGTTAAGATAGGTTAAGAATACCAAAACTGTAACGCACATTATCTGGGATAATGCAAATCATGGGCTTTTAAATGCCAACTTAACATGTATACCGTAGATTGGAGGAAAGACGTAACAGGGGGGATATGATAGAAACATTTACATACATAAAGGGAATCAACACAGTAAAGGAAGAGAGTATATTTAAAGGAAGAAAAACTACCACAACTAGAGGACATAGTATTAAATTAGAGGGGCAACAATTTAAAAGTAATATCATGAAGTATTACTTTACTGAGAGGGTAGTGGATGTATGGAATAGTCTTCCAGTAGACGTGGTAGAGGTTAATACAGTGAAGGAGTTTAAGCATGCATGGGATAGGTATAAGGCTATCCTAGATATAAGATAAGGTCAGTGACTAATGAAAGTATTACTTTACTGAGAGGGTAGTGGATGTATGGAATAGTCTTCCAGTAGAAGTGGTAGAGGTTAATACAGTGAAGGAGTTTAAGCATGCATGGGATAGGTATAAGGCTATCCTAGATATAAGATAAGGCCAGGGACTAATGAAAGTATTACTTTACTGAGAGGGTAGTGGATGCATGGAATAGTCTTCCAGTAGAAGTGGTAGAGGTTAATACAGTGAAGGAGTTTAAGCATGCGCAGGATAGGTATAAGGCTATCCTAGATATAAGATAAGGCCAGGGACTAATAAAAGTATTTATAAAATTGAGCAGACTAAATGGACCGACTGGTTCTTATCTTCTGGTGACACATTCTATAGTTCTATGTAACTCCCAGCACTCTTAGCCAGGCTGTTTAATCATGTTAAAAGAAAGGAGGAGGCTTGGTTTGCGCCCATTTGGCGTTTGTTGTGTGGGACATGGCATTACCCTGTTATGTATCATGAGCCCATGATTTTACACGTTTGTCTTTACAGTGCAAATTCAGTGTTACGTCTGCGGTTCAATCACTTTGCCACAGAGTGCAGTTGGGACCATCTCTACGTTTATGACGGAGATTCGATCTACGCCCCACTGGTCGCGGCCTTCAGGTAAGAATTCTTTATTTGGTCTGATGTCTTACTGTAACCCCCTGACACCAGCAATTTTTTGCATCATGTGAATTAGAGCTGTTTTAAAGTACAAATAAGTGCATTTCACCTACATTAAACACAACATATAGAAAATAATCAAGGTGGAACTGGCCCTTTAAACCTTCACTTATAGGTCGGTGTATTTATGTCTTCGTCAGCACATTTAGAGGAATTGTGGCATTTTATTTTCCCTGGTCTGATGAATCTGGAATTTAATTTATTCTAAATCTTCTGATGTAATTTTTTGTTTAAATTCATTTGTTTATGGCTCTCCCCCTCTCCCTCGGTTATAGTACACTTGGATTAACATTCCCTGCTGACTTAGTCCCGTAACTATCTGAAAGCGTCTCCTAAGCGTCATTATATCCATGTAAAGCCTAGCCTCTAATGAATCTTCCATTAATCCCCCCTGCTCACCGATCCAACCAGCCATGCCACTTCCTCAGACTTAACATGCTCTTAATTACCTTTATAGAATATAAATACGTTCATTGAACTGCAGGATTCTCAGTCTCTCTGGGTGATTATTATCACTCCTCAATATATAAATGAAAGCAGCTTTCTTATTTCACTAGGTATGTGCAATGTTGAGGTGGTGGTCTTTTCAGCAATATGTTTTTAATTAGAGGGCCAACGATTTAAAAGTAAAATCAGGAAATATTACTTTACTTAGAGGGTAGTGGATGCATGGAATAGTCTTCCAGCGGAAGTGGTAGAGGTTAATACAGTGAAGGAGTTTAAGCATGCGTGGGATAGGTATAAGGCTATCCTAGATATAAGATAAGGCCAGGGACTAATGAAAGTATTACTTAACTGAGAGGGTAGTGGATGTATGGTATAGTCTTCCAGTAGAAGTGGTAGAGGTTAATACAGTGAAGGAGTTTAAGCATGCATGGGATAGGTATAAGGCTATCCTAGATATAGGATAAGGCCACGGACTAATGAAAGGATTACATTACTGAGAGGGTAGTGGATGCATGGAATAGTCTTCCAGCGGAAGTGGTAGAGGTTAATACAGTGAAGGAGTTTAAGCATGCATGGGATAGGTATAAGGCTATCCTAGATATAAGATAAGGCCAGGGACTAATGATAATATTACTTTACTGAGAGGGTAGTGGATGTATGGAATAGTCTTCCAGTAGAAGTGGTAGAGGTAAACACAGTGAAGGAGTTTAAGCATGCGTGGGATAGGCAGTGGTGTATCTTGATTTTGTGCTGCCCTAGGCAGACAAAATCCGGGCACCCCCCTACCCAAGCTGTACACCCACGTTACACACCTAAGACATGCCCCATCATTCAGACTCACATCAAGCTCATACTCCCATCACACACACACTCCCATCACACTCCGTCACACACACTGTCTCCCATCACACACACACTGTCTCCCATCACACACACACTGTCTCCCATCACACACACACTGTCTCCCATCACACACACACTGTCTCCCATCACACACACACTGTCTCCCATCACACACACACTGTCTCCCATCACACACACACTGTCTCCCATCACACACACACTGTCTCCCATCACACACACACTGTCTCCCATCACACACACACTGTCTCCCATCACACACACACTGTCTCCCATCACACACACACTGTCTCCCATCACACACACACTGTCTCCCATCACACACACACTGTCTCCCATCACACACACACTGTCTCCCATCACACACACACTGTCTCCCATCACACACACACTGTCTCCCATCACACACACTCTGACTCCCATCACACACACTCTGACTCCCATCACACTCAGCCACACACACTGTCTCCCATCACACACACTCTGACTCCCATCACACTCAGCCACACACACTGTCTCCCATCACACACACTCTGACTCCCATCACACTCAGCCACACACACTGTCTCCCATCACACACACTCTGACTCCCATCACACTCAGTCTCTCTCACACACACACACACACACACACACACACACACACACTCCCATCAGCACTTACCTTTCCCTGGCAGGCAGGCAGCATGGTCCCTCCTGCTGCCTGTTCGACTTCCCGGCGATTGTGCCGACAGGCCACGTGACCGGGCGCGCGTACGACGTCAGCGCGCCCGTCACGTGACTGTCGGCACTTCCGTGCCGGCACACTGCACGGGCAGCCGAACAGGCAGCACGGAGGTTTCTCTGTGCTTCCTGTTCGGCTCCCCGTGCAGCCTGGCAGGCAGAGCGATGGTGAGGGGGGATCTTCCGATCCCTTCTCACCTCCGTCTCTGCCTGCAAGCGCGGTCTATTTTTTTTTTTTACATTTTTACATTTTTTTCTTTTCAGTGCTGGGGGGGCGGCCGCCCCCCAAAATTTGCTGCCCTAGGCATCCGCCTAGGATGCCTCGCGGTGAATACAGCACTGGGGATAGGCACAAGGCTATCCTTGATATAAGATAGTGAACTGGGGACTAATAGAAGTATGTAGAAAATTGTGCAGACTAGATGGGCCGAATGGTTCTTATCTGCCGGTGACACATTCTATGTTTCTGTGTTTGGATCCTTGAACTGATCCAAGCAAATAAAGTTTTGTCCCCTAAATATTTAATTCTTCTGTAATTTTAATTCATCTTTAAAACCCGGGCTTGGCAACATTTTTTGTAGCCTTCAGGAGCAGTCCTGTTATTTTTAGGAGACAATACATCCATAGAGCGGCAGTGCCCCAGCTGAAATATAAATAAAAGAGCAGTCTATCAAGTGTAACTGAATCGCCAATGTTACAGCCACAGACGGATGACTAGAGAGAACTAATGACCCAATGCGTTTCCCACAAGACTGCGCCTATATATAGGGGCCTAAAACTATCATTGCACCTCAGCCAGCTGTTCCACAGACTGATACTAACCGTGGAAATGTGAAAGTGTAAAAAGATAGAAACATTGTAATATTCCATAGCACACACGTGAATGCAACTCCATATAGTTATACACAATCAAATAATATGTCCCACTTGTGTCTTTCTTTGCACCAGCAGAGAGACGGTCGCCGACCAGACTGGGCATGACAGCTGCCTGTTACATCATAAACTGGCATGTTCTCCGTATACTAGGGGCACTAAACATGTTTCTTTATTTAGAAAGTGTTTTACCAGGAAAAATACACCTGAGATTTCTCTCATTTTCAAGTAGTATGTCCTGGGGGACCAAGTCCAATATTGTATTACACAGAGTTACACATTTAACAGCAGAGCAAAAACAGACCGACATACATATATATATTTGTACAGGAAAGTAGAGGAGAGGACATACAGGGTGAATGGTAAAGGTACGGATGGGTTGGACAGACCAGGATCAACCATTATTTGTTTGTGTTTATTGACGTGATCACTGGGGAAATCAATCCCATTGATCACATGCAATAAATACAATAAATAATAATTGTATTCTTTTCTAAAGCAAGCGTAGGCTTCACTGTCCGTGGTATAGGGTGGGAGTCACTTGACATCAGGCTGGTATAAGGACTAATTGAAGATCTACGTATTATTGATCAGTTAGCAATGTGGAAAGACAGCCCGATTTCTAACCTTCCTCCTATTTTTCGGTCATTACCCTTTTTGCTGAATAGTGCTTTTGGTTGTAGAAGCAATGTGTAGATACAGTGTACATGAAGGGGCTGTATTCTCTCTCTGTGTTGTACATATGTTTAAAGGACAACTGATATTTCAAAAGCCTTCTGCCCCCTACACACAGGGGGCGGACATGTTTAGAATCTCGGCTTGGATGAAGAAAGTTCTAACCCAAGATTCTAAAGAATACATCCGCCCACTGATAGAGCTATACAGAGCACAGAGGACTCCGTTAGGTACTTTATTTGTATTCTTCCATCTTTCAGTTAAACATAAGTTCATGTTTTGACAACAGTTGTCCTTTAAACATATGTACAACACAGAGAGAGAATACAGCTAAAACGGGAGAACTGAAAATGGATTTAAAGCAAACATATGTGCATTTCATATATCAGATCTGATATATGAAATGCACATATGTTTGCTTTAAATCCATTTTCAGTTCTCCCGTTTTACATTAAAGATCATTGTACCATGTCCTCTAAATTCAGTGATGTCCAGTAATGAGGGCTGGGGGAGAGGGGTCTATGGTTATAGCAACATCAGAGGGCTGGGGGAGAGAGGTCTATGGTTATCGCAACATCAGTGGGCTGGGGGAGAGAGCTCTATGGCTATAGCAACATCAGAGGGCTGGGGGAGAGGGGTCTATGGTTATAGCAACATCAGAGGGCTGGGGGAGAGAGATCTATGGTTATAGCAACATCAGAGGGCTGGGGGAGAGAGCTCTATGGCTATAGCAACATCAGAGGGCTGGGGGAGAGGGGTCTATGGTTATAGCAACATCAGAGAGCTGGGGGAGAGAGGTCTATGGCTATAGCGACATCAGAGGGCTGGGGGAGAGGTCTATGGTTATAGCAACATCAGAGGGCTGGGGGAGAGAGGTCTATGGCTATAGCAACATCAGAGGGCTGGGGGAGAGAGGTCTATGGCTATAGCAACATCAGAGGGCTGGGGGAGAGAGAGGTCTATGGCTATAGCAACATCAGAGGGCTGGGGGAGAGAGAGGTCTATGGCTATAGCAACATCAGAGGACTGGGGGAGAGGGGTCTATGGCTATAGCAACATCAGAGGACTGGGGGAGAGGTCTATGGTTATAGCGACATCAGAGGGCTGGGGGAGAGAGGTCTATGGCTATAGCGACATCAGAGGGCTGGGGGAGAGGTCTATGGTTATAGCAACATCAGAGGGCTGGGGGAGAGAGGTCTATGGCTATAGCAACATCAGAGGGCTGGGGGAGAGAGGTCTATGGCTATAGCGACATCAGAGGGCTGGGGGAGAGGGGTCTATGGTTATAGCAACATCAATACAACTTGTTACACTTTATCTTCATGTTATAAGGAGAGAGGAATGGTTGAGGGAAAAGGTAAGAATGATCTTTTACTTTTTCTTGAAATGATACAGTGCTGATCTA
This sequence comes from Pelodytes ibericus, assembly GCA_036172795.1. Lineage (NCBI taxonomy): Eukaryota > Metazoa > Chordata > Amphibia > Anura > Pelodytidae > Pelodytes > Pelodytes ibericus. The sequence continues at coordinate 184,517,123 of CM069863.1, read as the reverse complement.
AAAATAAGTTTTTATCACACTGCAGGTGGAAGAGAGAGAGGAAGGTATTAAGCTGTAGGGCGTATGTGATTACAGTGGGTGTCTGTCCCCATCGCAGAGGGAAGCTGGCACCAGAGAATCTGCTGTATTGTCCTAGAACAGATACTGGAGCCGCCAGCTGTTGTCCTTCTAGAAATCCCATAATCCTCAGGGATCCAAAATGGTGCTGCTGGGTGATGAGACACATTGGAGGTCTATGGTTTCTAATCCTATAGAAACAAAATGTTATTGTTATTTCACCTGTTATTCTGCTATATCTTTATTAAAAAACCCCAAAACGGATTGAAAAATGAAGTGACGCATGGCTCCCATGGCGGATGTAAGGTTCTACATATATAATTCCCCTTCAGTACCGCGGACAGCAGTCAGGATGTGTGATTACCGCGGGTTAAAGGTGATGTAACATTGTCCCCGTGTGTCTTCTTACAGCGGACTTATTGTCCCAGAGAAAGAAAGCAACGAGTTAGTGCCGGAAGTGGCCGTGACGTCTGGCTATGCCTTGCTCCATTTCTTCAGTGACGCAGCCTACAACCTTACCGGCTTCAATATCAGTTATAAGTAAGAACCTTCCTCTCCCTTGCTGTCATTGCACCACGTGTGTGAATTCAGATTGAAACGGTTATTCCCCCCCCCCCCCCCCCTCTAGTTTTATTATTTGAAGCAGCCATCCCTCAATCACACTTTAAGATTGGCTACTTTATTATTACGATTACCGTGCATCATACATGGACTCCCCCATCTTCTGATTTCATTCATATCTATATATGTACGGCCATTTTGGTGAGGGGCACACAGAACGTTTACATATATGTTCTAGGGGTATGCAGTGTACATAGAGGGGCTTTATTTTCTGTATGTTGTACTGTGTGTTTAAAGGACAAGTGACGGCAATTCATGAATTTATGTTTAACTGAAAGATTTCATGAAGTGCAGGCATTGTAAATAGAAATGCTTTAATGAAAGAATAGAAATAAAGCATGTAACTGATCTGTTTGCTTTGTATAGTGCTTTCAGGGGGCGGACATGTTTAGAATCTTGTGTCATCTGATACAAGGCGAGGAAAAATCTGACCCAAGATTCTACAGAACATGTCTGCCCCCTGAGAGAACTATATGGAGTAAAGATTCTAACCAACATGTCTGCCCCCTGAGAGAACTATATGGAGTAAAGATTCTAAACAACATGTCTGCTCCCTGAGAGAACGATATGGAGTAAAGATTCTAACCAACATGTCTGCCCCCTGAGAGAACTATATGGAGTAAAGATTCTAAACAACATGTCTGCTCCCTGAGAGAACGATATGGAGTAAAGATTCTAAACAACATGTCTGCCCCCTGAGAACTATAGGGAGTAAAGATTATAACCAACATGTCGGCCCCCTGAGAGAACTATAGGTAGTAAAGATTATAACCAACATGTCTGCCCCCTGAGATAACTATATGGAGTAGTAAAGATTCTAAACAACATGTCTGCCCCCTGAGAGAACTATATGCAGTAAAGATTCTAACCAACATGTCTGTCCCCTGAGAGAACTATATGGAGTAAAGATTCTAAACAACATGTCTGCCCCCTGAGAGAGCGATATGGAGTAAAGATTCTAAACAACATGTCTGCCCCCTGAGAGAACTATATGGAGTAAAGATTCTAACCAACATGTCTGCCCCCTGAGAGAACTATATGGAGTAAAGATTCTAACCAACATGTCTGCCCCCTGAGAGAACTATATGGAGTAAAGATTCTAACCAACATGTCTGCCCCCTGAGAGAACTATATGGAGTAAAGATTCTAACCAACATGTCTGCCACCTGAGAGAGCTATATGGAGTAAAGATTCTAACCAACATGTCTGCCACCTGAGAGAACTATATGGAGTAAAGATTCTAACCAACATGTCTGCCCCCTGAGAGAACTATATGGAGTAAAGATTCTAACCAACATGTCTGCCCCCTGAGAGAACTATATGGAGTAAAGATTCTAACCAACATGTCTGCCACCTGAGAGAACTATATGGAGTAAAGATTCTAAACAACAATATTGTATGTCCGAGTTTGACCAATCCCGGAGACCTGGCTCCTAAAATCCCTACTGCACTCTCCTAACCTTTTTTTTATTGTTTTACACTGACCCCCATCTCCCTGGCTCCTAAAAAAACAAGCATGCTGAATTGGTCTGCCCCTAAATGAAATTTCCCAGCCCCCTAAAATAATCCTGAGAAAGCCTGGGATCCTGAGCGCTAGACTGGCCCATGTGAGGCCATGCAAACAAATGTTTTTGATCTGATACTCTATTGTCCCAAACGTTATCTTCCTTCCCAGCTCCTTTTGCATATTATTTTCCATCTGCTGTTTAATTCATGTTGTAAATCGGACTATTGTAACCCGTATCAGTGGGTCTGATTCATGGGCCGTCTGCTGCTTACCAATGCAAAGCTCCCTCTATCTTGTTACAATGTGACCTGTTACCTTTCAGCATTGACGTGTGCCCCAACAACTGCTCCGGCAGGGGGCAGTGCGTGCACAGCAACAGCACCGCTGTGTACTGCGAGTGCTCGGAGAACTGGAAAGGGGAGGCCTGTGATATATCGTACTGCGTGGACAGCTGCGGATCCCCCCAGCGCGGTGAATGCAATCTAAATGGCACAAAGAGATGCGACTGCAGCGCTGGCTGGCAGGGTGAGTACTTGCGGATAGTCCTTTTGTTTCTGTTAAAGGGCCGGTTGCACATAAAGAGACGTCATACATCATGCAAAATAAACAGAAACCGGTCTTATCAGTTTAACTCTTCGTCCAAAGTGTAATAGTTACTGCTGTTGCTATAGAAACAGTCCTACAAAATAAAAGAAAAACAAGTGATTAAACTTGTATATATATCAGAGCTGTTGACACTTGGTGTCCAGACCTCTGTGTACAGTAAATGTGCAGAAAAAAAAAAAATGTAACACCTCAAATGCTTTAATATTCAGAATGGCAAATATCTACTTGGAAGAGACAACAATCAAGAGATCACGGCGTTGTTTGGGAGTATATAAGAATATTAATGCACTCACGGTAGGAGGTTTCTACAGGAAATGACCAGTCATGTCTTCCCATACTCATTACAGACACACATACTTTGTATTTTGTGTACTCGCGGTCCTATACATTACATACCTTTTTTTTTTTTTAACCCTTTAGTGACAAGACATTTTGACCTTGTCTTTCCCTTCGTGACAATGGCTGTTTTTACATTTCTGGGGTGTTTGTGTTTAGCTGTAATTTTCTTCTCTCTCACATACTGTACCCACACAAATTATATGTTGTTTTTATCGTCAAAAGAAGGGCTTTTATTAGATACCATTATGGTCATCATATCTTATAAATTACTACAAAAAAAAATAATAAAATATGATGAAAAAATAAAAAAAAAACCACTTTTTCTAACTTTGACCTAAAATATTTACACAAATACAATCATTAAAAAAGACCCCGTCCTACCCGGAATTTGTTCACTTTATATTTTATTGCAACTCTGAACGGTATTCACAGCGTCTCTAAAAAGAGGACTTGATTATCCGCTACCCTGAAATTATGTATACTTTTCTGTTATATGTCCTCACTCCTAAATGTGACAAATTTCTGTTCCTTCCCTCTTACCAAAACTATCCCAACTACTCCCCCTCCCCCTATTTCTCCTTTTTTCTTTCTTATAATCTTTCTATTCTTTCCTTCTCCTCCCATCTTCTACTCCTTCCTCTTTGATTTTTCACCCTCTTCTTTATCTATTTTTTTTCATTCTGGATCTATTTCAGATTCATAATATAGATATGATGCAATACTTGTTTTTATATATCTTTACTGTACCTGCTTACTTTGTTTTTTGTATTCTCAACTCTTTACAATAAAAACTTAAAAAAAAAAAAAAAAATACTCCGTCTAAATAGTTTCTAAATGTTGTCCCGAGTTCAGAAATATGCATGTTTCCACGTTTTTCTGCAGTTTTTTGCAAGTTATGGGGCAATAGTGTTTTTTGTTTTTTTTCCTATATTGACCTTTTGACCCGAACCCTAAATTTAACCCCAACTCTAACCCTTAATATATTTTCATTTTAGTTTAATTGCAACCCTATCCCTTATGCTAACCCTAATTTAATTGTAACCCTATTTAAGCTGATTGTCTTTTTTTTCATTGCAATGTTGTTGACTGCCTCTAGGGACAGTCAAGCAACATATTCAGAGCGTCGGAAGTGAATTTTTTTCCCACTTCCAAAGCTCTGCGGAGCGATCGTGGGTGCCCCAGAGCTGGAATTTTTGTGCTGCCTATTGCTTCATCATCAAGGCAACTTAGCAGCGCTGTCAGAGCGGTTTTCGCTGACATTTAAACTGGCATTTAATGTAGACAAGTGCAAGATTATGCACCTTGGGCGTAAAAACCCAAAAGCAGAATATAGACTATTTGGTACAGTCCTAACCTCAACATCTGAGGAAAGGGATTTAGGAGTAATAATTTCAGAGGACTTGAAGGTAGGTAGGCAATGCAATAGAGCAGCAGGACATGCTAGCAGAATGCTTGGTTGCATAGGGAGAGGTATTAGCAGTAGGAAGAGGGAAGTGCTCATGCCATTGTACAGAGCACTGGTGAGACCTCACTTGGAGTATTGTACGCAGTACTGGAGACCGTATCTCCAGAAGGATATTGATACTTTGGAGAGAGTTCAGAGAAGGGCTACTAAACTGGTTCATGGGTTGAAGGATAAAACTTACCAGGAAAGGTTAAAGCATCTTAACATGTATAGCTTGGAGGAAAGATGTAACAGGGGGGATATGATAGAAACATTTAAATACATAAAGGGAATCAACACAGTAAAGGAAGAGAGTATATTTAAAAGAAGAAACCACAACTAGAGGACATAGTCTTAAATTAGAGGGGCAACAATTTAAAAGTAATATCAGGAAATATTACTGTACTGAGAGGGTAGTGGATGTATGGAATAGCCTTCCAGCAGAAGTGGTAGAGGTAAACACAGTCACTGATTTTAAGCATGCGTGGGATAGACACAAGGCTATCCTAGCTATAAGACCGGGAACGGGGGACTAATAAAAGTACTCAAAAAAAATTGGGCAGACTAGATGGACCGAATGGTTCTTATCTGCCGACACTTTCTATGTTTCTATGTTTTAGGCACGTCCATTGTTGGGAAAGGAGTTCCCGGCTGGAAGTGCCTGACACGTCCATTGTAGCGAAGAGGTTAAAGTCCATGGGTCGTCTGCAAAAATGTTTTATAATCTTTGCATCTGTATGCCCCCAAATAGTAATGTCGGCATACCACCATGCCTGGCGTCACTACTTTCTATGCCTAGTCGCAATGACCTCATCATTGTTTCGGTTGCCATTTTGTTGTTTTCACTGACATTGCGGCAATAATACTAAAAATAGCAATGTGGAATATGTAGTATGTATAGTTTACCCTCTACAAAGCGATACCTTGTGCTTTCTACATTCAGTTTAAGGTAGCTAGGTTTGCTAACAGAAGGAATTAACCAGTTAAGTTTATATTCTCCCATAAACCAATGTCCAAAGTTCATGTAGTGTTGATCTGTGTGGCCTGTGAACTAGTGCTGTTTGATGTTTCACAAGGTGTTCAACCTGTCCTATCGGTAAGGCTTTTCAGGGGTGTCGGCCGAGGGTCTGCACTCATGCCGTGGTTTCACTAGTCTTTTCCCCCCCACTAACCGGCTTCTCATTTGGCAGGCCCCAGTTGTTCTGTGACAGTTCCGGCAAACGAGTCGTTTTGGACGCGAGAAGAATACACCGACCCGAAGCTCGCGCGAGCATCTCACAAAGCCGTGGTGGTTAACAATGTGATGTGGGTAGTGGGAGGATACCTGTTCAACCACTCAAATTACCATATGGTTATGGCGTAAGTACTATCGTCATATTCAGGGGAAGGCTACCATCAGCAGCATTCGGCAAAACGCTTTGGTCTTTTTACTTTATTCATTTATCACAAACCTGTGCTACAGTGATGCTAACATCCCCTCAAAGCAGCAATCAGGCAAACAAAAATACATCATTTAAAAATAATGTGTAAAAGTGTTTCCGTCAGAAATGTGTTGCAACTGTTCTGTAATTATTGTCTGCCACTAAGTATAAAATTATTTTGCCAGAAAAAAATCCACAAAGACCAAAATATAAGTGATCTAATTGTTTAAAAAAAGTTGTTACACCCCCCCACCCCCCATTTGTTTTTGTTGTAAAACCTATTCTGACAGTTTTATATACATGCCAGAGAGGCCGTTTTATATACATGCCAGAGAGTCCGTTTTATATACATGCCAGAGAGGCCGTTTTATATACATGCCAGAGAGGCCGTTTTATATACATGCCAGAGAGGCCGTTTTATATACATGCCAGAGAGGCCGTTTTATATACATGCCAGAGAGGCCTTTTTATATACATGCCAGAGAGGCCGTTTTATATACATGCCAGAGAGGCCGTTTTATATACATGCCAGAGAGGCCGTTTTACATACATGCCTGAGAGGCCGTTTTACATACATGCCTCTCATGGATATTACTTTATTTTGGCCCATTCAGCCTTTCACATTTTTATCAGGAGTAAAAAAAAAAACCCTCCTCTCCCTCCCTCCTCTCCCGTGGCCTTTGTAGATGGTTCAGAATTCAGTTCAGTGATTTGGGAGCAGGACATGTTTTCATGGTTTGGCCTTTCTAGTATGTGGGTCGCTGAATGACACACACAGGGATATTCACTAACAGATGAGTTGAGGTGAGATTTCAGAAACAAATATACAAAGGATTTCACAGAAATTAAACACTGCTGGGCTTACCCTTCAGTCTGCGTGAAGCACTGAACAGAATCCTGTGCCAATTCCCAAGATGCAGTGCTGCAGGGGTAGAACATGAATGCCCAGCAATAGATCCAAATGCAAAATGTTTTTATTTGTACCCCAAATCCAGCCAGAGGTGGAGAAACAACACACATTGTACATATTGGAGTCGGCATTCACTAATTTATCTATACATTGTACAGTGACCAGAGGAATCCCTGCACAATGTATAGATAAACTGAATAGCCCCCACAGCGTCCCTGTTCTGAAGCTGTAAAGCTAACATGCTTCTTCTGTACCTGGTTTTGTTGCCCTCCTGTTTTATTTCCCTCAATGTAACAGGTCTTTTTTGTGCCTTCTAGTTATGACCTGGCTTCACAGGAGTGGCTTGACCTCAACAGCTCGGTCAATACTGTGGGTATACGATATGGACATTCCTTGGCTTATTACAAGGTATGAGGATGTTTGCTTATTTTGTTAAGTGTTAAACACTGTGGGTTTTAATCTCTCGTTTAAACAACAAATTTTATTTTACCTCCTGGAACTGAGCATCCTCTGCTTCTGTCGGGGGGTCTTGGGATTGCCCAGTTTTGTTGACTTTTACTTCTGGGGGTTGATTGGCGGCTTTGACATGTGCACCAATGTGCTGGCACAAGCCATGTAAAAAGAATCAGGAGAACTGTATGTCGCGGGTACGATATCCTGCACGTCGCGGGTACGATATCCTGCACATGAGGGTTTTGGAATGTAAAATCCATCTTATATTATACATAAACATAATGAAGGAGAAAGTAAATAAAGCATGTTATTGAACGCTCTCTGCTTGTATCGGACTATCATAGGGCAGACATCTTGGTCAGATGTTCCGTCATGTGACCCAATATTCTAAATATCTTGGCTTCTCCCTGTGCAATGCAAGCAAAGAGGGCTCAATATATTGCTTTTTTTGTATTCTCTCATTAAAGCATTTCAATTTAAAATGTTTACCATTGATGAAACCTTTCAACTAAACAGACCCTTTTTTTGGTTGCATGTAGGGCAGGCCGGTAAAAAATTGGCATCAGGCCAATGTTAAGTCTATGGAGACAGTACTAAAGCCGGTATTTTTTTTGAAGAAAAGGTAGCAACCCTAGTTGCATGTTGTCCTTTAACCCCCCGACACTTTCACAGGAGTATTTCTGCATAATCCTCAGTGTCCCACCAGTGCAGGCTTTTTTGTTTTCTGCCACTTTTCGCAGAAATGAGTTTCCAAGCAGCTTTCCAAAGTCCAGTTGTTGATGGGTAACCTTTATCCCAGAGAGCACCCTGTGTGGACATGAGGCCATGTCTGCGCGTATAACACCCTGCATTCAATCTTTTTACCACGTTTCTTTTTAGGGATCACGGTTGTGATAACAGAGGCCTGTGTGATTCCTGGAAGTAAATACACTTTATTTCTTACACTTTGGCTACGTGGAGCTTGCTTTAAGTAAAATGATGCCTTCTCTTTGCAGGAGAAACTGTACATGTATGGTGGAAAGATCGACTCCACCGGCAACGTCACCAATGATGTGTGGGTGTTTCATATCCAAAACCAGTCCTGGGTTCACATTCCACCAAAGACCAAAGACCACTACGCTGTGGTGGGGCACTCCGCCCACATTGTTACCCTAGACGATGGGAAAGTGGTCATGCTCGTATTCTTTGGCCATTGTCCTCTCTACGGCTATATCAGCAGCATTCAGCAATATGATCTAGGTAGGATAACACACAGTGACCTTACAGCAGCGTTGTCCAATGGAATCCTACATCTGCCATGGCACTTTGTCAGCTAAGAGGCTGGCCGGGGAGTCTGGGAGATGTAGTTCTCCAGCAGCTGAAGGGCTGATATCTGACACCCCTCCTTTACACCATAGGATGCGCTAGGAAGGCCATGTTAAAGCCAATATCACAATTAGGAATTTGAAATTTTTAAAAAAAATGCTGTTGAAGAACAAAATCGGCTAGGAATTATGGTTGTCACGTTAGGCGTTGTTTGGTAATTTAGATATCTGCCAGGAGACTTATTAGCATTTAATATCCCCCTCTTCCATGCTTACTGGCCCTAAACACTTTCACTTGGAAGAAAATATTAAACCCCCCCCCCCCCCCCACACACACACTGTACTGCTACTCCTCCTCTTTTAAATGTAAGATTAACTAGATTATTAATTGTGCCGCATTCTAGACCATGTTATCCCTTCAGCTGTACAATACGCTTCATAAAGCAATAATAGTGTAACTCTTTCTTTTGATACAGACATTTACTATTAATTTTACCAACATTGCATATTTTTTAAAGTGTTGTTCCACCCAAAACAAATGGAGTGTGCACGGCAGGGATAGCTGCTCTGTTGGATGCATCTGTTAAAGGGACTGTCTAGTGCCCAAAAGGCATCTTCCCACTATTAATGCATATGAATGTGCTTTGAAAGTACTTTAAAATGCATGTTTTATATTTTGCATTGCCCAAAATATAAAATACAGCTAGATGAACTTGTGAAATTACAGCAGTTTGCAAGAAACCAGGACTGCCCACACTAGAGGAGTAAAAGTCAATTAATTTATTTATTTATTTTTGCTGCAGGAACCAATGTGAATAATTTCATTCAGATGAAATGGAATTTCCCGTCCTCTAGTAATGTCATCAGACATGTGTTGCACTGTGTACAAGAGCAAGTCTATTATAGTCCACACAATGCATTCAATTTGAGGTCCACAGGAAGTGACTAAATGAAACAAAACTTTATATCCCCAGTGTCTATATAATCAGTGCTGCCGCACCTGCAGTAAACATGCAGAGTAATCACTGGGGGGAGGGCTTGAGTTAAATATTACAAATGTGATTTCTACAGAATGCCTGCATCAAATCACACTGGGATAAAAGCCTGTGCACTATACAAACAGTGATCTTCATCTTGCACCAAAGTGAGTTTGTGGACTAGACTGTCCCTTTTTAATGTCTCTAATTAAAGGTGAAATATTGCACCCTAAACTGAAGGGCTCCTGTCATTTTGGATGGCTGGGTTCACTTCACGAAGATACCTAGACATGACATAAAACACTACAAAATAATCTAAGATGAGGTTCATATGCAAATCAAGACACGTGATGTCATTAACAGGAGACGCCACACATCCCCATTTATGTATTTACTTGGAATGCTAACAACACAAGATAAAGTTATATGTAATATATCCTGCGGTTTAAGTATAAACACTCTTTAGTTGTTGGCGTCTCTTTATATTGATATAGGCCAGCTGGATTTCCTCTCAATTTAATATAGAGTGAAAGAGCGAGGAAGGTGATCACTTGTCCGTACATCTATCTCCGAGTTTAGATAAAGAAGTAACATTGTGTGTCCCCCTCAGCATCGAACACATGGGAGACGGTCAGTACGGAGGGGGCTCTTGTGCAAGGAGGATATGGCCACAGCAGTGTATACGATGAGAAGACCAGGTCTATATACATACACGGCGGCTACAAGGCTTTCACAGCCAACAAGTTCAGACTGGCGGACGACCTGTACAAGTACGAAGTGGAAAACCACACGTGGTAAGTCCTGGGGGCTCTTATCTGCTGGCAGCGTGCTGAATTAACTGGAGTAACCGCTATCATGCCGCGTCCTTGGATGGCTCGAGATGTTCTCTAATCTTATTGGTCCGTTAATGGACAACTGCAGGAATAAAATTAGGCTCGGTTTGTTTGTTTGAAAAAAAAAAAAAGTTTCAAGTGTTTTTATTTTCACTACAATGATTTAATTAAAGAATAAGAATAATGTACCTTATTGAGTTCTCGTTGCTATGGCCCAGCTTTTTCATGGGGGCGGACATGCTTAGAATCTAATCCAAGATTCTGAACAACATGTCCGCTCCTTGATAGAACTATACAGAGCCAAGAAGGCTCAATAAGATACTGTATGTGTATTCTTTCATTAAACAGTCTCTACACTTGGTGCAATATTTTAGTTAAACTTAATGGGTTGCTGTCTGTTGTCCCTTAGAGCAGCGCAACTAATATTCTTTATTTTTATAAAGTGGGTAGCATTGTACAAAGGTATAGATTACTTCTCCTTTACTTCTGTTTTGCTAAACTCTTTTCCCAGGCTTCTGTGCCAGCTTCGTGGCCTAGTGGCCACACTAACGTCCAGCATTGAGATCTACCTTAGACAGTGCATTGAAATCAGGTGTATCCGTGCCAGCGACCCACTTACATGGGATGAAGCGGTGACCCTCCCTGTAGAGCAGTGTATTAAGAGATCTATGTGACGGCGTTCAACTCACTGAAAGACCGGGCAGTGAGATACAGCTTGATATGTCTCACTAATGCAGGAAACAGAAAAGAAACACTGTAATCGTGTAATGTATTACACTATATCTTACAGCTTCTTGCCGCAGTTTCAGTGCACTTAAAAAGAAAAAAAAATCATGGTAGAGGGGACTGCAGGGAATTAGAAACTTAAGGCCAAAGTATTGGAAAATGTATCTCATTCAGTTGAATTGGAGAGTTTTTCCAACTTGGCTTCTTTGACCTTAAGTCAACTCCCTGCAGCCCTCCCTTTCATGCATAAAGCCCTCACACGTGAATATATATGGATTGAGACGCACCACTGATGTGTTTTAAGCTTACTGGTGGGGTTATACACCGAGACCCCCACATTGCAGGAAGAAGGATAATGGGGGGCATTCATAGTTCCCCTGGACGCCCGGAGGGAGTGTGTGCTGAATGTGACTCCACATCTGGTGTACCCGGCTCCTTGTGCCGTCACATAGTACTGTGCCGCCACCGCCTAGTGGACGGCTAGGGTTACTGCTGCCCCTCGGAATATAACCCGACCACCTTAAATGTAGGAAAACTAGCTGCCTGCTGCTCCCCCTTCTGACACTTGGGGACAAAAGATTGTTTGTTTTTATTCTCTACATTCACAGTATAAACTGTTTAGGTTGACATTTCCCTTTTAATAAAGGTTTATGTATTACTCTGACTTTGGAATTGGGATTTATTTTTATAGTATTATATAATTGATGGTAATGGCGAATTGATGGTTTATTTCTCTCTTCCGTATGTTTCTCGTTAATTATGGGCCCTGTATTTGAGCCATACATTGTGCTGGTGAAGTGGCCAGGGAATGTATGTGTTGAATAATCTCACGTGAAGCCTTACTTCCGCCTTGTGGGTGCTCACACTCTCAGGCCCCCCCCCCCCCCCCCCCGACGCACTGCCATGTTTGTAGTTCTTGGTATGCTCTGGATTCAGCGGTAAGAATTAATCTGTTTTTTTTTTTTATTCTATCACTAGGTCCATCCTTAAAGACAGCCGCTTTTTCCGTTACTTGCACTCGGCCATCATTATAAGCGGGACTATGCTTGTGTTCGGAGGTAACACCCATAACGACACTTCAATGAGCCACGGCGCCAAATGCTTCTCCTCTGACTTCATGGCGTATGATATTGGTGAGTTATTACGACTGCGTTATCACCAGCTGTCTTAGCTCTACTAACCTGTCATGATCACAGTTACTACTTCTATGGGTGGAAATGTCATTTTATGATGTGCAAAGCGTATATGAAAGAAGAAACTAAAATCCCCCTTGTTTTCATGGAGCACAACATTTAAATAATCAATACCAATCCCCCAATCATTCGATAGGACACAGCTGTATTAAATCTCACATATATCTATATATATATATATATATATATATATTGCTCCACAAACTAGATGCCATAATATGAACTGTTCTTAAAGTATAAAATGTTATATTATACATGTTAATGGTACTGGCCCTTTAACAGGTCACATCATTTTAATGCAGAATGAAGAATCAGCAGTGCTTTGATTGTTTTATTTTCCTTTTTTCATTAGCTTGCGATCACTGGTCGGTGCTTCCTCCTCCGACGCTACATCACGATGTCAACCGGTTTGGGCACACGGCGGTTCTCAATAACGGGTAAAAGGAATTTCCAGCCGGTCTAGTTGTCCTTTAACCGAAAGATATAGATATTTTTAGTAGAAATGCTTTAATGGAAGCATAGATATAAAGTAGCTTATTGAGCACTGCTTACTTACATCGGGGGCAGACATGTTTAGAATCTTGGGTTCTTCCGTCATCTGACTTAGAGCCTAAACAACCCTGATAGAGCTTTACAAACAAAGCCTGTCCAATAAGATATTTTTATATGTATTCTTTAATCAAAGAATTTGGGAAATGCCTGCGCTCAGTGCACTTGGTTTTCAAAGTTAATGTTTTGCTGACTGCTTGTCCATATAATGGAGGTCCTTCCTCTTGACCCTTGTAGGGCTAACCCCGTTTGTTAGTAAATCCAGTGTTTCTCCCTTCCTGCCTTAGCACCATGTACGTGTTTGGAGGGTTCAATAGTCTTCTCCTCAGCGACGTCCTGATGTTCACCCCCGAGAGTTGCGAATCTTTCACCAGTAACGGCTCGTGTCTGGAAGCCGGCCCCGGACTCCGATGTGTATGGGACAGCAGCTCGTCCCAGTGCTTCCCGTGGGAGACGGCCAGTCCCGAACAAGAACAATGGAGTAAATCTCACTGTCCCAATAAAACATGTACGTGATCACTCCCTTCCTGATTATTGGATCTCCTTGGGTATGTGCATTGCTCTCACAGGGAGTGATGCCAAAATGTTTGTACTTCTCCTTCCACCATGTTACATTTAGAAGATATCAGTGATCATCTACCAGAGAAGGCTAGCACTAGGAGATTTTATTTTTGGAACCTTTATAAAGAGGGGTGCTGCCTGTCACCTTGTGGAAATGCCCCCTTATTGGTGTGACAGACCAGTTCTCCCGGTCTGCCCCTCTACCATAGCTAAATGGGCTGGGTCTGTAGTACTTTTTACTTCTAAATGTCCCTTTCTTTACTAAAACTACCATAATTTGTAGTACTGCAGCAGCTGGTGAGCTGCGGTTGGATGCCTACGCTCTGCTGTGTAGCACTTTCTATCCAAATTTCTTGCTTGTGTATGAATTTCTCTCCTGTCTGTCTGTGTCTGTCTCTGATGTGAACAGATTGGCTGATGAAATTGCTAAATGGGCCTCTAAATTATTTAGAGACCAGCATGTTTTACTTCCGGTGTGTCCTGTTATTTGGATTGCAATGTGTTACACTGCTTATACCTGTATTTATAGTGTGTATAATGCATCTCTGTATGTTACTTACAAAGCAACAACAATCGCACAATATGTAGAGAATCACAGTGATAATATAACCACGATCATCGCACAGTATCTAGAGAATCACAGTGATAATATAACCACACTCATCACACAGTATGTAGAGAATCACAGTGATAATATAACCACATTCGCACAGTATGTAGAGAATCACAGTGATAATATAACCACGATCATCGCACAGTATCTAGAGAATCACAGTGATAATATAACCACAATCGCACAGTATGTAGAGAATCACAGTGATAATATAACCACAATCATCGCACAGTATGTAGAGAATCACAGTGATAATCTAACCACAATCATCGCACAGTATCTAGAGAATCACAGTGATAATATAACCACAATCGCACAGTATGTAGCTAATCACAGTGATAATATAACCACACTCATCACACAGTATGTAGAGAATCACAGTGATAATATAACCACAATCGCACAGTATGTAGAGAATCACAGTGATAATATAACCACACTCATCACACAGTATGTAGAGAATCACAGTGATAATATAACCACACTCATCACACAGTATGTAGAGAATCACAGTGATAATATAACCACACTCATCACACAGTATGTAGAGAATCACAGTGATAATATAACCACAATCGCACAGTATGTAGCTAATCACAGTGATAATATAACCACACTCATCACACAGTATGTAGAGAATCACAGTGATAATATAACCACAATCATCGCACAGTATCTAGAGAATCACAGGGATAATATAACCACAATCATCGCACAGTATGTAGAAAATCACAGTGATAATATAACCACAATCATCGCACAGTATCTAGAGAATCACAGTGATAATATAACTACAATCATCGCACAGTTTCTAGAGAATCACAGTGATAATATAACCACACTCATCACACAGTATGTAGAGAATCACAGTGATAATATAACCACAATCGCACAGTATGTAGAGAATCACAGTGATAATATAACCACAATCATCGCACAGTATCTAGAGAATCACAGTGATAATATAACCACAATCATCGCACAGTATGTAGAGAATCACAGTGATAATATAACCACAATCGCACAGTATGTAGAGAATCACAGTGATAATATAACCACACTCATCACACAGTATCTAGAGAATCACAGTGATAATATAACCACAATCGCACAGTATGTAGAGAATCACAGTGATAATATAACCACAATCATCGCACAGTATCTAGAGAATCACTGTGATAATATAACCACAATCGCACAGTATGTAGAGAATCACTGTGATAATATAACCACGATCATCGCACAGTTTCTAGAGAATCACAGTGATAATATAACCACACTCATCACACAGTATGTAGAGAATCACAGTGATAATATAACCACAATCGCACAGTATGTAGAGAATCACAGTGATAATATAACCACAATCATCGCACAGTATCTAGAGAATCACAGTGATAATATAACCACAATCATCGCACAGTATGTAGAGAATCACAGTGATAATATAACCACAATCGCACAGTATGTAGAGAATCACAGTGATAATATAACCACACTCATCACACAGTATCTAGAGAATCACAGTGATAATATAACCACAATCGCACAGTATGTAGAGAATCACAGTGATAATATAACCACAATCATCGCACAGTATCTAGAGAATCACTGTGATAATATAACCACAATCGCACAGTATGTAGAGAATCACAGTGATAATATAACCACAATCATCGCACAGTTTCTAGAGAATCACAGTGATAATATAACCACAATCGCACAGTATGTAGTGAATCACAGTGATAATATAACCACAATCATCGCACAGTATGTAGTGAATCACAGTGATAATATAACCACAATCGCACAGTATGTAGAGAATCACAGTGATAATATAACCACAATCATCGCACAGTTTCTAGAGAATCACAGTGATAATCTAACCACAATCATCGCACAGTTTCTAGAGAATAACAGTGATAATATAACCACAATCATCGCACAGTTTCTAGAGAATCACAGTGATAATATAACCACACTCATCACACAGTATGTAGAGAATCACAGTGATAATATAACCACAATCGCACAGTATGTAGAGAATCACAGTGATAATATAACCACAATCATCGCACAGTATGTAGAGAATCACAGTGATAATATAACCACAATCGCACAGTATATAGAGATTCACAGTGATAATCTAACCACAATCACACAGTATGTAGAGAATCACTGTGATAATATAACCACAATCGCACAGTATGTAGAGAATCACAGTGATAATATAACTACAATCGCACAGTATGTAGAGAATCACAGTGATAATATAACCACAATCGCACAGTACCCAACACTGCTTTTGTTCACAGGGTGTTAAGTATCCCCTTTTTTTCCCTTTCCAGACGTGGACAACGATAAATGTGATCAGTATACGGACTGCACCAGCTGCACGGTCAATTCAAACGGCTGTCGGTGGTGCAGCGATCAATGTATTTCCGTCAACAACAACTGTACTGGGAGCCAGGTCAGTGTATGTTCACACAGCGCACCTACTATGGCATTGTCAATAGTACAGAGCACAGACCGTGTATTGCACTGTACCTGGCATGTAAGAACAATGCTCTGCTACTTTATAAAATGTTCTCTCATGTTTGCTCTAGTCCAACTGATAGCAAAGGTATAGCAATAAGTGTTACATCAGTGGGTGATTTGGCATATAGGTAGATTGGCTGCCTGCTAAGCATTGTGGGAATGTACATGTTTAGGATAGAGCTCACAACTCCGCACAAGACCTCCATGTCACATGTCTCTTCTTCGGCTGAGGGATCAAGAGTGGGAGTTATTGTACTTCCCCCATCCAGTTTTTTTTTTTTTTTTTTTATAGAAGAGGCAGCTATTCATATCTATTTTTGGTGCCAAGGATCCCCCCTTTCAGTAACTGCCAATGATCCTTTGGATGTGCCACGTACAAGGAAGGCCATTTCTGGCAAGTGTATCTTTCCTTCTGTTTTATAGTCCCATTTACAGACTAACATTATACTCCTTTTGGGACCTAGTCCTCTATATATTTTGTAGAAGGTTCACCTTGGTATTTTTTACAGGCGTTTTTAAACCAGAAGTTTTAACTTGTCTTAACTTGATCTTTTTAAATTGTGTAAATTCTAGACATGTGCATTTGTTTTCCCAAAATACACACATCTGTGTGGTCCTTGCCACCCCCCCCCCCCCCCCGATTTACTCATTCAGTGTCTCATTTGCGCAAGGTCGGAGAGGGGTGATGAGGTTCTGTGCCACATGTGCATTCTGTGTAATAAATTCAAGAGATGTTTCGATCCTGTCATTTAGTAAGGAGAGTGTGTGACACAGATACCCTCCAGCTCTCCTGCCAGTTAGCTGACAGAGTATTATGAGAGATGTAAGCTATAAACATCCTGACACTCCTGGTATAGAGTAAAACTTTTTCAAAGCATTTTAGTTTCAAATGATGGTGGCAGACTCTCTATCTATCTGTATGTATTAATAATCTGATACAAGTGCACTACAAGCCCATGATATGCAGTAATATGGTTTAATGTCCTTGTGATCCAGGGTTTTGTCAATTCACCGGATCAGTGCCCCAAGAATGTCCCAGGTTACTCCTGCAATAAGAAGACCAGCTGTAAGAGCTGTGCCATGGACCAGAACTGTCAGTGGGAGCCCAGGAACCAGGAGTGCATTGGACTGCCAGGTATGCTGTGCGGAGCACTAGCATCATGTCTTGACTGTGCATGGCCATTTAAACTCTTCTGTCAGCTCTTAAAGGGGCGCTTACACTTACATAAGATTTAACTAGATTACCTGTGCATTTTAAAACAAACACACATGTCACTGTTTTTTATGTTTGGATTAATTGCATATAAAAGGAAAAATATAATTAGGTGTCAGTCTCCAGCATCCATTTTGAGAATATTTCCCATGGTGCAACATTCTTCAAAATCTTCCAGCAACACTCACTTTACAACTATGGCCAGATCCTGCATGATGATGTCAAACGATACTCCCCTGCTCTCTTACTGGCTCCTGTGTATCATAGTGGGCAGGACTACGGTGTTACCCTCCCATTCAATGCAAGTCTATGGTCAGAATTCTGACTTATAGACTGCATTCTGTGTCCCCAGCCCCAAAGTGAGATACTAGTGCTGTAAAGTCACTGGGGGTGGCACCCAAAAACACTATTTCACAAAATGGCGGCACCCAGTCACACTTGTTTAGTAAAATATTTCTTACAATAAACTCACATAACAAAAACAAAAGACGTGAAATCAACAAGGCAAAATAAAAAGAATAAACCCTTTTCATTTTTTGGTGTCCTTTTAAGACTCATCACCCAGGGCTACTTATTACATTCACTGTGTTTTATAAACTAGCATGCACTTGACTGTATTAGCCCTTTAAGGTGGAAGTAAAGGGAAAATATATATATATATATATATATATATATATATATATATATATATATAAATATATATGAGCCACTGAATAAATTGTTTTGAATTAAGTTTTTATCATCTAGTGTTCAAAAGATATTATTTTTTTTATAATACAGTTTTGCGTGCTTTGTAAGTTTGTTGATTCCCCAGTGACCTTTTAGAATGTGTTTTAATATTTATACTTCAGCTCACAAGTACATTTGCAACAGTCTTGTACACTGTATCACTTGAAAAAGGCAATCCTCTTTTGAAATGCAATATGTGAATTTTAACACAGGTAGAGGTAGCTGGGAGAGCAATGGGCAGACTCCTCCTAGTTTTGCCTTTACTCCCACTTGTTTTGATCTTAGTATTACAGACTCACTGTGGTAAATGAATAATAACACCAACTTCACAGATGTCAATTCACACTGCTCCTGAGTGAATTTTTTTTGGACCGTACTGAAAAAGTTAACACACCCAGCACTGCTAGAACACTCCTACAGCTACCTCTAGAAGGAAGGACAAGTACTCTGGTGGTTAGAGGCTGGTTTTTAGGTTGTGTGGTTAGAGGTTGGCGGTTAGGTTTTGTGGTCTAGAGGTTGGTGGTTAGGTTGTGTGGTTTAGAGGTTGGCGGTTAGGTTGGGTGGTTTAGAGGTTGGCGGTTAGGTTGGGTGGTTTATAGGTTGGCGGTTAGGTTGGGTGGTTTATAGGTTGGCGGTTAGGTTGGGTGGTATAGAGGTTGGCGGTTAGGTTGGGTGGTTTAGAGGTTGGCGGTTAGGTTGGGTGGTTTAGAGGTTGGCGGTTAGGTTGGGTGGTTTAGAGGTTGGCGGTTAGGTTGGGTGGTTTATAGGTTGGCGGTTAGGTTGGGTGGTTTATAGGTTGGCGGTTAGGTTGGGTGGTTAGAGGTTGGTGGTTAGGTTGGGTGGTATAGAGGTTGGCGGTTAGGTTGGGTGGTATAGAGGTTGGCGGTTAGGTTGGGTGGTTTATAGGTTGGCGGTTAGGTTGGGTGGTATAGAGGTTGGCGGTTAGGTTGGGTGGTATAGAGGTTGGCGGTTAGGTTGGGTGGTTAGAGGTTGGCGGTTAGGTTGGGTGGTATAGAGGTTGGCGGTTAGGTTGGGTGGTTTAGAGGTTGGCGGTTAGGTTGGGTGGTATAGAGGTTGGCGGTTAGGTTGGGTGGTGTAGCGGTTGGCGGTTAGGTTGGGTGGTTAGAGGTTGGTGGTTTAGAGGTTGGCGGTTAGGTTGGGTGGTTTAGAGGTTGGCGGTTAGGTTGGGTGGTTAGAGGTTGGTGGTTTAGAGGTTGGCGGTTAGGTTGGGTGGTTAGAGGTTGGTGGTTTAGAGGTTGGCGGTTAGGTTGGGTGGTTTAGAGGTTGGCGGTTAGGTTGGGTGGTTAGAGGTTGGTGGTTAGGTTGGGTGGTATAGAGGTTGGCGGTTAGGTTGGGTGGTTTAGAGGTTGGCGGTTAGGTAGGGTGGTTAGAGGTTGGTGGTTTAGAGGTTGGCGGTTAGGTTGGGTGGTTAGAGGTTGGTGGTTTAGAGGTTGGCGGTTAGGTTGGGTGGTTAGAGGTTGGTGGTTTAGAGGTTGGCGGTTAGGTTGGGTGGTTTAGAGGTTGGCGGTTAGGTTGGGTGGTTTAGAGGTTGGCGGTTAGGTTGGGTGGTTTAGAGGTTGGCGGTTAGGTTGGGTGGTATAGAGGTTGGCGGTTAGGTTGGGTGGTGTAGCGGTTGGCGGTTAGGTTGGGTGGTTAGAGGTTGGTGGTTTAGAGGTTGGCGGTTAGGTTGGGTGGTTTAGAGGTTGGCGGTTAGGTTGGGTGGTTAGAGGTTGGTGGTTTAGAGGTTGGCGGTTAGGTTGGGTGGTTAGAGGTTGGTGGTTTAGAGGTTGGCGGTTAGGTTGGGTGGTTAGAGGTTGGTGGTTAGGTTGGGTGGTTTAGAGGTTGGCGGTTAGGTTGGGTGGTTAGAGGTTGGTGGTTAGGTTGGGTGGTTTAGAGGTTGGCGGTTAGGTTGGGTGGTTAGAGGTTGGTGGTTTAGAGGTTGGCGGTTAGGTTGGGTGGTTAGAGGTTGGTGGTTTAGAGGTTGGCGGTTAGGTTGGGTGGTTAGAGGTTGGTGGTTTAGAGGTTGGCGGTTAGGTTGGGTGGTTTAGAGGTTGGCGGTTAGGTTGGGTGGTTTAGAGGTTGGCGGTTAGGTTGGGTGGTGTAGCGGTTGGCAGTTAGGTTGCGTGGTGTAGCTGGTTGGCGGTTAGGTTGCGTGGTGTAGCGGTTGGCGGTTAGGTTGCGTGGTGTAGCGGTTGGCGGTTAGGTTGGGTGGTGTAGCGGTTGGCGGTTAGGTTGGGTGGTGTAGCGGTTGGCGGTTAGGTTGGGTGGTGTAGCGGTTGGCGGTTAGGTTGGGTGGTGTAGCGGTTGGCGGTTAGGTTGGGTGGTGTAGCGGTTGGCGGTTAGGTTGCGTGGTGTAGCGGTTGGCGGTTGGGTTGGGTGGTGTAGCGGTTGGCGGTTAGGTTGGGTGGTGTAGCGGTTGGCGGTTAGGTTGCGTGGTGTAGCGGTTGGCGGTTGGGTGGTGTAGAGGTTGGCGGTTAGGTTGTAGCGGTTAGGTTGTGTATTCACAGTGCAGTGCATGTCTTTCAGGAAAGCTTTGATAAATAAGTTCACAGTGCAGATGGTATTTGTGAAGTGTGTATTATTACTTTACCTCTTTAATTAACCAGACGTTTGTGACGGAAAGCCTGGATTAAGGAAATGACCGCTACATGGATATGTCTGGTTTATATTAGTAATTGCTCTGTTGAGGATCTTTGTCTCTCAGCCTCCCCACAGCTCATCCCTTTGCTTTTCATTTTCCACCTTTAGCACGGCCCACAACCCGCTAGTCTGTTGGATGGAGTGTAACTGATATTTGGGAATTATTACCAAATCCTTACAAATCATTCTGTCCATTACAAAAACCCTGTGTTATTAAATCTTTACCAGAAAATATCTGTGGAGCAAGCTGGCATCTGGTGGGCAGTTCCTGCTTAAAGATAACCAGTGCCAAGGATAGCTATGACAACTCCAAGCTGACCTGCCGGAGCCACAATGCCGTGCTGGCCTCGCTCACCACACAGAGCAAAGTGGAGTTCGTGGTGAAACAGCTGCAGAACATGCAGGTAACGAGTCTCATGTCCAATCTGAAGCACTCTCCGGCAATGGAACAATGAATGGATAAAGCTCGGCAAAACATGGTTCTGTTTAATTGAAAGATTGCATTTTACATAGAAATAAATACAAATAAAGTACTTTATTGAGACCTCTTTACATGAGGCAGACATGTTTAGAATCTTGGGTCAAAGGAAGGAAAGTCTGACCAATGTGTGCCAAGATTCTAAACATGTCTGCCCCTTGATAGAGCTACAAGGAGCAAAGAGAGCTCAATAGGCTTCTTTATTTGGATTTTTCATTAAATAATTTAGATTTAAAATGCCTACATTTGAAGAAATCTTTCAGTTAAAAATAACTTAATTTTTTTTGCTGACAGTGGACTTTTAAAGAAAATATATTTTTAAATGATGAAAATGTCTAGGTACAGGAGCATGTCCACCTCAGTTTTTTTCCCATTTTTAAACTCGTTATACTATGTATACTATATCCATGTGGTGTATTTTTCACTAAACTGCCTTTAAACAATCTAGCATAATAGGTCTGTGGGGTTTTTTTTTTCTTTAAATTTATAAAATCCCAGACGATATACATTACAGCTGAAACCAGTATATATCTACCTGTTGATCAGTCTTAGACTGAAAGGCTGACAAGTTAAAAACCCCAGTGAGAAAAGGTTCTTTGTAGTTTTGTCCTAGAGCCATGTTGTGAGTGTCAGCAGGCGAGATGTACAAAAAGCCTATAGGTAGCTAGAAGTCGGTGCACTACATCACAGCGCGCAGCAGTGTAGAACGCGAATAGTCTGGCGTTTGCGCCATCAGTCAGTCCGCCAGCTCAGCCCATGTATAAGAAAGAACATCCGCTAAACACTCTTTTTGGTGGAGATGCAATAACCTCCAAACGGAAGTGCTAGAGTGTAGAAGGTATATAAAACATAAAGTGCAATCTCAGTGCAAATACAGAGATTGGGTCTTTTTTGTTTAATTTACAATATTTTATAGCCAAGCCTCCAGTCAGGGTATTTCACTTCCAAGTCAAGACTGTGATCATTACTCACCACTCCTCAGACACCGCTGTACATAAGCACTGCGTAAATGTTCTCATACGCGGATTGTTTGTATAACGTTGTAACCCATACTCTGCGATACGGCACGTCTCCCTATTAAACACCCTATTCCTGCCTTGATAGCCGAAGACGGACCTCACCCCCTGGGTTGGACTGAGAAAGATCAACGTGTCTTACTGGTGCTGGGAAGACATGTCACCGTTCACCAACACGACCCTCCAGTGGCAAGCGGGGGAGCCAAGCGACGCAGGGTTCTGTGGGTACCTGGCAGAGCCGTCCTCTGTGGGGCTCAAGGCCGCCACCTGCATCCATCAAATCAATGGAAGCGTTTGCGAAAGGCCAGGTACGGTTCCCTACAGACGAGCAGCCGCGATGTGTATCATGTAATGGCTTGATGAGAGAGTAATACGTGCCGCCATTTTGTACAGCTGCCTACTCGTACACACTGTCAATCACCACTTTTTATAAAGAGGGCCTAGGACGAGTAAAAGGGCAACAATTAAATCAAAGTACACATTCACAAACATAGTTTGTTTAAGTGTGACTCCTCCCCACCAGCAAACGTCACCCTTTGATCAGATCAAAATGGAAGCGATTACTTGTAGTCCAATGTAAAATGGCTGATCCCTCTCCATGCAGAGGTGCTTCTGAGTAGGGGGAAAAGGTGTGGGGGTAGGTTAAGGAGATGAAGAAATTACACTGAACTTAATATGTGTATATTTATTGGTAAAATATGACTACTGTTTGGTAAATACTGCAATTACTGAGCGTAGTTCACAGTGATCAGCCCCTCACATTACATTGGTTTTTAAGATAAAACTGGAGATTCAGTCACATTATATGGCCATATAATGCTTAGCTGACCGCTGCACCAAAGTACTCCAATATTGGTGGGTCCTGACTTACGAACATATTACTAACTATATTACTTAGCAGGGACCAAAGGCAAATACAGAGACATGTCTGCAATTTCTAGGTTTCTCTGGACACCATTTATAGAGCACCTGTGATGGAGAGGGGGGTTTTATACGTAAATGGTGTCCAGAGAAACCTATAAGTTGCATGAGTAGAATAGAAAGGTGTCTGGTCCCTGCTAAGTAATATTTAGTGTTTGCAGCATAGTGACGAGATGAGAATAATATGGCCAAATCGTGTGACTGGATCTGGATTTTTTGTTATCTAAGAAATGCTTAAAGTCCAGAGCTTTGAGTTTGTACCCTGTGTAATGTGAGTGAGCTGTGGATTGGTAATGTCCGCAGCCACGTTATAATAAATGCCAGTTCAGGGGAGTACTTTCCTTTTTGGATTCTGAAAGTTTCTTACAGAGGATTCTCCACTGGCTGATGAACCTGATAGAAATAGAAAATACTGTAGAGAATAAAAAATGATTGGAAATTATCTATAACATTGTGTTTGCACGTTTATTCCTAAATTGTAAGAAAATGTGGATTAAATGTGTCTGTGGTGTATCCTGCGTACATCACCAGTGGCTTGATATGCAAACTAGCGACAATGGACGTGTCGGGCATGTCCTGCCAGAAACTCTGTTGCCGACGACAGTGGACGTGCTTGGCATGTGCTGCGGTGGAACGAGCGGTTTTAGCGATCAACGATCATGAGAATGCTCTGACGGTGCTGCTCTATTGCCTCGACATGTCGAGGCATTAGGCAGCACCGAAATTATTTGCTCTGGGGCACCCACGATCGCTCGATCGTGGGTGCCATATTTGCAGGAGCAGCATACTCCTCTAATATGGCTGCTGCCCTCTTGTGGGTATCTTGACCTGTATTTTGGTTTCATTTTTAAATGAAGCCCGTTGTGCCTTGCTCTCAAGATTAAGTACACTGGATGATTCTCTCTCTCTCTCTCTCTCTCTCTCTCTCTCTTATTTTCAGCCAATCACAGCGCCAAGCAATGTCGTACGCCATGTGCCTCCAGGCCTCAGTGCGGCGAATGCACCAGCGCTAGCTCGGAATGCATGTGGTGCAGCAACATGAAGCAGTGCGTGGATTCCAGCGCTTACGTGGCCTCCTATCCGTATGGACAGTGCATGGAGTGGTACACAATGAGCAACTGCCCACGTATGTGTAAACTCACACTCTCGGAATATCCATTTCTTCATATAACCAACAAGTTTTAATTATATTTTGATTAGTTTCAGACTTACAGCCATAGTAACCGCATTGGAAAAATTCTGTTGGAGAATTTTTCCATCGCTGCTATTTTGGCTTTAAGTTGGAAATTCCTGCAATTCTCTCTTTCATGAATCAAACCCCCAGTGTTTGATAAATCCGTTAGTACAATTCTATGATGTGTGTGTATGATGTGTGTATTATTATCTCTGCAGCTGAGAACTGCTCTGGTTACCGGACCTGCGGGCAGTGCTTGGAGCAGCCTGGGTGCGGCTGGTGTACAGACCCCAGTAACACTGGCAAAGGGCAGTGCATGGAGGCATCAAACAGAGGCCCGATGAAGCTGCCCAGCACCACCCTGGCAAAAAACAGCTACCTGGAACCTGTCCTGAACGTCAGCATGTGCCCAGCAGAGAACAACTACACCTGGTCCTTTATCCACTGTCCAGGTAATAAGGCAGAATCACTAATACTATGGCAGCAGGTTCAGTTTAAAGGGACTTTGTCAACTTAAACTTATACTGTGTCACCCTATACATTGCATATATTGTGTCACCCTAAACATTGCTTATACTGTGTCACCCTAAACATTGCTTCTACTGTGTCACCCTAAACATTGCTTCTACTGTGTCACCCTAAACATTGCTTCTACTGTGTCACCCTAAACATTTCTTGTACTGTGTCACCCTATACATTGCTTCTACTGTGTCACCCTATACATTGCTTCTACTGTGTCACCCTATACATTGCTTCTACTGTGTCACCCTAAACATTGCTTATACTGTGTCACCCTAACTACTGCTTCTACTGTGTCACCCTAAACATTGCTTATACTGTGTCAGCCTAAACATTGCTTATACTGTGTCACCCAAAACATTGCTTATACTGTGTCACCCAAAACATTGCTTATACTGTGTCACCCTAAACATTGCTTATACTGTGTCACCCTAAACATTGCTTATACTGTGTCACCCTAAACATTGCTTATACTGAGTCACCCTATGCATTGCTTCAACTGTGTCACCCTAAACATTGCTTCAACTGTGTCACCCTAAACATTGCTTCAACTGTGTCACCCTAAACATTGCTTCTACTGTGTCACCCTAAACATTGCTTCTACTGTGTCACCCTAAACATTGCTTCTACTGTGTCACCCTAAACATTGCTTCTACTGTGTCACCCTAAACATTGCTTCTACTGTCACCCTAAACATTGCTTCTACTGTGTCACCCTAAACATTGCTTCTACTGTGTCACCCTAAACATTGCTTCTACTGTGTCACCCTAAACATTGCTTCTACTGTGTCACCCTAAACATTGCTTCTACTGTGTCACCCTAAACATTGCTTCTACTGTGTCACCCTAAACATTGCTTCTACTGTGTCACCCTAAACATTGCTTCTACTGTGTCACCCTAAACATTGCTTCTACTGTGTCACCCTAAACATTGCTTCTACTGTGTCACCCTAAACATTGCTTCTACTGTGTCACCCTAAACATTGCTTCTACTGTGTCACCCTAAACATTGCTTCTACTGTGTCACCCTAAACATTGCTTCTACTGTGTCACCCTAAACATTGCTTCTACTGTGTCACCCTAAACATTGCTTCTACTGTGTCACCCTAAACATTGCTTCTACTGTGTCACCCTAAACATTGCTTCTACTGTGTCACCCTAAACATTGCTTCTACTGTGTCACCCTAAACATTGCTTCTACTGTGTCACCCTAAACATTGCTTCTACTGTGTCACCCTAAACATTGCTTCTACTGTGTCACCCTAAACATTGCTTCTACTGTGTCACCCTAAACATTGCTTCTACTGTGTCACCCTAGACATTGCTTCTACTGTGTCACCCTAGACATTGCTTCTACTGTGTCACCCTAGACATTGCTTATACTGTGTCACCCTAAACACTGCTTATACTGTGTCACCCTAAACACTGCTTATACTGTCACCCTAACTACTGCTTCTACTGTCACCCTAAACATTGCATATACTGTATCACCCTAGACATTGCTTCTACTGCGTCACCATAGACATTGCTTCTACTGTCACCCTAAACACTGCTTCTACTGTGTCACCCTAACTACTTCTTCTACTGTGTCACCCTAGACATTGCTTCTACTGTGTCACCCTAGACATTGCTTCTACTGTGTCACCCTAAACATTGCTTCTACTGTGTCACCCTAGACATTGCTTCTACTGTGTCACCCTAGACATTGCTTCTACTGTGTCACCCTAGACATTGCTTCTACTGTGTCACCCTAGACATTGCTTCTACTGTGTCACCCTAGACATTGCTTCTACTGTGTCACCCTAGACATTGCTTCTACTGTGTCACCCTAGACATTGCTTCTACTGTGTCACCCTAGACATTGCTTCTACTGTGTCACCCTAGACATTGCTTCTACTGTGTCACCCTAGACATTGCTTCTACTGTGTCACCCTAGACATTGCTTCTACTGTGTCACCCTAGACATTGCTTCTACTGTGTCACCCTAGACATTGCTTCTACTGTGTCACCCTAGACATTGCTTATAGTGTGTCACCCTAAACATTGCTTCTACTGTGTCACCCTAAACATTGCTTATACTGTGTCACCCTAACTACTGCTTCTACTGTGTCACCCTAGACATTGCTTATACTGTGTCACCCTAGACATTGCTTATACTGTGTCAGCCTAAACATTGCTTATACTGTGTCAGCCTAAACATTTCTTATACTGTGTCACCCTAAACATTGCTTCTACTGTGTCACCCTAAACCTTGCTTCTACTGTGTCACCCTAAACATTGCTTCTACTGTGTCACCCTAGACATTGCTTCTACTGTGTCACCCTAGACATTGCTTCCGCGGTGTGTCCCGAAACTCTAAAATAGAGGAAAAACGTGTAAATGTGTCTCCTGTTTATGACATCACCTTGTGGCTTGCTATGTAAATTACACACTTACAATTGAAAATTAATTTGCATATTAAGCCACAAAGCGTGGTCACAAACGGGAAACACCAGAAACACAGTTTTCTTCGAATTTGTCATGCAATTATTCGAACATAATGCATCGATCATTTTTTAATCTCTACGTTCCTCCACTTTATAAGCCATGTGTATTTGCGGCTGTGTGTGAATGTGTGTGTATTTGCGGCTTTGTGTGAATGTGTGTGTATTTGCGGCTTTGTGTGAATGTGTGTGTATTTGCGGCTTTGTGTGAATGTGTGTGTATTTGCGGCTTTGTGTGAATGTGTGTGTATTTGCGGCTGTGTGTGAATGTGTGTGTATTTGCGGCTGTGTGTGAATGTGTGTGTATTTGCGGCTGTGTGTGAATGTGTGTTTATTTGCGGCTGTGTGTGAATATGTGTGTGTATTTGCGGCTGTGTGTGAATATGTGTGTGTATTTGTGGCTGTGTGTGTATAAGTGGGACTGTGTATGTGTAATTTACGTGAGTTTATTTATGCTGTGAGTCTTATTGTGTATTGTTATACAGTGCAGTGTGTTTTATTTCTGTGGAGTCTGTGATAGATGCACACTATGCAAATTACTGTGAAATATCTATATATGAATATATGTATTATATATAATTCCCTCTCAATGACCAATGAGTGTGGTGAAGTGGCCTACTGAAGAAAATACTTGGACACCCCCCTGGTATAAAGCAATGTTTAAGTTTAAAGCCAGTGTCTGTTACTATAAGTAGGAGAGTTGTACCCCTGGGGGTCAGAGGTTTGTTTCTTACAGTGACGCCACATGATCTATCACTTCCTCTGATTAAATTAATTACTGACGAGATTTGAAACTTGTTTGGCTGGATTTGACCATTTTAAGAATTGATGTTGAATAATTGTACTGGATGTTCCTGATGTCTGTTACACGTAGAGGCCTGTTGTATTACTGTAATGCTCCAGGAAGGCGGCACCAGGATTTAAAGGGACTTCTTTTGCTTCTTTGCAGCTTGTCAGTGCAACGGTCACAGTAAATGCGTCAACGAAAGCGTATGTGAGAAGTGCGAGAACCTGACGACCGGGAAAAACTGCGACAACTGTATATCTGGATACTACGGCGACCCGACCAATGGCGGAACTTGTCAGCGTGAGTAAAACTCCGAAAATGCAGCTCCGGCCCTTTAAAAAAAAAAAAGTGTTTTGTCGCTAGTCGCAAACACTTACGATAGTCCGGATATACCGCTAACCATTCGGTAATGTGCCGCTTAATGGGCCAATTTGTATTTTGCAGCTTGCATTACCTCTTCTTCCCACCGGATGGCCCCAATCCTGAGTTCTGTAGTTCTCCTTGGTGTATGTGTAAAATGATAAAGCAGTTATAGAAGATAACAAACTCTGCACATTACACACATTGCTATGGATAATACTTGCCTGATGGGCACTGTAACATGTCTGACCTGCTCGCATTATGCAAACTGAGGTTACAATCAAGGATATAGATAACTAGAATAAAAGCTGTTCTGGTGCTGGCTTTTGTGACCTCACTCTTCGTCCCGGCATGCAAATTGTTTCAATAAGGACTAGTTAATGTGTCCGTCGTGCTTCATACAGGTGCCTGTATGATCTTGTTTGGTGCAGCAGTGCCAGACGGGGCTAATAGATCTTTGCTAGTCGGAGAAACTCCCCAGGTCTGACACCGTACACTGTATACTGGAGTCAGAGAGAGGGATTGCTCATCTCCCCATTTAGTGAATAGCTCCCGATGTATCCGTCTGAAGCAGACTATGCTGATTGAGTCACTGGCGGTTCCCATATTTAGAGATCCTCCGCTGCGGCTGGATAGGAGGGCTGCGGACTAGCTCGCCTATTGTGGCAGCTGTCTCAGGCTGCTTCTTTTTTGGAGTCGACACATTGCCAGTGAGGATAATCTGTTCACCCCTCAGGGTAACAGGTTTAATTCTTGGTGGTGTTAAATGAGTAGCATTAAAGTGGGAAATAGTAACATCTACTTGAAAACCATTACACGTGATGATTATTATAACTAAAATGAGGCAGCTTTTACTAGTAATATGTCACGTATTCATTCATTCTGTGCCGTGCTAACACGCATGACACATCAGGCCAGCATAGCAGCTTCCCACGGCTTCCCTGCCATGCTCCGGATCGTCTAGCCGGATCCGCTCTGACAGTATATGTAACCAAGGTGCAGAGTTAGCGATGCTTACATTACTTGAATGTGACCTACAGGGGACAGTAAATACCCTGTTCATGTCTCTTCCTCAGACTGAAATATATTGCACCAAACTGTGCTCGTTAATGGCTTGAAGCTGGTTTGCTCAGGTTTGTGACACTGTTTGTCTCTTCTTTCTGCAGCCTGCAAGTGTAATGGGCACGCGTCAATCTGCAACACCAACACTGGCAAGTGCTTCTGTACCACAAAGGGGATTAAAGGAGAGGAGTGCCAGCTGTGAGTTATCCTTTTTTACATACTGGCATGTTAGTGCAATCCCTCCTCCACTCATTCCTCTGCCACTGTGCTCACTGCTTTCATCTCTACATACTGGCATGTTAGTTCAATCCCTCCTCCACTCATTCCTCTGCCACTGTGCTCACTGCTTTCATCTCTACATACTGGCATGTTAGTTCAATCCCTCCTCCACTCATTCCTGTGCTACTGTGCTCACTGCTTTCATCTCCACATACTGGCATGTTAGTTCAATCCCTCCTCCACTCATTCCTATGCTACTGTGCTCACTGCTGTCATCCTACATACTGGCATGTTAATTCAATCCCTCCTCCACTCATTCCTGTGCCACTGTGCTCACTGCTTTCATCTCCACATACTGGCATGTTAGTTCAATCCCTCCTCCACTCATTCCTGTGCTACTGTGCTCACTGCTTTCATCTCCACATACTGGCATGTTAGTTCAATCCCTCCTCCACTCATTCCTCTGCCACTGTGCTCACTGCTTTCATCTCTACATACTGGCATGTTAGTTCAATCCCTCCTCCACTCATTCCTCTGCCACTGTGCTCACTGCTTTCATCTCTACATACTGGCATGTTAGTGCAATCCCTCCTCCACTCATTCCTATGCTACTGTGCTCACTGCTGTCATCCTACATACTGGCATGTTAGTGCAATCCCTCCTCCACTCATTCCTGTGCTACTGTGCTCACTGCTGTCATCTCTACATACTGGCATGTTAGTGCAATCCCTCCTCCACTCATTCCTCTGCCACTGTGCTCACTGCTGCCATCTCTACATACTGGCATGTAAGTTCAATCCCTCCTCCACTCATTCCTCTGCCACTGTGCTCACTGCTTTCATCTCTACATACTGGCATGTTAGTTCAATCCCTCCTCCACTCATTCCTCTGCCACTGTGCTCACTGCTGCCATCTCTACATACTGGCATGTTAGTTCAATCCCTCCTCCACTCATTCCTGTGCCACTGTGCTCACTGCTGCCATCTCTACATACTGGCATGTTAGTTCAATCCCTCCTCCACTCATTCCTGTGCCACTGTGCTCACTGCTGCCATCTCTACATACTGGCATGTTAGTTCAATCCCTCCTCCACTCATTCCTGTGCCACTGTGCTCACTGCTGTCATCTCTACATACTGGCATGTTAGTGCAATCCCTTCTCCACTCATTCCTGTGCTACTGTGCTCACTGCTGTCATCTCTACATACTGGCATGTTAGTGCAATCCCTCCTCCACTCATTCCTGTGCTACTGTGCTCACTGCTTTCATCTCTACATACTGGCATGTTAGTTCAATCCCTCCTCCACTCATTCCTCTGCCACTGTGCTCACTGCTTTCATCTCTACATACTGGCATGTTAGTGCAATCCCTCCTCCACTCATTACTGTGCTTACTGCTGTTATCTCTACATACTGGCATGTTAGTGCAATCCCTCCTCCACTCATTCCTGTGCTACTGTGCTCACTGCTTTCATCTCTACATACTGGCATGTTAGTTCAATCCCTCCTCCACTCATTCCTCTGCCACTGTGCTCACTGCTTTCATCTCTACATACTGGCATGTTAGTTCAATCCCTCCTCCACTCATTACTGTGCTTACTGCTGTCATCCTACATACTGGCATGTTAGTTCAATCCCTCCTCCACTCATTACTGTGCTCACTGCTGTCATCTCTACATACTGGCATGTTAGTGCATTCCCTCCTCCACTCATTCCTGTGCTACTGTGCTCACTGCTGTTATCTCTACATACTGGCATGTTAGTGCAATCCCTCCTCCACTCATTCCTCTGCCACTGTGCTCACTGCTGTCATCTCTACATACTGGCATGTTAGTTCAATCCCTCCTCCACTCCTTCCTGTGCTACTGTGCTCTCTGCTGTCATCTCCACATACTGGCATGTTAGTGCAATCCCTCCTCCACTCATTCCTGTGCCACTGTGCTCACTGCTGTCATCTCTACATACTGGCATGTTAGTGCAATCCCTCCTCCACTCATTCCTGTGCCACTGTGCTCACTGCTGTTATCTCTACATACTGGCATGTTAGTGCAATCCCTCCTCCATTCATTCCTGTGCCACTGTGCTCACTGCTGTTATCTCTACATACTGGCATGTTAGTGCAATCCCTCCTCCACTCATTCCTGTGCCACTGTGCTCACTGCTGTTATCTCTACATACTGGCATGTTAGTTCAATCCCTCCTCCACTCCTTCCTCTGCCACTGTGCTCACTGCTGCCATCTCTACATACTGGCATGTTAGTTCAATCCCTCCTCCACTCATTCCTGTGCCACTGTGCTTACTGCTGTCATCCTACATACTGGCATGTTAGTTCAATCCCTCCTCCACTCCTTCCTCTGCCACTGTGCTCACTGCTGTCATCTCTACATACTGGCATGTTAGTGCAATCCCTCCTCCACTCATTCCTGTGCTACTGTGCTCACTGCTGTCATCCTTCATACTGGCATGTTAGTGCAATCCCTCCTCCACTCATTCCTGTGCTACTGTGCTCACTGCTGTCATCCTACATACTGGCATGTTAGTGCAATCCCTCCTCCACTCATTCCTGTGCCACTGTGCTTACTGCTGTCATCTCCACATACTGGCATGTTAGTGCAATCCCTCCTCCACTCCTTCCTCTGCCACTGTGCTCACTGCTGTCATCTCTACATACTGGCATGTTAGTGCAATCCCATCTCCACTCCTTCCTCTGCCACTGTGCTCACTGCTGTCATCTCTACATACTGGCATGTTAGTGCAATCCCTTCTCCACTCATTCCTGTGCTACTGTGCTCACTGCTGTCATCTCTACACACTGGCATGTTAGTTTTATATCATGAGTGGAGGAGGGATTGCACTAAGTATTGGCCATTTTCATACATATATCTCTAGCAGGAGGTGGACATGTTGGGAGAAATGGGGGAAGATCTGAGTAAATATTCTAATTAATATGTCTGCCCCCTGATAGAGCGCTCAATAAAGTTCTTTATGTGCATTCTTTCATTAAAGCATTTCTATTTTAAATGTCTACAGTACAAATTTACTATAGACCCGAAGAAACACTAGTGGGAGCACATTTCATTGTTTATAAGGGGACAGTACCCAGACTGCCAGGAGAGCAGGGTACATCCTTGGCACAGGCAGATTCTCCCGATCAGTAGGCCTCGGTTTTGTTTGTTTAACAGCCTACTTTTAGACCGTAACAAGATCTGCGGTTTTACAATAATCTGTTCTTTCGTTAGCAGGATGGCTTAAGTAACCAGCGCAATCAAAACCAAGGTTAATCAGAATTATTAAACATTTCTATAAAAGCCGCAGACGCTGCATGGTAATTACATGTCAAGCGGATTAATTAAAGCCGGTTAAGTGGGTAATAAAAATACATTATTACAGACTTTCTGCTTTACAGATAAAATCCGCCAAATACGAAGCTAGGATGCCTTCCATTTCGAATACATGTAGTTTTACAAACCGCAATCTCCCGGAAAACAAAATCCTGTGTCCATCTCTCTATTGTTGGGGTATCTAAGGTTCTATATAGATATAATAATACCTAGTGATATTCACACACAGATACAGCCCTCGGGGACCCTTGTGAACGTCAGGCAGCACAACAAAGTCTCTTAAAAGATATATACATTTAATAATACACACTATAAACACAAAATAACACACAATATATTATTACAAATCAACAATTCAATTCATTTACTGGTGACAACCAATGACCAATATGACTCCTTTTACACATATCACTTTAAACCAGAGAGATCAAATTCCCAACAGAGCCCAGCTATGAAGCCAACTACAAGGTATACTATGGATTTACAGGAATAGTTCAGGTTCCACAAACAATCTGGATATCAACCATTCCTTGCCAAGCAAACATCAATAAGGTTTAGCTACAGCTCTCACAGATTTAACTCATACAATGGGGAGTTTTACACCCTTGTGTCTTGCCTCCTAAAATTAGGTATAAGACTGTAGCTGAAGTCCACTCATTGATTTCTATTGGAAGACTTTGGCTATATTTGTAATGGCCGAGGTCCTCCCGAAATAAGCCAAAGTGGGTAGAGCCGGGGCTTCCGCTTTGTTTCGGTCCAAGTCGGAGGCGCCATTTTGGGGCTGATCTGTGCATATTGAGTCAACCCTTCTATATCTCCCATGATGCTTTGTCAGCTAAGTGGCTGACATGGTGCATTGGAAATTCAGACAGCTAGATCTCCACGCATGATGTACACAAAAGGAAGTGCGTAGTAGGCTGGGCCTGCTATTCTATCCTGCTATTGATAGACCTAATTATGAGTTATCTTGTACATGGAAACATGTGAACCAAATACATTTCACTGGAATGATCAGTGACTCGAGTAACATCTTATAGAGGAATTAAAGCCTAAAACTAAAACATTTCCATATAAAAGGCTTTCTCTAATTCTTACATTTTTATCCTGGTCTAATGTGCTGAAGAAAACACCTAATCTATAAATCCTTGGCATGTTCTGTGCTCCTTCTTCTTCTTCTTCTACAGTGCCGACATATTGTGTCTGTCTCAACTGCCATCCTGCTCACTCCTATTACAGTATTATACTTCCTAGTTGAGCATTCACTCCTGCTCCACTGTCCTTACTAACTGTTCACATTAGCATTTGCATAGACTTTCACATTCTAATTCATACATACTTTCCTCCCTCCCATCTTACATGATCGACCCACAGAGACACCACAAAGCTCAACTGAGACTACATATGCATCTTCACCATGTTCTGTGCTCTTTCTTCTACTACAGTGCAGACTTCTTGTCTGTCTCACTGTCTGCCTGCTCTTTCCTACTACAGAGTTCTACTTCCTAGTTGTTTATATGAGCAGTCACCCCTGCTCCGCTGTCATCCTTCGTAACCCATCACATTTTCGTTTCCCATTCACACATACTTTCCTCCTTCCCATCTTACATGACTGACACACACAGACAAATGTATTTACCCTTTTTGAATAACATTGCAGCAATGCATTATTAGTTTTACTCTCTTGTTACACTGGCCCAATGCACTTGCACTTTGTGTTTATTTTCACATAAAGGGATTGTTCATAGATAAAAACATATAATATAAGCTCATTTAGCGGCCTTCCAGGTGGGGTCAGTGAGTCTGTAATATTCTAGCCAGGGTCCTGTTTTCTCAGTTACACCCCACCCTTTAGTGGGTGTGTTAACACAATACACCCCCGGTACTTCCATGTGAGCTAGTCACTATTCACCCCAAACCTTCCTCATTATAGCCAGGAATGTGATGATAATGAATGGTCAGTAATGCGTATAAAGGACATTAATATCACAGTATTCTTCTATTAATTATTTATTGGGTCATTGATGGGGTTTGACAGATCCATTTGTGGCAGGTTTATTTTTTTTGTTTTAAAGAGACTATATATATATATATATGAAAAGTCTTGATAAAGGTCCGCGGTGCGGACCGAAACGTCGACTGGATCTACAAATACTATTTTTTGTATGATATAAAAGTTTCGACCATTGGATTTATACTGAAGACCCGTGAGTGCGTGTTTTTTTCGATCTTGGATATTGCTACATGTTTAGAGCTACACGGCACCCGGGCATAGTGTATCATTGTTTGGCTGAGTGCACCCGCCCTTGGATTTTTATATATATATATATATATATATATATATATATATATATATATATATATATATATATAGATAATATATTTTTTTTAACATGGTGTCCTAGTCATTGCAGTGATAATATCTTGTTTATTTCTTTTCTACAGTCCTGTGAGTGTTAATACAGCTGATTGTGCATTAATTAGAAGTCTCTTTGTCTTTTTGTAGGTGTGAGGTGGAGAATCGATATCAAGGCAATCCTCTGAAAGGAACCTGCTACTGTGAGTGTTTAGAAAGACTATTCCCATATCTCCGACATATACTTAAAGAGAGCGCTCTGCTCTGCTACATGGAGACCCCCTATTATTTAGGGTAACATAATAACTTGAATTGTCCTGTCTTTGTATAGATACTTTGCTGATAAACTATCCGTTCACTTTTAGCCTCTCTCAATCCCTACTATGCTGCAATAAACCGTGCACACACGAGGGGAGAATATCTTGGGTATTGCACAATTAATACACCATTCAAGTCGGACTTTTATTGAGGCAGAAGTGGCCTGCATCCTCAATTTAAAGACGACAAATATGTAGAGTTTACGCCCTCTTCTCAGTTTTAATAAGTTGTATAGTGCATGGGTTACAATCATTACACCAATATTATGTGACTGCACATCACGATTCCTTGCTCAATGATGCGGCAGGCATAGGGGTGTGTATATATACACTCCAGCTAATGACATCACTTTTACAACCTTGCCCCAGAACTGATTTTTTTTTTACAAACACCCCATCATGTTACCATTAGTTACAGACATGTTCCCTATGCGTTTTGACTCCTGGATGAGCAGAGTTTGTAACGCGTCCACGTTAGACTTTAAATGTGCCATACTCCTCTTAGTAAATGACTATATATTCCGTTAGCTCTGCATTGCAGACACATCGGAGAATTGGTGCTTGTTGGGTAAAGTAATAACTTGAATTGTCCTGTCTTTGTACAGATACTTTGCTGATAGACTATCAGTTCACCTTTAGCCTCTCTCAAGAGGACGATCGCTACTATACTGCAATAAACTTCGTGGCAACTCCAGAAGAAGTGAGTAGCTACCTGACTTCCAGATGCACAGTGTCCGGATTAACGCGCACAGTGTCCGGATTAACGCGCACAGTGTCCGGATTAACGTGCACAGTGTCCGGATTAACGCGCACAGTGTCCGGATTAACGCGCACAGTGTCCGGATTAACGCGCACAGTGTCCGGATTAACGCGCACAGTGTCCGGATTAACGCGCACAGTGTCCGGATTAACGCGCACAGTGTCCGGATTAACGCGCACAGTGTCCGGATTAACGCGCACAGTGTCCGGATTAACGCGCACAGTGTCCGGATTAACGCGCACAGTGTCCGGATTAACGCGCACAGTGTCCGGATTAACGCGCACAGTGTCCGGATTAACGCGCACAGTGTCCGGATTAACGCGCACAGTGCCCGGATTAACGCGCACAGTGCCCGGATTAACGCGCACAGTGTCCGGATTAACGCGCACAGTGTCCGGATTAACGCGCACAGTGTCCGGATTAACGCGCACAGTGTCCGGATTAACGCGCACAGTGTCCGGATTAACGCGCACAGTGTCCGGATTAACGCGCACAGTGCCCGGATTAACGCGCACAGTGTCCGGATTAACGCGCACAGTGTCCGGATTAACGCGCACAGTGCCCGGATTAACGCGCACAGTGTCCGGATTAACGCGCACAGTGTCCGGATTAACGCGCACAGTGCCTCCGAATCCCAAGAAACCCCAGAGATTTCTTTCTGGATTTATAGAAGATATATTGAGCTGGAAAGGAGGAAAAATAGGCAGAATTTAGTCTCAATTAGCCCGATAATACAGCCACCAACCAGACTAACCTCTGCCGTGCAGGGGCCAAGTTTGTCAATGTGTCGCACAGCTATAGACGTGTGTACACTGTACAGACCTTACCAATGAACACTATACTGTGGAAGCCTCTTGAGAGGAGTTCTGATTCATGGATTGACACTATCCCTCTCTATGGTTCTCTGTGAGACCAGCAGACTGGTATTAAACATGGACTTGAGAAATCCAACATATTAATCTGTAGAGCAAATCCTTGCACTAGTTACTTGTAACAGGTTTTGATGTGCACGGTAACCCCCCCTAGCCATACATTCTCCTGATGGCTGTTATTTAAGGGACAAATGTTGGCATGAAATCTAAATTAAATGTGGGTTTTATATGTAAAGGAAAATTAAACGTTGTTTAACCCTTGCTTCCTTGTCCCGGTAGAATTAAGTAAACCCGACGTGCATCTTAATAGATCCACGCGGGTTTACTATCATGCGAGACACAGCAGTTCCTGGTTGTCGCGTGCTGACAAACGTCAGCACGCGCACAGCCAATTAGAGCGGGGACTCGCCCCGCTCTGACAGCTGAATGCGAGGGTCTCTCGTTGCTAGCACAGCGAGAGACCCTCGTTTTTTTCATTAGATCAGCAGGGGGATCTAGTTAATGTCGTCCCCCCCCCCCCCCCCCCCCTGCTGATCTCATGCAAAAACGAGGGTCTCTATCTGCGCTGGCAGAGAGAGCAGGTCGCCGACCAGACAGCTGCCTGCTTCCTATGGAATCATGGCAGCTGTCGGTCAGAGGATTAACTGGCGTGTACTATCAAAAGTACTATCAAAAGTACAGTTCATCCTCATACTAGGGACAACTAACTTTTCATGTTGTTTAGAATCTTGCCAGATCTTCCGTCATCGGACCCCAGATTCTAAACGATATGTCTTCCCCCTAGAGATACAGAGCACGGCCTCTATAAGGTACTTTATTTGGGATGATTTCAGTATAGGAGGAGAGCAGTGTTAGGGGACCTGTTTCTTGCTTTGCTCTCTCTCTCAGAAGGAAAACCACTGCTTTTAATCCGCAGGCCCCAGCCTGGTATTTTCCATCTCTCTGTGGCGCTGGCTTTCCTCTGTACAGTCTCATCTTTGTTTGAACGTAGGAAACGCAGTATTTAGTTTGGAATATACCGCGTCTAAAGGAAGCGTGTATTTCCATCTTACACTGCAGGAAGCGCAGTAACATTCTCTAGTGTGGTTTCAACCACGAAAAACCAAATGTGGACTGAACTGTGCGTTTAGAACTAGGAAGTTTTTATTCTCTGTGTGTATATATATATTTATATGTATCTCTTCCCCTGTGAAGAATTTAGTTTAAATCACTGATAAATACCTTAACAGGGAGCTTTTGTAAGCGAGACGGTAAATGTATGTACCCTGTCATCTTGATTAATTTTGTATTCTTTTCTCTCCCCCACCTATCGCCCACCTCCCTCCTTCCCTCCCCCAATCCCCCTTCTTCCTTTCCTCCCGCAATCCCCCCCCCCTCCCTCCTACCCTCCCCCAATCGCCCCCCCCCCCCCCCCTCCCTCGCTCCTTGCCCCCCTACTCCCTCCCATGCATCAGCATAACCGAGATCTGGATATGTTCATCAATGCATCCAAGAATTTCAACCTGAATATCACATGGGCCAGCAGCTTTGCAGGTATTGGGACATTTCCCTGTTCATTCCTTCTCAGGCCTTAATGTAAAGAACAGTCAGCCCTAAGCTTTGAATTGTTGCCTGAATCCAAATAAGCTTTGGTCCTTGCCAAGGGAGCATATAACATTTCTGTAACAAATGAGATCTAATGCCTGGCTTCCCATGACATCGGTCCTGCAGCCTGTCCAAACAGGCTTCCCTAAGGGTTTGATCATATACGCACATCCTGTGTGATTCCTTCACAGAGCTCATTCCTTGAGGAGGAAGATGCTCTCTGTACACTGCACATATCACTGAGAGAAGAGTGTGAATATGTGGGTGCTGATTAGAGAATTCCAAAATGTGTTCATTACAGTCTCAGTGGTTCTAGTAACTTTAGCAGGACATCTTAGGTGCACCCATTATGTTAGACTCCTACCCAACCCTCGGCATTACGTCAGTCGCTGAGCTGGCTGAGTGTAATGGGAGTTTTGCTGGCAAGTGATTGGCTTGCTGTTTTCACCTGATTTAGACCAAAACAGAAACTAAATGAACCAGAGACATCACTAGCGTATCTCTGCAAACATGTATGTGTAATAGTCTGTATAACACACGTGTTCTGTATTAAATCTTCCCTGCTTCACTTCTTATGGAAACAGACGATCCCCAAATGTTAAATAATTGCAGCGCAAAGAAAATATATTAGGCCTGATAACATCCGTGTTTACTCTCTAGTTACATAGTTTCCCACGTATAGTTTCCCACGTATAGTTTCCCACGTATAGTTTCCCACGTATAGTTTCCCACGTATAGTTTCCCACGTATAGTTTCCCACGTATAGTTTCCCACGTATAGTTTCCCACGTATAGTTTCCCACGTATAGTTTCCCACGTATAGTTTCCCACGTATAGTTTCCCACGTATAGTTTCCCACGTACAGTTTCATAGTTACACGTTCAGCAATTTTGAATTCTTCTTTCAGTGGGGAAAAAAATAATTCTTGACTGCAGTTGGCAATCAAATTTCTCCACCTAATTAATATTACTGCCTATACCAACATGCAGAGCCCTATATGCTCCGGCTCATTATTACACTATCCAGGCCGCTTTAAAGGGATCTATCCTATTTGCAAGAACCACTTCTTCAGGCTGTGCATTCTATAATCTTTATTATCCTTACCGTAAAAAATCCCTACCGCTGTCAGTGAGTTGTATACAATATAAAGTACATTGGAATAAAAGCTAACGTGTAGCAGACACACAGCGCCACCTGCTGGCAGTAGTGCTAACAGCCAAACTATCTGATAATCAAGCCAGCCACCTGCCATACTATCCCATAAACAAATTATCTATCTAATAAGATACAAAATAGCTAACCAGTCAACCAAAAGCTCTGCTGCATGCTGGGGAATTGTCATTGCTAAGCAGAAGTAAAGAAGATAATTAAGTGAATAATGAACCAAATGGATTTCCTATTTGGGCTTTGTGTGTGTGGGTATTATTATGGAGCATTTACACAGTACCAGCAAGTTATCCAGTGCTTCATACAAGACTTGAGTGCTACAGACTCAGATGGAGAGAAACTATAGCATGAGGTTGAGAGTCTTGCTTTACCATCGGGATGGGGTGCATCATGGGTATTGAGAGGGGCAGAGGGTGAGCTAGACCTGCTGGAGCTTTGTAGCTGGATGAACAGTGACCATCTTTTGCTGGTTATAAACTGGGATGATTATGAGAGACTTGACATTTCTGCATTAGTACATTTCAGCGATATGGACCCGCTGGAAGGAGGGCTTAGAAGCATATCCTGCAACAGGGGTAAAGCAGGTAGGGTCCCAGTTGAGAGGCCTTCCCTTGGATCTGGCACGGGAGTAGTGTCTACAGATGAGGCCTTAGAGTGCATAGCAACTAGGCTGTTGTAGTGTGCTGGTATAAGTAACTGGGGGATTACTATACCCGTGGAGAGGAGGGGTGATGGCCAGGATGGTTAGTCCTTGGCCACGCCATTTCTCATGGTGGCCCTTCTTTCAAGTAATGAAGAGGTGATAGAGAGAGAGACAAGTGTCCTTTGCTCGATGATGACCTGACGTTTCTCTCTTTGCAGCCGGAACACAAGCCGGGGAAGAAATTCCCATCATCTCCAGGACCAATATAAAGGAATACAAGGACAGCTTCTCCAACGAGAAGTTCGATTTCCACAACAATCCCAACATCACCTTCTTTGTCTACGTCAGTAACTTCACCTGGCCCATCAAAATACAGGTAAGAAGCCACGTACAGCGCCCACGTACTGCTGACAGAACGTCTTGTTATTACAGCAAGGTGTATCACGAAGCCTCGGGTGTGTCTGGAATTATTAAACACCTTTCAGATCTAAACTGGAAATGTGAGTATTTATAGGAAGTCGGCACATCCTTCTTCCAAAGCACCCAATGTACAAGGTTATACCTTCATCATACTGGTACTCTGTGTACACCGCATGCCCCATCTCTCACTTGGACCTTGTTTTATGGTCTGTCTTTCAGGAGGAGGCTCTTTCTTCCATCTCTAGCTCTGTATTTCTCCTCCTAGTCTTCACAGGTTCACTAGTTACTTTCAGCTGTGTGTAATCCAGACACAAATGGGTCCTGGTAATGGACTCCAAGGATGCTGTTCTTTGGTTCATGTCGCACTATAGTTTTAATTGCTGTTGTCGAAGTTGCACTAGAGTTTTATTTATTTTTTCTTTTATGGGCACTAAAGAGATTTAAAAAAAAAACAAAAACATTTTTAAACGGCTTCAACAGACGCTAAAAAGGGTTAAAACTTGCCTATTGTGAGCCGATGTGTATCACGCTGGGTTTACCTTTAGCTCAGTTTTTTGGTGTCACCTCACCAAAATGTAGACGTCCGCGGGCAGCTGTTAACCCTTTGTTCTTATTAAAAAAAAAATCACAAAAAGATTTCTTCCTTTGCAGTGTGAGTTAAAGTCTTTATTTACACATTAAATGGAAGACATTCCAACGCAAACAAACATTTTGTTGGGATAAACTGCTTTTATTCAGATAGTCTTTCTCTTCAGTGCAGAACATAATTAATTCTTTACATGAATGATACAGCTGCTGCTTAATAATTCGAAGCGGCTCTACCTTATAATTCCCACATTTATTCCTTAAAGGGACACTCCCGCCCAAAAAATGAAAAGGTTTTTTTTTGCATTGTTGATTTCAGATATGTCTTTTGTTTTAGTTTTGTGAGTTTATTTTATGAAATATTTTACTAAACAAGTGTGACTGGACGCTGCCATTTTGTGAAATATAGTGTTTTGGGTGCCACCCCCCAGTGAATTTACAGCACTAGTATCTCACTTTTGGGCTGGGGACACAGAATGCAGTCTATAAGTCAGAATTCTGACCATAGACTTGCATTGAATGGGAGGGTAATGTAACTATTACATCACAAGGGGGCGGAGTTATGATCCTGTTT
The DNA here is from genome assembly GCA_036172795.1 of Pelodytes ibericus. Classification (NCBI taxonomy): domain Eukaryota; kingdom Metazoa; phylum Chordata; class Amphibia; order Anura; family Pelodytidae; genus Pelodytes; species Pelodytes ibericus. Next base: position 184,474,257 of record CM069863.1, on the reverse strand, counting down.
GATCAGGTCAGTCTCCTCTCTTTGTTGTACACAGCCACCTAGTCCTGCCCACTATGATACACAGGAGCCAGTAAGAGAGCAGGGGAGTATCTTATGACTTTATCATGCAGGATCTGGCCATAGTTGTAAAGTGAGACTTACTGGAAGATTTTGGATCATGGGTAAAATTCTCAAAATGGATGCTGGAGACAGACACCTAATTTTATTTTTACTTTTATATGCAATTAATTTAAACATAGAAGAAAAAAAACAGTGGCATATGTCTTGTGTTTGTTTTAAATGCATAGGTAATATAGTTACATCTTATGTAAGTGGTAGTGTCTCTTTTAATAATACTGTTTTTTTTCTATTCGTGTGTAAATCTTATTGCATCCACCCTTCCTATCCTGATTACCTGTTTAATACAGTTTCCCCATAAAGTGAGATCTAGCTGTAGTTCTATGCAGAGAAGAAGCTGGCATGTATTTTATCCGTACGTACTGAAATATTGTGTAGTGTGTGTGGATTTTCCTACTGATGATAGTGCTCCAGGATTTCCATTAACTGCTGCCCAACTATTCCCTCTCCAGTGCCCCAGCAGCTTCTCCCTGCTTCACATTAACATATAAATGCAATATAAACCAGCGTGCAAAATAATCTGAACAGTTCCAATCATTAAGCAAGTTAATCGATGATAGTGAATATTTTCCATAAAACTCGCACTCCCAGATTGTTTTTGGGACATTCTTTGAAGGATCATCAGGGATGATTGCTCCAGACAGACCGGTAACCTATTGGCTGGAAGCCATATGTTAAATCTACAGAGACAATAGCGCTGGCTGTTATTTATTGGCATTAAAGGTTTCAATCCGAAATGTTCTACTTGTGAATAAGATTGTCTGATACTGCCTTCCATAGAGGAGCAGAGGTAATCACGCGAAACCTCCGGATAATGTCAGTGTCTTAACACAGAACAATTGCCAAGTCTGTGCAAAATCATCTCTTACTCTTACTCAGGACAATAAAACTTGTAGTGTGATGATAAACTATATAGTTTATCCTGTGGTCTGGTCAGTGACCATCTCTCTCTGCTGGTGTATATAGATACCCGACAGCGCTGACAATTGGATTCGTTGGGAATAACGTAATCACTCCACTCTTACCGTTTGCAAAGTAGATTTAATAATACATTCTAGAAAAAGAAAAAAGAGAAATACACACACAAGCTATCATGTATCATATAGTTATACATCACAGAAAGCCACCGCAATAGTCTGGCAGTGCATGTATCATACGCACAATAGATAATATACTGCACTAGTATCCTTAGTAACTGCACTGATCCAAGTATCAAAAAGAATACACAGAAAATACAAACATATAATACAAATCAGCATAAATGTAAACAATACAAAAAAATATATCAATGAATATGTATATGTATGGATTGTCCTTCTGGGGTAGGCAGTACGCAATTAATACCTGGTCAGGTCTTTGAAAGTCATGAAAGTTAATATAGTGAACGTACAGGAATGCGTTTCAATTCTTCATCAGCCTCTGTTCATCAGTTAATTTTGTGTGAACTCAGGCTGAAGAAGAATCGAAACGCGTTCCTGTACATCGAGGCTGCCCATGTATGTGCCAGATGGTGCGAAACGCGTCAAGCATCTAGATCCCCCCCCTCTATTGTTTCTTGTCATCCTTTTTTTTTTTTTTTGCTCCTGCGCTTTTATAGTTTATGGACATTTAAATAAAGGATTTTTTTATATTGGACTTAAGCTTCCTGAATCAGCTGGCGTTTGGTGGTGTTTGTATTTAAGTTGGAGGAGGACTTTGCACTTGTCCCACACCATTTGTCTGTCTTTCAGGAGAGTGGATGCTATTTTTTTGTTTTGTTTTTTTGTTTAACCCATGCAGTATTTTTTTAAGGAAGCATGGGTCAAAAAAATAACTTTATTTGTCCTTTAACGGCTGCACCCTATAACGTCCGTTGTCCTCCCCGTCTCTGTGAAGTTAGAAGTCTGATAGGTTTTTATTTAGCGCAGTCTGTGTTTACAAATGTAAACAAGGGGAGTGACCAATTAAATGAAATGATACGTATAGATGTATCATTTCCATACAGGTGAGTACACTAAATGAGAGAGAATACAGTTACACACACCAATAACTATAAAAGCCCTGAATGGGTTAATACATCATTTATTGGATATACATAACTCCCGTGAAGCAGGATGGCCAGCTGAGTGCCTGATGATGGTCAGCCCACCCATAGTCTGTTCATTTGCAAATTGCCCCTTTTCTCTGGTATGTCACTTTCTCAAACAGGCACGGTCCGGGAGAGTTGGGATGCGTTTAGATCTGTTTAGATTCCAGTGTTACAGCCACAAATTCACAAAGCTTTACATTGAAATAACCTCATGTAAAACCATTAGCAGAATGCATGTGTGCTGTAAAGACAGAACAATGATATCTGTGTAATTATTACTGTGATGCATTGGGTAATGATCAGCCTGACCTGACCAGGGTGCCCTACTTCTCTGACTTGCACCATCACTGGTTTCTGTGCACTAGCAGAGTGTGCTGCTTGTCTGCCTCTCTCTCCTTTCCTGTACCTCTTCCGTTACCCACACCAGCCACAAACCCTGGAAAGGAAAGCTTTAAGGGAGCTGCCAGAGACCTAATCTGTTTGACTTCCAGCTCCCGTGGCAGGGGTGCTTGGTAGCAAAGAGCCAAGAATGGAGAGCTTTTATCCATGTCTACGAGAAAAAGGTCTAAACATCTAGGGGGTCACTCTACAGGACAGAGGCAGGGGTTAAAGGAAAACTCTGGGGGGGAAAACATTTAATTGATTCATTGCATTTTCAATGTTTTATTGAAAAAGATACAAATACAATATATTATTCAGCATACTCTGCTTTTATAGCTCAGTCAGGGGGCAGACATCTTGGGTGGGTCAGATCTTCCTTCGTCTGCCCCCTGAGTCTAAAGAGGGCTGCCCCCCGAGTCTAAAGAGGGCTGCCCCCCGAGTCTAAAGAGGGCTGCCCCCCGAGTCTAAAGAGGGCTGCCCCCCGAGTCTAAAGAGGGCTGCCCCCCGAGTCTAAAGAGGGCAGCCCCCCGAGTCTAAAGAGGGCAGCCCCCCGAGTCTAAAGAGGGCAGCCCCCCGAGTCTAAAGAGGGCTGCCACCCCCCCGAGTCTAAAGAGGGCTGCCACCCCCCCCGAGTCTAAAGAGGGCTGCCCCCCCCCCCGAGTCTAAAGAGGGCTGCCCCCCCCCCGAGTCTAAAGAGGGCTGCCCCCCCCCCCGAGTCTAAAGAGGGCTGCCCCCCCCCCGAGTCTAAAGAGGGCTGCCCCCCCCCCCGAGTCTAAAGAGGGCTGCCCCCCCCCCGAGTCTAAAGAGGGCTGCCCCCCCCCCGAGTCTAAAGAGGGCTGCCCCCCCCCGAGTCTAAAGAGGGCTGCCCCCCCCCCCCGAGTCTAAAGAGGGCTGCCCCCCCCCCCCCCGAGTCTAAAGAGGGCTGCCCCCCCGAGTCTAAAGAGGGCTGCCCCCCCGAGTCTAAAGAGGGCTGCCCCCCCGAGTCTAAAGAGGGCTGCCCCCCCGAGTCTAAAGAGGGCTGCCCCCCCGAGTCTAAAGAGGGCTGCCCCCCCGAGTCTAAAGAGGGCCGCCCCCCGACTCTAAAGAGGGCCGACTCTAAAGAGGGCCGCCCCCCGAGTCTAAAGAGGGCTGCCTCCCGAGTCTTCCAGCATAACTCGTACTAGGCCGAGGCTGTGAGGCAATGAATACTGCGCTTCATGTCTGAGGCCTTTCTGGGTCTCACGTCCAACACCATTCCTACATCAGCCCTATCCTTCTATCTATTACACCAATACTGGCTGTGCTGCCATGGAACTGGCGCAGTGTTACTAATTATCTTACCATTAGTTTTATTAGTGTCATTAGGGCCTCGGGCTGATCCACCCACTGTGCAAACTGTGCCATTTATAACTGTTTGTACACACAGCACTGATCCAGTCCTGTTAAACAGGCTGGGAACTTCCTTGTGAGTACAGGTCTGTTGGAGATGCACCCTTTTGCCTTCTTTGTACATTATTAATATATACCTCAGCTCAATGTTCTATATTTGGGGAGCTTTTTTTTCGATATGTATTTATTTAGCACATACCCCATTGCAGGATAATTCTGGAAGTCCTCGCCCATAAAATCCATACTGCTGGCTCCTAAGGTTTTCAATACTCCATGCTCCCAAAATAATTAGGCTGGCTCCTAAATCAGTCTGAAAAGAAAATATGGCTGTCGCTACACACAGACTGATTTAATTTAGCAATCCATAATATAAAACTTTGGAGCTGGATTACGTAGTAATTATATAAGAAACAGTTATACTTCTAAGTTACTAAGTAACAACCTTTGCTCTAATTAGCTGTGTAATAGAATAGAACTATCAGGGGGCAGACATATTGGGTCAGATCTGACCTAACCTAAAGGTAGATCAGACCCTAGATTCTAAAAAGCATGTCTGCCCCTGATAGAGCTACACAGAGTAAAGATTCTAAACAACATGTCTGCCCCCTGATAGAGCTATACTGAGCAAAGATTCTAAACAACATGTCTGCCCCTGATAGAGCTATACTGAGCAAAGATTCTAAACAACATGTCCACCCCCTGATAGAGCTATACAGAGCAAAGATTCTAAACAACATGTCCGCCCCCTGATAGAGCTATACAGAGCAAAGATTCTAAACAACATGTCCACCCCTGATAGAGCTATACAGAGAAAAGATTCGAAACATGTCCTCCCCCGATAGAGCTATAAAGAGGAAAGATTTTAAAATGGATGGCTGCCCCTGATAGAGCTGTACAGAGCAAAGATACCAAATAACATGTCTGCCCCCTGATAGAGCTATACTGAGCAAAGATTTGAAATATGTCCGCCCCCGATGGAGCTATACAGAGCAAAGATTCTAAACTGCATGGCTGCCCTGATAGAGCTATACAGAGTTAAGATTCTAAATAACATGTCCGCCCCCTGATAGAGCTATACAGAGTTAAGATTCTAAATAACATGTCCTCCCCCGATAGAGCAATACAGAGCATAAATGTCTAGTTAAACTGCCTACACTTTGTTCAGATGTCCTTTATAAAGCAAGTGAGTTTATCCCACAACCTGCGTTGGGCTCTTTATCTGATTTGTTAGCCCAGTAATATGTTGTAAATCCTGACAGCATAGGTTTGGCTTAATGAGGTCCTGTGATCAGTCCAGGGATTTTTCCCCAATAAGAGGGGGGCCGTTGCACTTGGCACGGATTTGATTCCGTACGGTCTCTTTATTTGCACATTTTGCTTGTTGCAAGGGATCTGTCTGGACTCACCCGTCGCTCTGCCTGTTGTCAGGAGCCTGCGATGGGACCAGGGATTCGCTGGAATGCAAATGAATTTGTTTTCAATCAGTTAAGTTTATTAGTGTAAATAATGGCTCCCAGATTCATGCAATTACAGGCTGCTTGGCAGTGGGCAGGCTGACATACCTCCTGTTGGATGCAAGGCTAAGGGGGAGGAGTGTGACACTGATTTGAAAGCGAATGCCTAAGTGTTACTTTAAAACGTGAAACAGATGCTTCCTTTCCAGCTATTCCTGCCTTATTTTTGGCAGTGATTGGTGATATCCCCCCCCCCTTCTTTCCCCTGTTAGAAGGGCTTCCTGCTCTTTACATGGGGTAGAATATCTGCATGTCCCTGGGAGAGAGAATTCGTTGTGTCAGAAGATCACCTTTTCACAGAAGGTACAGTGGTGAGTTCGCTTGCGAGGGAGGTAATTATGCTATATTGGGTGTTTAGTTACAAAAAAGGAAAGGGGGGGGGGGGGTGTATTTGTTTATACTCCACTTCCGAGATTTAGACAAGCAGGGAACTATTTAGCGAGCCCCTCTATTTTCTTCACGTTTGAAAAGTCAGTTGATATAAAGACTTTCTGCTTTTGTTTCTCCTGTTCTTCAACTTTTCTTCATTTTTTTTTAACTTTTTTTCTCAATTTTATTTACTTATTTATTCATTTTTTTATCGGTTTGTGCAACTTGGAAAAAGTATCAGTATCAGAAAAAGAAAAAAAAGGTTCCTGGGGAAAGACTTGCATTGTTTCATTCTGCCTCGGTTAGCGTATCACTTGTATGCAGTGCTTTCGTAACATCGGGGTTTTTGGAATGATCAAATAAAATTTGCGGGGCAGACAAAGTCCAGAAATCATCTGGTGATGCGGGTTGTGTGCGTCTCGGCGGATGCTCTGATGAGCTTTGTAACGCTCTCTGCTGATTAAGTCTTATGTCAGTTTTAAGGGGAAGTTTATTTGTGAAGTGGCACATTGTGTTTTCGCAGGCGGCGGGGGTGTGAACCTTTTTATGTATGTTTTATCCCAGCTTTGTGATTCAGCGAGAGGTGGAGTGCAAATTGAAACACTTGGGTTGTTCATTATCAGCAGAATGTTCTGCAGGGAGATCAATTTAGCAGCTGATTTAATCCAAATGCAGGGCCTGTTGCTATCTGGTTTTGGGGGCCGAAGCCAGCATGTATACCTGCAGCTGCCACTGAATGAACTACAGTTCCCATGATCCTTTGCGAGATAAGAGACACTCATTGGCTGGGATATGGTTATGGGAGGTAATCTAAAGTCATTTGGACTCACCTTCACTCCACTTACCTTAAGGTAGATTCACATGTACTGTGGGCAGCCATTCTCCGTGATCAGAAAAAAAGGACATTACCATTTATTTATATAGCGCCAACAAATTGACGCAGCGCTTGGTACAGAGCATAAGAAGGGAGTTACAAACACAATTAGACATTGCTCCAGAATCCACCAGGGATGCCTAGTTTTCTTTCTCTAGCGGCAGGATCTCTACCCTCGTACTATGTGCATATCCTGCAGCTCTGAACTGTAAATAACCTTCCTAGCCGATTCATTGGTCTTGGAGCCAGAGCTGTATTTGAGGAACAGTATGTTATATAGATGGTCCCAGGGACCCCACTAGGGCCAGGGACTAGTGCTGTACAACAAAGCATACATATTGCAAGGGGCAAAAAAATAGTCTGTCTAATTGAACAGAGGGCATGTTTACTTGGATCACTGCCTGTCCCAGCCCCCTTTTCAATACCTAAAATCATGTTAGGTGGTCTGACGGATAACGTCATGACAAAGTGGTTTGAAGCTGCAGTGATCTCGCAAAAGTTGCAGGAAGCGATGTCACCGTTCCTGCCACACTTCCTGTACGTTGGAATTCCATCTCTGTCTTTTCTGGTCACTTGTCTGCTGTTACATGATCTGGATTTTGGGATTTAACACGATTGTTCTTTCTCGTTAGAAATGTTTTGAATGGAAAAAAATTGTTAGGCATTTTAACCTCTCTACAGTGCGCTCGGGAGGGTACCTTTTATACGTTAAGATGGATATGGTGAAAATTAATAATAATAAGTGTATATGCTCCACACTCTGCGAGTAGAATGTGGCCCCGGATATTGTTTTGGTAATTTAAATTGTTTCCCCAGTAAGTATCCTCTGTCACAGGATCAGTGCCCCTCTTATGCTAGCTGTATCTAGAGCTTCAGGTTAGCTGTTATGTAATCAGAGAGGCCTCCTTGTAATGGTAACCCTGGCTTTGAAAGAAAGTGAGGGACCTTTTTTTTTTTTTAAGGTTCACTATCCCCAGGGGAAGTAGAAAGACAAGTCCATACAATGGCCTAAAGTTTAGGGATCAGAATGACACACAACAAGTGATGCACAAGGTAGGAGACTCCTAAAATTTGTGTTCAAATTATCCCTAAAAGAGGGGCTCTCTGATAAACAGAATCTCTCCAGTGCCAACATAGGAATCGAAGCGACCCCTCTTTGCGTTTTTTTTTTCTTCTTGCTCCTGAAGTAGTCAAGACATCTCCTTGGAGACTTTCTCCACCCTGTTTTGGGCAAAACTTAATTCAGAACCATATGTTTCAGAATAATGGCGGACAACCTGCTGGCCCACTTGCGATAAGCTCTCCTTCTCTGCTTTGTACATGCCTTTCCCGCTGGAGACAGGTGTATATTAACTGTTACAGAATGATGCACAGTAATTACACTCTTGGTGTCTTTGTGGAGAGCAATTTAAAGCAAGTGTTTAGAATTATCATGAGCTACAAAGAATTGGAGAATGGGCGGGTCAAACAAAAACACCGATTTGAGACCAGGAGATGCCATTTTGGGTTTTTGTCGTCCGGCTCCACTACAACTCCTGTAATTCTCAGGGAGCCAAATGACTGCCTAGGCATCATGGGAATTAGAGTTCAGGGGACAGCTAGAGGAGGCTATACTTTAATCCTCTCTGATGTGATCACTGCTGTATAAGCACAATAGCCCAGTAATGTATATTTATTTATATTCCATTTTAACCAAATTTTGCCTACTTTGATACAAACTAGAAGGGGAAAAACTGAAATCCGACTGAATTCCTTATAAAAAAATAACAGTTCCCATGCTGAACAAGAACTACGAACCCCTCTAGCCTAGTTCAAGTGGTATCCATATTTATCTAGTTAGTCTTTACAAGTTGCAAGTCTTTAAACGATAACGGTCGGGGGCAAAAAAAAAAAGTTATGTTTTTAAATGAAAGATTGTCAAGTGACATTTTAAATGTACTTTATTAAGTCTTGTTTGCTCCATATAGCTCTTTCAGGCTGCGGACATGGTTAGAATCTTGGGTTAGATGAAGAATAATCTGACACATCTGACCGAAGATTCTAAACAACATGTCCGCCCCCTGATAGAACTATACAGAGCAAAGATCGCTCAAAATGGGACTTTATTGGTGTTCTTTAATTAGATCTTTCAATTAAATATTATTTTCTGCTTACAGTTGTTGTTTAAATATTTGGACACCTTTGTTGTGTAGGAATTAGAAAAGGCGCTTTGTCTCTATATACAGCGATATATGGTTGACTTTCTTAAATCCTGTTAAAAGATAACTGCACGTGTATATTCAATACCTTACCTGTTAGCGAGAAACATATACCGTATTTGCCCAAATCTAAGACTAGGTTTTTTTTTCTTCTTCAGAGCTCGGAAAAATCGTCTTATAGTCGAGGTTAGTCTTCTAATCAGGTCTGACTTTAGGACTAGGGTCCAAGCGTTCTCTAGAGAAGCAAGGGACTTAGCTGTTCCTAGCAGGCAGCCACAGAATGCCTACGTGCTGCGTCTTGTACATATCGCCTGAGTCTCATGACCTCCTGCCGCTCTGCCTCACAAGCCCCGACGGAAGTGGATGTGTGAGCGCTGCTCATTGCACCCAGACACCTTGGAGAAAGGGCAAATCCTGGAATGTGCACTAATGGCAATAATAAATGGGGGAACAGAAGAACTGGAACGAAAGTGGACAGAAGAACGAAATAAAAACAAGAAATCCACTGTTTTCAAATCAATTTTTTATTAAATATGAAAAACAGTTGACATGTGAAGAAATATTTATCAGTAAAACTTTTTCCTATCTGCTCACTTTTGTTTTCCTTTGTCCTCTCCTGAATTAAACAAATATACCTTATATTTGTGCAAATACAGTATATTACTTGTTAAAGGTATAAGTGCCCTGCCCCCTTTTTTTTGTGTTTTTTTGTACCGTCTCTGTAGAGATACAACTTGATTTTTGACGGACAATCGAGAAAAAGGAATAATTACTTTTTGATTCAGGTGTCTCATCAATTTTTTTGGTGAAAAAAAAAAAGGCAATAAAAATAGCAATCCTCGCACGGGAGTGATGAATACTGAATGTAGCGCCTTCCTCTGTCCCGTTCGATAGCCTCAGCTGGGGTCTGCCACATTGTGCCGCTTTTAACAAGCCTGGCAAAGCGAATAAATGCTGTTTGCAATTTGTATGCCAGCCTTCTCCGCGCTCTCCTCCCACAGGGAGACAAAGGCATCTTTGTGGTTCTTGTTGAACCGTGAACCATTTCTGGTGAAGGATTAGTGGTCACCTAGCAACTGAATCCTTGGTCACCTTCTTAGTGCCTCTGTGCGATCTTGGGAGGCGGCCATGGTTTGAGTTGTGTTTTGACAAGTATTTCATGAGATCAAATTGCCATTCTTTTTTTTTTTCCTCCCATTTTGTGCACATTTTAAGCCATAAATCAATAATGAGGCCTTTGTGCGGTTTCCTACAAAGTTGACATTTCAGTGGTATTCTGCCCAGATTAGTCGTTTTTGACTTCGCTGGTCATTTTCCGTTACTTTTACCTCCTTTATTGATCTTCAGTGGGGTTTTTTTTTTAAATACCATTAAACTTTGGACATACAACTTTTGCGGAACTAAAACTCCCATGATTCCACGGCTTCATAGGGCCATTTTTGAGAGTACACAATCGGTTTTAGAGAGCGTATAGTCAGGCGGTCCAGGGTTAAGCCTGGCAGCTTTAATCTGCAATCAAGAGTGAAGGTCAAAGATCATCAAGATTGTCAACACCACAAGCCAAGATGCAGCCAAAGTTAGTCTCCGGAGTGAGGGTTCAGGTACCCTTGCAGCAGGGGAGCATCTTAAGATCTGTGCACTGATTGAGGTGAGACAATGTGTATATCAAGTGGGGGTCACATATAAGCTTCATCCAGGAGGGAATGTCTTATTCTTTAAATACCCCAATAATTGAATGAGTAGTATGAGCTCTCACATACTGAGTAGAACCAGAGTAATCTTGCTGGTTCCTTTTATAAAGCCTCTTGATCAGTTTATTCAGCATTGTAATGAATTTACTGCATTTTCATATCTTTATTACTGTTTTAAACAAAATAACCATCAAAGTTGTCTCCGTGTACTTGGAATGGACAGATTCCCCTATAGGTTTGTACACTAGGTGTGTACAGCTGTATGTTTGGAATCTTTAGACACAGGCAGTGGGCGGAGTTCTGAATGAAGTTCAGGGAGCTTGCTTATACAAATTACATGCAGGTGTACTATCCGTTCTGCCTCTCAGCTGAGGCTCATCTGGATGCTGGCAAACACTGACAAATCCAGCGTGCGCCCCTCAGAATGAGGGCCCGCGCCGCACATCTGATCGTGGTCTGTTAGGTCCAACAGTCTCTCCTTGCTAGTGCAGAGCATCATGGCTGCCGGTCAGAGGATAAGCTGGCATGTAGCTTAAAAATTAATGTATGTGCCAAAATACACGTCGGGTTTACTCTAGGCAGACGTTTTGCTTCTATTAGAGGTCCGGATAAGATTTAGAAGCCAGGGAGGTGGTACTTCCATAGGTTTCTGTGTAAAGCAGTAAAAGTTAAGAGCTAGCAGAATAGCTTACCAAGGTCCCTGGGATCCATCAAGCTTTGCATGAGTGAACCAGTCATTACCAGAAACCTTTAGCCACATTCAGACTTATTCATAAACCAGCCAAATGTCTTCTAAGAAAAGACAACCTCTATTACTATTCAACTTTCAGAGCATCTCTAGACAAATCCTCCAAATATCCCTGCTGTCCTAATTGTTTTACATAGAACTATATGGAAGTACCATCTCCCTGGCTCCTACAGGATCCGGGCCGCCTCCTACAGGATCCGGGCCGGCTCCTACAGGACCCGGGCCGGCTCCTAAAGTCTAATGTATTAGAAAGGGCCAGTGTTTTTTCAATTTGCAATTATGGATGGGTGAAACATACATATGGAAGCTGCTTTATTTTTGCTAAATGTAGGGTGTTTGCATTCTGCCTCTTGTATGTTTTCGAAATCCACGTGTATATTTACATGAGCACACGCCTGTGAATGACTGACTGTATTCATCGCTCCCAAACGCATTGAATGCAGTGCTTTGTAGGCCAGTCTCTGTCATGGGTGTGGTTTGGTTTTAAATAGTTAAAATTCCACTTCCACAAAAACCTCGCTCTGCCAAGTTAAACCAAAAGCTTTCCATCCTTTCCATTACCATTTTATTAATTTTACACTACCCCCCGGAACTTGTCACCTGTATATATTATAAATGGGCATGTCATATTTAACACTGCGGGGTCCATAACTTGCACAATAGCCTGAAGTATTTCGTTAATAAATATTGTTCTCCATTTCTACATATTACTGAATGCTGTTTATGGGTCTAATTTTGGTGGGCTTCTATCCTGCACTGTTTTGCTGTGATAGATTGACTTAAGGTCCTATAAGCGCCCCACCCTTCATGTTGGTTTTGCTCCATGGGGGAGGTTGAAATTTAGGGAGTTCCCCCCTACTGGCTTCTTAGTCGGCAGTAGAGTTGCTGTGTGTATAGTTTGAAATGTTGAATCTTAATAATATTATTAATTTTACAAAGTGTGTGCTCCGTATTGCACCAGATATGTCATTTCAGTGCTACACATGCTTTGTTTTCCCAACCGATGGGAAAAACCTTTTCATTATGCTACAATTCCTTCATGCTCTCTATCATCGTATCCTCGTAACCACTGATTGTTTGGCTTTTGCATGTTATGCTCGGATACCATTCGTATTCATCCCCACGTGGGTGGTACAGACGTCATTTTTTTTTTGCCAAATTTCTATGATTGTTCCCATGTTACTCATTTAGAACCTTTTCCGGGACATGACCTTCGCGGCTCACCTCTGAGTCTCCAGCGAAATGCGCGTGGGGTTTTGCTAAGCACACTGCTTGCTATATCTGGCAGCAGCCGCAGATTCCTCTCAGCTAGCGCTTGATTGTATTGACGCACCCCATAAGGTAACAATGCATCTGTTTTATTGATTACAGATTGCACTAGTGCAGTCCTTCGGGGGAAAGTTTACAAGAGGAATACTAAGACCGGAGCCGTGAATGGGGACCGTAGCTCAGGCCTCTAAAATGACCACATTCTGACCAACTGTACTCTTTATCTCTACGGAGAGAAATCCATTCAACAGCAACACAAGTCAAATATGTGACAATCTCAAAAACATTACGCAAATATCAACTATTAACCAATACTTTAATAAACCTCTTCCAACACAACCCTCCCTTACACTCATCTTGCACAACATTAAAGAAATTATAATTACTGCTCACTTACCTAACACGCATACTAATCTACGCCATAACCTTAACCAATCCTAGCTTGAATAAAAGCACTGCTCATATCACAATTTGTTGTCTTATTTCCTAGTCCAGGGGTATCTACATTTTTTTCCTGCAGTGGGCAAAAATTATACATATATTTATATATCTATCTAGCCACATCCCAGAGTTAGGTTTACTACCTCCACTGGAGAGTTATTCCAGGTATCCACATCCCAGAGTTAGGTTTACTACCTCCACTGGAGAGTTATTCCAGGTATCCACATCCCAGAGTTAGCCGTTACTACCTCCACTGGAGAGTTATTCCAGGTATCCACATCCCAGAGTTAGCCATTACTACCTCCACTGGAGAGTTATTCCAGGTATCCACATCCCAGAGTTAGCCGTTACTACCTCCACTGGAGAGTTATTCCAGGTATGCACTATTTTTTAAAAATCTGATATAATGATGTAATTGTAAATGTAAAGTGTGGGAACTCACCCAAGATCCTCTGTGACCCCCCCTTCCCCCCCCCCCAAAAAAAAAAGTATATATATTTCGCAGAAAATTCAGTGCAAAATGTATTGTAAAGTGCCAGTTTACACAAACAACTGCAAAATTCACATGCAATAAACAAATATACCGTATATACTCGAGTATAAGCCGAGTTTTTCAGCACAATTTTTGTGCTGAAAAATGCCCCCCTCGGCTTATACTCGAGTCGGTGGGGGAAAAAAAAAAAATCTAAAACTTACCTCGTTCCTGCTCTGTCCCCCGGTGCTCTGAAGCTGCGTGGCTGTGAGGGAAGCGTTGTGAGCTCCCCTCCGGTCGCGCGGTCAATAAAGTGTGTTTTTTTTAAACAAACTTTATTGACCGCGCGGCTGGAGGGGAGCTCACAACGCTTCCCTCACAGCCACGCAGCTTCAGAGCACCGGGGGACAGAGCAGGAACGAGGTAAGTGCTGGGGTCTGGGGGAGGAGGGTGGCATAACGAGCATAGTAAGGGGCAATATCCTGGCATATTGGGGGCAATATCCTGGCATATTGGGGGCAATATCCTGGCATATTGGGGGCAATATCCTGGCATATTGGGGGCAATATCTTGGCATATTGGGGGCAATATTTTGGCATATTGGGGGCAATATCCTGGCATATTGGGGGAAATATCCTGGCATATTTGGGGCAATATTTACCAGTAGCTGCCTCATTTTCCACCCTAGGCTTATACTCGAGTCAATATTTTTTCCCAGTTCTTTGTGGTAAAATTAGGTGCCTCGGCTTTTATTCGGGTCGGCTTTTATTCGGGTCGGCTTATACTCGAGTATATACGGTATATAGAACATTTGAAACAAATTAAATTAGCTATGCAATAAACAAATGAATGTGTCACGACACTCCCACGTACGCAAAGGTCAAAATACCGGGCCGTGCATTGCCGGTATATTAGATATACCGGCCCCATGACCCTAAATACCGGCCCCATGACCCTAAATACCGGCTGTGCCGGTAAATTACCGGCCAGCAGATGGCAACCCTACTCCTGAGTCCTGACTCCTTCACTATGCGATGCCGCTCGCTCGCATAGTGAAGGATCGGCTCAGGAGAAGCACCGGCTGGGCTGAAGAGACCGTTACCTGGTCCTGCAGGAGCAAAGGGAACGGCATTCCTGCCATGAAAAAAAGTGCAGGGACGCCGTTCCCTTTTTTTTTTTTTTTGCCGCCCTGCACCCTGTGCCATTCTGCTCCTTGTGCCGCCCTGCACCCTGTGCCATTCTGCTCCTTGTGCCGCCCTGCACCCTGTGCCATTCTTCGCTTTGTGCCGCCCTGCACCCTGTGCCATTCTGCGCCTTGTGCCGCCCTGCACCCTGTGCCATTCTGCGCCTTGTGCCGCCCTGCACCCTGTGCCATTCTGCGCCTTGTGCCGCCCTGCACTCTGTGCCATTCTGCGCCTTGTGCCGCCCTGCACTCTGTGCCATTCTGCGCCTTGTGCCGCCCTGCACTCTGTGCCATTCGGCGCCTTGTACCGCCCTGCACTCTGTGCCATTTGGCGCCTTGTGCCGCTCTGTACCACTCTGCGCCTTGTGCACATTCTATCTAACGCCTTTCTTTTCTCATTTGGTTTCAGATTGCTTTTTCACAACACAGCAACTTTATGGACTTGGTACAGTTCTTTGTGACGTTTTTCAGGTATGTTTGCTACACATGTTTCTGTATAATCAGTGCTTCCATTTGCACAGGCTGTTTTTGGGGGAAATCTAGTGATTAGTCTATTTCTGAGCTCAGCTGGAAAAAAGTTTTTCCATCAGTCTCTAGCCTGGGAGTGGCCCCTATAAGGCTGGCTTTGGGGGTTTCTTAACCATTTCATATCTAGACGTTATAACAACCACTCCTCATGCATTTTAGTCCCTGATACTTTAAGTGACCATCCTTTTTTCTCAGATTAGTGTGTCAACCAGCATTCGCTGAACCTCTGTTGCAGCTTCTTAGATAAATTAGTATAGTTTCCAATTAACTTCATTTTTCTTTCTACCACACGTCTTTTAAAGTAAAATATAGATGTGGAACAATTCATAAATGTCCTGTTTTGATAACTCACTTTTAAAGCCATCTGGAAAACAAAACATGTTAGAAAGGGAACTCCAGCACTAGCACACCTACTTGTACTGGCTGCTTGTGCAGCGGCTTCCTTATTGGTCTGTTACACTCAATGTCAGGCCAATGAGAGAACATTTTCAACAGACCACAACCCCTTTTGTCATAGTAACATAGTAACACAGTAATTTAGGTTGAAAATAGACACAGGTCCATCAAGTTCAACCCTTTTACCTATCATTCCTGCTTGTGATCCGAAAGAAGCAAAAACCCCTAAGGAAGTTTTTTTTAGAATTTTGCCTCCTGGGGGAAACATTCCTTCTTGACTCCAAAGGTCAATCCACGTTCTCCTTGGCTCAATAAGCTCTATTATTAATGCTCATTCTATTATTAATAGCCCTGTATGTTCTGCTTTTCTTAAAAAAAACATCCAGACCATTTTTTAATGCATCCAGGAAAGGTTAAAGCATCTTAACATGTATAGCTTGGAGGAAAGACGTAACAGGGGGGATATGATAGAAACATTTATATACATAAAGGGAATAAACACAGTAAGAACAAAACTACCACAACTAGAGGACATAGTCTAAAATTAGAGGGGCAACGATTTAAAAGTAATATCAGGAAGTATTACTTTACTGAGAGGGTAGTGGATGCATGGAATAGTCTTCCAGTAGAAGTGGTAGAGGTTAATACAGTGAAGGAGTTTAAGCATGCATGGGATAGGTATAAGGCTATCCTAGATATAAGATAAGGCCAGGGACTAATGGAAGTATTACTTTACTGAGAGGGTAGTGGATGTATGGAATAGTCTTCCAGTAGAAGTGGTAGAGGTTAATACAGTGAAGGAGTTTAAGCATGCATGGGATAGGTATAAGGCTATACTAGATATAAGATAAGGCAAGGGACTAATGATAGTATTACTTACTGAGAGGGTAGTGGATGTATGGAATAGTCTTCCAGTAGAAGTGGTAGAGGTAAACACAGTGAAGGGGTTTACGCATGCGTGGGATAGGTACAAGGCTATCCTAGAAATAAGATAGGGAACTGGAGACTAATAAAAGTTTTTAGAAGATTGGGCAGACTAGATGGACCGAATAGTTCTTATCTTCTGACACATTCTATGTTTCTATCTATTGTGGTTGATAGCACCACCTCTCTTGGCAGTGAGTTCCATATCTTGTCCATACCATAAAGAATCCCTTCCTTTGCTGTGTTCCTGTGCTTAACCGAGGAGTATATTCTAAATGATATAGAGATAATCTAAACAGAAATGAAACCCACATCAAAGAGACAACTGGTTACATTTTAACATCAGTCCCTCCTTAATGAGGATGGTCCCCATTGAAGTGAAGCGGTTTCCAAACAAGACCACCCAAGGTGCACCGGGCTTGGTTTAGGTGGTACCCGATGTTAGGATGCCTGTAAATCACACATTCTGCTTCTCATCCTTTGTTAGACTCTTGAACCCCAGATATTTTCTGTATTGGTTTAAAAAATCTAAACCTAAGAGGCTAAGTGAAATATTACTTTGTAGCAGGTGTGGCTGGCTGGGAAGTTGGGAGTTTTCTACTTGCATCAGTCTAAACCTGGCAGGATTAGAGCTCAGGAGCCGGCAACCCAGTAGCAGATGTGCACTTATAAAAACATTGTATGCAGAATGTACTAATGGGAATATTGCTTCCATTTACCCAAATATTCCAATAATTAGATCTCAGTGTGAAACGCTACATATTAGGTGTAATGTTACAATACTGCTATATAAATATAACTGTCACGTTAGGGATAATGTTACAATATTGCTATTTAAATGTTTTATTATGTACATTTTATAAAAAGATCAGACGTTTGTGATAGAATAAAAAAAAAAGGAATTTTCATGTGGATTTGATGCCCCCTTGTGGTTTCACAAGAATATTGCAGCTGCTGAAATATATATATAAATATATATATATATAGCAATCCTAAATGTTTCTAGGAGCCCGGGCTGATGACATTGGATTGCTTTTGCTTCCTTACTTGTGAGAAGTTTAGACTGAATGTCATGTTTAACAGTGATTAGACTCACAATTGCTTTCTTTTTTAGTTGTTTCCTCTCCCTGCTTCTCGTGGCTGCCGTGGTCTGGAAAATTAAGCAGAGCTGCTGGGCATCAAGGAGGAGAGAAGTAAGTTCTGTGTGATTTTGGTTATATTTTTGTAAGCTATTAAAAGGACAATTTTTTTTTTTTTTTTATATATGTTTCATACTATAAGCACTATCATGCAGGGAAGGTGGATGTATTCAGATCTTTTTGCTGAATATGCTCTACTTTATACTGATTGGTCTTTCACTATATTGAATGCTGAGCATCCTAAAAGATGACTGTGACACATGAATTAACAATCATATTTACACTGTGACTGTGACACATGAATTAACAATCATATTTACACGGTGACTGTGACACATGAATTAACAATCATATTTACACTGTGACTGTGACACATGAATTAACAATCATATTTACACGGTGACTGTGACACATGAATTAACAATCATATTTACACTGTGACTGTGACACATGAATTAACAATCATATTTACACTGTGACTGTGACACATGAATTAACAATCATATTTACACGGTGACTGTGACACATGAATTAACAATCATATTTACACTGACTGTGACACATGAATTAACAATCATATTTACACTGTGACTGTGACACATTAAATAATCATATTTACACTGTGACTGTGACACATGAAATAATCACATTTACACTGTGACACATGAAATAACAATCACATTTACACTGTGACTGTGACACATGAATTAACAATCACATTTACACTGACTGTGACACATGAATTACCAATCACATTTACACTGACTGTGACACATGAATTAACAATCACATTTACACTGTGACACATGAATTAACAATCATATATACACTGTGACTGTGCACTGCTTAGTAAATACTTGGAGGTTTGTGATGTCATGCGCGCTGCTTAGTATACAGGTGGAGGATTGTGATGTCATGCGTGCTGCTTAGTATACAGATGGAGGATTGTGATGTCATGCGTGCTGCTTAGTATACAGATGGAGGATTGTGATGTCATGCGCGCTGCTTAGTATACAGATGGAGGATTGTGATGTCATGCGCGCTGCTTAGTATACAGATGGAGGATTGTGATGTCATGCGCGCTGCTTAGTATACAGATGGAGGATTGTGATGTCATGCGCGCTGCTTAGTATACAGATGGAGGATTGTGATGTCCTGCGCGCTGCTTAGTATACAGATGGAGGATTGTGATGTCATGCGCGCTGCTTAGTATACAGGTGGAGGATTGTGATGTCATGCGCGCTGCTTAGTGTACAGATGGAGGATTGTGATGTAATGCGCGCTGCTTAGTATACAGACGGAGGATTCTGATGTCATGCCTGCTGCTTAGTGTACAGACGGAGGAGTGGGATGTCATGTGCGCTGCTTAGTGTACAGACGGAGGATTGTGATGTCATGTGCGCTGCTTAGTATACAAATGGAGGATTGGGATGTCATGCGCGATGCTTAGTATACAGATGGAGGATTGGGATGTCGTGCGATGCTTAGTATACAGACGGAGGATTGTGATGTCATGCGCGCTGCTTAGTATACAGATGGAGGATTGTGATGTCATGCGCGATGCTTAGTGTACAGATGGAGGATTGTGATGTAATGCGCGATGCTTAGTGTACAGATGGAGGATTGTGATGTCATGTGCAAAGCGCCAGCCTCGTTTTACACTCGTGTAACTGTAGATCAGGGTGGATTGGTGTGAGAATTATGCACCTTATTTAATTTAACCTGAATTAAGTATACATTTTTGTGATTGCCAAGCCGTTACTGGACCCTTATAATCCACCGTATGAATGTTACGTAATAGTGCCACCCTGTGTCTATATTACAGCACATCTATACATTCTGCACAGAATAATACAGAGCTTTTATCCCTGCAGATTAGAAACACTGCTGTATTGCACCTGGATGACTGTATTATTCTATTAGTGGACAGCGAGCGCCATCTCTCTGTCCTTTATTCCCCCCCGGGAAGGTCAGGCTCGGTGCTTCACTTATACTGTGTTGAAGGGAGATAATTGTGCTGCTTTATGTCTTGCAGCGTTACAGCAGCACTTTCATCCTTAACTCGAGCCGTTCCATCTCCTCACATTGTCAGCACTTATCAGAGTCCCCAGGAAGCTGTGCTTTTACCTGCAGCAGTCATTCTGTTACCAGCCACCCATTTAATATTACTGCCAGGGTGACGCAAATGTTTATTCCCGTTCGGCCTCCTTCTAATGGCAGCTGGAGTGATCGGCATGGTGTACAAGCTGCTCTGTCTGAGGCTGCACAGAGCGGCAGGCTGCTCTGTCTCGAGGCTGCGCAGGGCGGCAGGCTGCTCTGTCTGAGGCTGCGCAGGGCGGCAGTCTGCTCTGTCTCGAGCCTGCGCAGGGCGGCAGTCTGCTCTGTCTCGAGCCTGCGCAGGGCGGCAGTCTGCTCTGTCTCGAGCCTGCGCAGGGCGGCAGTCTGCTCTGTCTCGAGCCTGCGCAGGGCGGCAGTCTGCTCTGTCTCGAGCCTGCGCAGGGCGGCAGGCTGCTCTGTCTCGAGCCTGCGCAGGGCGGCAGGCTGCTCTGTCTCGAGCCTGCGCAGGGCGGCAGGCTGCTCTGTCTCGAGCCTGCGCAGGGCGGCAGGCTGCTCTGTCTCGAGCCTGCGCAGGGCGGCAGGCTGCTCTGTCTCGAGGCTGCGCAGGGCGGCAGGCTGCTCTGTCTCGAGGCTGCGCAGGGCGGCAGGCTGGATTATGCTATTTTTTTCTCCAAGCACTAATTATATAATGCAGGGCTCGACAAACCCCGGTCGCCATGGCGACCAGGAAATCAGACCTGGCGCCCGGATAACGTGAGCCCCGTGTGGTGCCCTCGGCAATGGGATCTTTTTTTCCCCCTTTTCTTTTTTGCAGCAGCGGTGCGCGAGGGAGCAGAGTGAGTGCACCGGCTGCACAGACTTCCTGCTCCACCCCCTCGCGCACCGCGTTATAGCTGATCACCTGGGAGCATAGCAGGGAAGCTTCTCTGTGCCACCGGGCTGCAACGGAAACATCCCCCCCTTCCCTGCATTGAGGTGTAATGGCAGGGAGGGGGGACATTGATAGGTGAACTTTTTTTTTTTCTTAAAAAAACCCCAAAAACCTTTCTTGTGGATGTGTTCGTGTGACTGGATTTGTTTGTGTGTGTCTGCCTGGATGTGTTTGTGTGAATGTATGTGTCTGCCTGGATGTGTTTGTGTGTAAATATGTGTCTGCCTGGATGTGTTTGTGTGTAAATATGTGTCTGCCTGGATGTGTTTGTGTGTACATGTGTGTGTGTGTGGCTGGATTTGTTTGTGTGTGTGTGTGGCTGGATTTGTTTGTGTGTGTGTGGCTGGATTTGTTTGTGTGTGTGTGTGGCTGGATTTGTTTGTGTGTGTGTGTGTGGCTGGATTTGTTTGTGTGTGTGTGTGGCTGGATTTGTTTGTGTGTGTGTGTGGCTGGATTTGTTTGTGTGTGTGTGTGTGGCTGGATTTGTTTGTGTGTGTGTGTGGCTGGATTTGTTTGTGTGTGTGTGTGGCTGGATTTGTTTGTGTGTGTGTGTGGCTGGATTTGTTTGTGTGTGTGTGTGGCTGGATTTGTTTGTGTGTGTGTGTGGCTGGATTTGTGTGTGTGTGTGTGGCTGGATTTGTTTGTGTGTGTGACTGGATTTGTTTGTGTGTGTCTGCCTGGATGTGTTTGTGTGTGTCTGCCTGGATGTGTTTGTGTGTATACATGTGTCTGCCTGGATATCTTTGTGTGTGTGTGTGTGTGTATATATGTGTGTGACTGGATTTGTTTGTGTGTATATATGTGTCTGACTGGATGTGTTTGTGTGTACATGTGTGTGTGACTGGATGTGTACATGTGTGTGTGTGACTGGATGTGTTTGTGTGTGTGTGTGACTGGATGTGTTTGTGTGTGTGTGTGACTGGATGTGTTTGTGTGTGTGTGTGACTGGATGTGTTTGTGTGTGTGTGTGACTGGATGTGTTTGTGTGTGTGTGTGACTGGATGTGTTTGTGTGTGTGTGTGACTGGATGTGTTTGTGTGTGTGTGTGACTGGATGTGTTTGTGTGTGTGTGTGACTGGATGTGTTTGTGTGTGTGTGTGTGACTGGATGTGTTTGTGTGTGTGTGTGACTGGATGTGTTTGTGTGTGTGTGTGACTGGATGTGTTTGTGTGTGTCTGACTGGATGTGTTTGTGTGTATAAATGTGTCTGCCTGGATGTCTTTGTGTGTGTGTGTGTATATATATATGTGTGTGACTGGATTTGTTTGTGTGTATGTATGTGACTGACTGGATGTGTTTATATGTGACTGACTGGATGTGTGTGTGTGTGTGTGTATATATGTGACTGACTGTGTGTGTTTGTATGTGTATATATGTGTGTGACTGTGTGTGTTTGTATGTATTTGTAGAAAAACAAGGTGTAACAGGTTTCGCACTCAGAAGTGGAGCGTGCAAGGAGAGGACTTTCACCCTAGTGAAATAAAGGATCCTGTATGTATATGGGACAAACTATGTGTCTGTGTGTGACTGCTTGTGTTTGTGTTTATGTGCTGTTGTCCAGCTCCTAGATTTTTTTAGCTGGCTCCTAAAACTCAGATACATTTGTCAAGCCCTGATATAATGTATGTATTTATTGCCTCTGTAGCAGTTTGTGCGTGGGTGGTGTCTCTATAGCTGGTGTCCTTTGCACAATACTCTGTATTTGCTGCAAAATGAGCAGCCAGTCCGTGTAAAATGAACCTGGTGCTAACTGCGAAATGTAAAGCTGTCCAGAGGCACAAGGAACGCCCCAAAATCTCACCAGCAACAATACACTTAGCTGGATGGTTTGTCTTTTCTCTCTTTCCCCAATGAGGATCACATGATACCGTACTATGGTAATAAAGCCATTATTATACATTGTACATTCAAAAAGCTCAGCGCAGAACTCGGTGTGATAAAAATATGATAAATAATGCGAGATTAATTAGCCGCAGGTTCATAGGTCAGCCACTAGTCAAACGTTATGGCGTTCACCGCTCAGCATACCGTACATCAGAATATTCTACGAGCTAGTCCGCTCCTGATTCAATTTTCCAATAGGTTATTTCTTCAGGTCAAAGTTCAGATAATAAAATATGTGGATAGGAACTATGTATACATTTTCTGAGCTTGCACCTCAATAGATTTTAATACATTTTGGCTGGCTTTAAGAAAAAAACACCATTATAATCTACTTATTTTTAGTCCAGGGCAGCCATTGAGTTCACAGCTCCTCCCTCTAACTCATGGTCTGTTAAAAATGACTAGTGAGGATCATCATTGGCCTGTCTATCAATCCCACTCACCCGATACAAATTGAGTGAGGGATGTTCCAGGATGCCTCTGGATTGAGGCAAGCCTGAAACTCCCAAAAAGGGACTGTCTTAGATGCCAGTTGCAGAGACAAACTGTTTTGGCTATTACAGAGAGGATTTTGACAAGATTGGGGGCTTGTCACAATCCACTGCCATCCAACATTTTTTTTTTTTTTAAATTCCATAATTTAGTCAACAAACTACTCAGCCTTACCCTCTACCCCAAGAAAGCGGAGCATGAAATCTTCACGTATAGTATAACAATATATGAAATCCTCGTAGAACAGACTTGATTTAATTGTTTTATGGTGTCTGTGTCTGAGATCCTCATTGTGCCATCTTTGTATTTTGTATATTTGCTGGGAATAAGATTTAGTTAAGAGGCAGGGTTTTTTTTTAATTATTATTCTTTTGCCAGTGTTTTTTCTTTTTTTTAATGTCTTTTGCATTAAGCTATGCATATAACTTTCAACAGCCCCCCCCCCCCCCAGTTAATAAAGAGCATTTTAATTGCCGAACTTAATGACCTTACAAGTATTACACTGAATTAACGATCCATTAATAATGCAAACGTTTTTTGTGAGATGCTAGTTACGGTCGTCTAGTTGAGTAGCGCTTGGCATACAGTGCTCTTCTCTACGCATGAATTATAGATCGAAGAAATCCTAAGAGGACTTTGATCAATACTTCTTTTGTGAAAATGGGAAGTGTCTCGCTTAATATACATTTTTACAGTCATGGATTTTCTATAAAACAGTGAAAAGTAGAACTCCCCATAGAGTCTTCGTGCAGAACACATTTTTAAGTGTTGATGTCGCACCTCGGACAGATTGTTATTCAGTCGGCTGGATCAGTAGCTTCCGGTATCCAAATTATATTTAAACCTGTTAATTGTATTATTCGTGCTGTAAAATGCCTGGTTCCACTGTTTATGGTGTACAGCCAATATCTGTAATGGCCAAATGGCACAGGGATGTAGGTGATGCCGCCATGTTGTTTTTCTTGGTTATTGGTCAAGAGTGCTGTGCCTACACTGACGCAGATGGCAATCTTTCCCTTCCTTATAGTGCTTTGATGCAGAGCGCTATCATAGGACATTGCCCACTCTGTATAATCGAAATTCACGCTACAGGGTGATGTCATAAGCTGGAGACACCACACACTTGGATAAAACACATTTTTCTCTCAATATATGCATTTGTTTCCAATTTTTGTAACACAATGTATAGCTCTTTATTATTATTTTGTATTCTCTATATTTACAGTTCAAACAATGTTTAGGCTGATAGGCTTTAATGCAGAATTCCTATATGAGGGGGTGTGCGTTGGGGGGGGGCTTAGTTCTGTATCCCCAGATAGAATGTGATATCCCTATGTATAATGCAGATGTAACTAGCTGGCTTGTTTTATACAACGTATAGCGGGACGCATACACTTAACAAGATACTACAAATATCGGTATTTGTTCCTAACGGGGCTTTTAATATAAAATTGCTGGTCTCAAAAAACAAACTATACCAGCGCTTCAAACTGGCAGACATGTTTAGAATGTTGTAAGAACATGCGATCCAAGATTCCAAACATGTCTGCCCCCTGATAGAGCTATACAGAAATATAGGAGGTACTTTATTTGTCTTCTTTCATTAAAGCATTTCTATTTACAACCTCTACACTTGATGCAATCTTTCAATTAAACGGAAGTCAATGTTTTGCCAACAGTTGTCCCTCAAGTAGTGGCTAATTCCCTGTGTATACATAATGCTGTCACTCCGTGTGAGGGTCCGTGGATAATTAAATGTCTCTTGTTTTGATCAGTCCCTTTTTATAAGCCTGCCACGCTGGTGGGCTGATGTCACCCCCTCTCTATCTCCTGCATATGGATGAACAATTCATTTCCTCCAGTTTTTTTTTTCTTCCCAAGTCACATGTAAATCTCTGCTGTTTTGAAGATCTGGACCCTTGTGGTGGGTTCCAAATGCCGTACCTCGCCCAGAGGAGAGTCAGGACATTTAGCAACTTGAAAAGCTAAAATGTCACTTGTGCTAAATTGGCCTGTGGCAAAATGGAGGGGGGGGGGGGGGGGGGATCTGTGCAGGGAAGAAAAGGAGATTATCCAAGTTCTGCATTCATGGGTCTGCCTGCTAGAGCTGGAAAGAAGCTCTGGATATATCTCATGCTGACCAGCTCTCACCTGTAGATCGTATGAATTCAGGGGAACATTTCATATTTTATAAATTATTGGGAATCCTTGGGTACTATAAAGAATTCAGATTGAATAATATATAATAATAATCATTATCAGACAGGAGCAACTTCAGAGAATTAACCCCTCTAATTACCAGATAGGCAGTTTCAGAGACTTAACCGCTCTAATTACCAGATAGGCAGTTTCAGAGAATTAACCCCTCTAATTACCAGATAGGCAGTTTCAGAGAATTGACCCGTCTAATTACCAGATAGGCAGTTTCAGAGAATTGACCCCTCTAATTACCAGATAGGCAGTTTCAGAGAATTGACCCCTCTAATTACCAGATAGGCAGTTTCAGAGACTTGACCCCTCTAATTACCAGATAGGCAGTTTCAGAGACTTGACCCCTCTAATTACCAGATAGGCAGTTTCAGAGACTTGACCCCTCTAATTACCAGATAGGCAGTTTCAGAGACTTGACCCCTCTAATTACCAGATAGGCAGTTTCAGAGACTTGACCCCTCTAATTACCAAAGAGGAGAATACAATGTCCCATTGCAAGACTGTCTTGGTCCTCCAAGACATGTAGTTTCCCTGTTTGGTGCAGGACCACATTATCCTGCATTACTGGTTAAAAACCATTACATTCTCATTCATAAAGTGCAAATAAAATACCTTACTGAGCCATCTTTGCTCTATATAGCTCTATCAGAGAGTTGACAAGTTGTTCAGTATCTTTGCTCTGCATAGCTCTATCAGATGGCAGACATGTTGTTTAGAATCTTTGCTCTGCATAGCTCTATCAGGGGGCTGACATGTAGTTTAGAATCCTAGCTCTGCATAGCTCTATCAGGGGGTGGACATGTAGTTTAGAATCCTAGCTCTGCATAGCTCTATCAGGGGGTGGACATGTAGTTTAGAATCCTAGCTCTGCATAGCTCTATCAGGACATGTTGTTTAGAATCTTTGCTCCGTATAGCTCTACCGGGGCAGATATGTAGTTAGAATCTTAGCTCTGCATAGCTCTATCAGGGGGCGGACATGTAGTTTAGAATCTTAGCTCTGCATAGCTCTATCAGGGGGCTGACATGTAGTTTAGAATCTTAGCTCTGCATAGCTCTATCAGGGGGCTGACATGTAGTTTAGAATCTTAGCTCTGCATAGCTCTATCAGGGGGCTGACATGTAGTTTAGAATCTTAGCTCTGCATAGCTCTATTGGGGTGGACATCCTTACAATGTTAGTTCAGATCCTTCATATGATCAAGATGTTCGCCCTCTGATAGAGCTATACAGAGCAAAGATAAGGTACTTTATTTTTATTCTTTTTTTAAAGCATTTCTATTTAACACATCACCAGGTGGCAGGGGCTGTTACTAATTGGTGGGAGATGTAGTGCAGCATTAGCAGGGAAGGTCTGTTGTCTTTATACAGTGTATTTATTAAAGAGATAGTAAAGGGTGTAGTGAAACTAGGCATACCATGTTCAAGTGTTTTTGTCTAATATACTGCTTTAAAAAGAGGGAGGTTATGTATAAGTGTCAGGAAGTTAAAGGCGCAGTCACCAGTGTCTTATGTAGAACGGCGATTTCCCCTTTCTATACATTCTCCATGCCAAATCTGATTGGCGGAGGCGGAGTTCAGCTTGTACAAATGTCTCCTGCTATAGGCGCAGCGGATCTGTGGACTGTATAGCCAATGGGAGGCTCAACGTCTTTCTTCTTCTCTCCCATTGGCCACGCAGTGTTCTAATTTGGAACACTGAGAATCAGAGACCAATGTTTACATTTTAAAATAGTTGGAAATTGCTTGACCAATTCTAACCACTGCAGCTGTAAGATATTAACCAATAATGGTGTCTGAGAACAATGGGATTTGTAGTACGTAGCGGCTGTAGTAGCATGGTGACTGTGGATTTACCTTCATCTTTTCCCTAACCCCTGGGAGAAGGATGTCTATTAGAGCCCAGTGCAGGTAGAGAGGTGCATTACTCATTCAGTCACTAGGTGGCAGCATTCCTCCATCAGTCTGTCCCCTATACATTGCTACTGGCGTGTTAAAGCTTTGTGTGTTTACTTGATCAGTTTGCAGAGGGTGAAGCTGGCTGTAGCATGTGAATGTTAATATGTACAATTTGTTTTCTGTTAGTATTCAGTGTTTTATTAGGATAGTTGGATGTACATGAAACCACATCTTAATGCATGGATTAAAGTCACTAAAACATATCTCCCTGGCAAGTAAGGATGCTGGGGATGGGTGGGCCTCGATTGGGAGGTCAGATTGCAGTCCTAAATCCCGCCTTCCCAAAAAGCAGTACAAAGATAGAGCTTGGCGGGACACAGCCTCCAAATCGGTACTGTCCCCGCACAGAGTGGTCCGGTTGGGAGTTATGCCAGACTGTCTATTAGATTCTGGTTTTTAAAGGACAACTGTAGGTAAAATGTTATGTTTAATGGGAAGGCTGCATCAAGTACCTTTATTATGCTCTGTGTATCTCTATCAGGGAGCAGACATCTTGGTCAGAATCTGATCCAACATTCTAAACATGTCTGCCCCCTGATAGATCTATATGGAGCACTTAATACAATTTTTGTTTTTATTTCTATTGAAAATGTCTACGCTTGATGCAGTCTGTCATTGCAAACCGAGAATAAATTGAAGATGCCCCCTGATCCCAGGTCTGACCACACAGGGGTTATCATGAACAGACCTGGCGCTAACTTTGCGTCTCACTTTCTACCTGTTGGCTTGAGGCCTCTTCTTCCAGATTAGCGTTTTGACACGAGGAGGAGTTGGGGCGAAGGGCAGGACTGTCGCTAGAGCTAAAACAATGACACATAATTGGCAGCTTTTAAGAGACTGCAAACGTTGAGCAAAAATTGCTTTTGTTTCCATGAATCAACTCTTGTCTAAATATATGTTTTGGGCGCTCTAGGTGTCGCTGCCCCTTTAAGGCAGGAGTCCGTCCACGCTGTCCCAGATTACCTCTCTAATTGATCTGTGTAAACGTGCAGCAGGGGCTGTAGATGCTGGGATGTGCTCGTCTCCCATTACTCTTCACACATCAATGGATTGCAGCCGATGAAATCACCTTTTGCTTGATTTAAAAGGTGGCACCGTTTTCCCGGTACCCAGGCAGGTGACAGATGTGGAGCCATCATCCCCTGCTCCTTTAGCCCATCATTCTGATTCTCCTTTTGCTGCCCTAGGTACTAAAGCTATCGGAGTGTATTCTGCGAGAGATCCAACAATAACTCATTTCTGATTTTTTAATAAACTTTTGAAGCTTTAACTAACATTGCACTGTCGGGACTGAGAGCAGCTTGTTAATCATGGATGCTGCGATGGAAAGAGATCTGAGAATGGTACCATTAATATAACAATGTACAGGTCATCAGCAGCATTGAGGCAGGCAGCGGCTGTCCAGGGGATACTCGCTTGGTCTTCCTGCAAACTAATCTCTGTATTAAGACTTTTCAGATGGGAATCTGGGTTCAAACAAAACTGGTACCAATTATAAGGTCACTGCAGGGGTTTGGAAACTACATATCCTGTGATGCTCAGGTTGCCCTAAAAACTATATCTCCAGGTGAGAGGAGAGAATGTCTATTCTTGTAATGCAGCTGAAGTCTACATTAGGGATAGATAACCTTGGCACTGCAGGGGTTTTGCTCCTACAGCTGGGGGGGGGGGGGGCGGTGGGGGGGATGTGTCTGCTGGGGCTAATGCACTGACGGTAGAACCTGTTCAATCATCAGGTTTGATTCCTGGCAGAGTCTTTCATCTCAGTCTTTCATCTTTCCATGGTAGATAAAACCTTTATCATTTGCCATTCATTTTAGTAATGGTAACATCCCCCTGGATGCGGGGGCGCGGTATCATCCCTCTCCTTGGATGCGGGGGCGCGGTAACATCCCCCTCCTTGGATGCGGGGGTCGCGGTAACATCCCCCTCCTTGGATGCGGGGGTCGCGGTAACATCCCCCTCCTTGGATGCGGGGGTCGCGGTAACATCCCCCTCCTTGGATGCGGGGGTCGCGGTAACATCCCCCTCCTTGGATGCGGGGGTCGCGGTAACATCCCCCTCCTTGGATGCGGGGGTCGCGGTAACATCCCCCTCCTTGGATGCGGGGGTCGCGGTAACATCCCCCTCCTTGGATGCGGGGGCGCAGTAACATCCCCCTCCTTGGATGCGGGGGCGCGGTAACATCCCCCTCCTTGGATGCGGGGGCGCGGTAACATCCCCCTCCTTGGATGCGGGGGGCACGGTAACATCCCCCTCCTTGGATGCGGGGGTCGCGGTAACATCCCCCTCCTTGGATGCGGGGGCGCAGTAACATCCCCCTCCTTGGATGCGGGGGCGCGGTAACATCCCCCTGGATGCGGGGGCGCGGTAACATCCTCCTCCTTGGATGCGGGGGGCAGGGTAACATCCCCCTCCTTGGATGCGGGGGGCGCGGTAACATCCAAGGACAAACCTGAAAATAAGAGTACATTTCAGCCTGTGATAACATTGTCTAGTTTTTATCTTTGTATTATAGTGGCTCCCAGCACGTGTCCTATCAGGGGCTTGTTGCCCCAATTCCACATTAGATGCAAATTAAATGTCACCAAAGTGGAACTTTCTCAGCTAAAGGGAACGGTCCCTGTACAAAGTTAACCATGTTGTGTTCTGTGAGTTTCCTGATCCTAGACAGTGTTTCAGACTTATGTTAATAAATTCTCTTTTCCGAGCCAAATCTCTGGCTTCACTAAACAAACACAGTAAACCCTGGGGCTTTTTCTGCAGTAATGTTCATTGGTTTGCTAAATTACACTTCAAAGAATATATCCTAGACTGGCAATCAGGAACAGTAGTGTTATAATTGAAATAATAGGAAATGTGACAGGTATGTAGTGCACTGTAGCATGCTTAGCAAGAGATACATTATTATTCTCTTTCTATTTAATCATTAAGTCTCTGTAGCGGAGAGGGGGTGAGTTTGGTAGCGGGATCTCGACTACAGAAAGTTGAGGTAGGAGGATCTCGAATACAGGAATTTGAGGTAGCGGGATGTTGAATGCAGGAAGTTGAGGTAGCGGAATGTTGAATGCAGGAAGTTGAGGTAGCGGAATGTTGAATGCAGGAAGTTGAGGTAGCGGGATGTTGAATGCAGGAAGTTGAGGTAGCGGCATGTTGAATACAGGAAGTGGAGGTGAGGAATGTAGTTATGTTACCAGTTATTTATTGCTGTGTGATGGGGAAAGAACGAGTAAAAAGATGGAAAATTAATATGTGATGTCTACTGTAAGGAACTGAGAAAGTCCACAGAGGGAAGATAAAACTGAGTGATTAATCACTTTAAAAAAAAAGTTGAGGTTAACCCTTTAACTGAGCTCTGCTGCAGGGTCTCTGAAGTTCAGTGGAGATTGCCCTATGATTTGGGCAGCAAAATTCATTAGAAACATGACACAAACCTATCTTATCTGGCAAGTCCCAAGTCTCTATTAAAGGTAATCCACGCATGACTGGCTCTGTTAGAAACTCAACACAGTACTCTCTCTGAGTGCTCCTAATTGAGATACCCTGCCAGCACTCACGGTTACTTATCTTAAGCTTCCTTGCATAACAGCGACGGAACGAGACTTCCCAATATTGTACAGGTGCCATTTTCCTGGCTTCTAGAAAATATCTAGGCTAGCTCCTGAATTGGTCGTTGAAGCAGCTCTTAATAGATTAAAGCGGTTTTTTTTTTTTTGGCGGAGGGGGGTGGAGGTATTTTGTGCATTTCTTCTCACACTTAATACATTCGTATCAGTTTTCTGAGTTCACTGTCCTGTATTCAAGTGATAAATGTACAGTTGCACAAAAAAATAACTTTACTTTTAGCACATTTTAAATTCCTCTAAAACCAAATACTGCTTTGTTATTTTGTGTTTATTCTAATAAACATAAAGCAAGGGTATAAAAACCAAAGATCCTACAGGCTTCTTCCAAACCAATTCCATTGCAGAGCGTGTACAGCGTGCTAATGGACGCCATTGGATTAACGACCAGATCATCCTTTCTAAGTAGCTGGTAGTCTGAGATAAAACCTCATTTGGTTAGATGAAGATGTTTTTGTATTGCTGTGATGCTTTATTGAATTGCTGTGACTTTTTTTTTTCTTTATTGTGCAATAATCATCGACTCTCCAGTCGTCGGGTCAGAGCCCGTCTCAGAGGATGAAGCCAGGAGACTCCTAATGCTTGCCATTTCCTGGTACAAGATGTCGGCCTCAGGGATTTCACCCAAATTACCTGTCAAGAGCGTTTGTCTTTTACACACGGGCAGAGCATCCAAACATAACCTTTTTTCTGCTGGTCTCCCCCGCATTCAGGATCTTTGCTCTGAAACACAGGTGTCTGCAAGGGGATATGTACAGGTCTAAAAGGATCTAGAACGGCTGCCAGAGATTGTAACAGAGACTAGATAGGAAGCATGAAACTAGCATTAATAAGCCCCTTATTTTTTTCCTTTTGCGTAATCACTACTGGTGTTAGAGGAAGGCAGGAAAGGGATCGGTTTGTTGTCTCGAAGTGAAATGTTGTTCTCAGAAGGCTGGACAGATTCTTTGTTGACTACTAGTTCAAGGAATATCAACACTTAACGGTGAAGAATTGGTTCTTGGCTGAGTGAGGAGAGTTCTAAAGGTTTGTACGTTATATCCGTGCTTCTTAAAACTGGATTCAAGGAACCAGTCCAGGATTGAGGGATTACCCAGTGGTGTTTAAGTAACACCTGGTATGGTTTCCTAATGGCCAGGGAATATCTATAACACTTAGTATAACCACTACATACCTAGTGCTATACATTTCTTTATATAATCATGTCCTTTACTGAATCATATTGAACCTGTAAACAGTGTTATTGAAGTTATCTTTTTAATGGTAAATTGGTGATAGTGTTTCATCTGTTAGTTTTTGGCCTTGACAGTGTACAAGCATTCTTTAGGAACCTATGGCAAAGACCCCTGCTCTTGCCTTCCCTTTGCTTTTGCTTACTTGCAAGAGGATCAGTGCAGATCCTCCGTTAATGAGCATGTGCAACAAGTAACAACTTCACTCAGTCGTTGCCTTTTTGTTTGGACTGCGGTCATTGGAAGGACAGCACAGTCATGTGATGCAGCATGTCTATCCACCTCTCTATGGGAGACTTCTGATTGCTTCCCATATGACACATTGTTTGGCTTGAGCTACTGCTATGGTTGGCTGGATAAATCCTTGCAAAAGGTGCATTTTAATTTTAATTGTTGCAAACAAAAAGAAAGAAAGACATACAAACAGGAACAAGTAGACCCATGCGTTTCTAAAGTGTCTTTAATATTTATTTGTCCCGGGATTTTTCCAAACTGCAGTGAATCCTGCACAAGACACACCACACTTTCAACGTTTTCTTATTTTAAACAGGAAGCGAATGTAGTCAGACAGATCAGCACAATGTGTAAATCCTCAGTGGCAATGTTGTGTAACTTTTTATATTCGTGATGAATCTTAGCCATGCGTTACACTCCATAACGGTACTAAAGGGCTGGATGAGACGCTCCCTCTCAGGCTATAATGCCGAGCGTGCAGTCGTTAAATCGCTGAGTTATTAAACCAACACGGCTCTGATCAGGGGCTTCACTTCATCTGATCTCCAATAATAAAAATACTTGGCATATCCATGGAGAGCCCCCCGAAGGCCAATAACCAGACAATGTAAAACTGAACGTTTACTTGGAATATATTCACAAACATTACGTGCCGTCTCCCCAAGCCTACGTGCACAGACTCAAACTGTTCAAGCAGCCCTGCCCATGTTACTTATTATGTATTACTGCTTGAGAACAGGTGTGAGAATTGGGACTTTACCATGCTCAAGTATTTAAAGGGATTTTGCGACTTAAATCTTGCCGTGGTTTAGTCATTTGTAGTCTCCCTGTATGAAATAAGGCCATAGCATGGATGGTTTTGTCTATTTTTCTTTTTCATATAAACTTGAATATGTGACAGCCCAATGTATAATCAAAATACTGGGAAAAGCAAATGTCAATCGTAATGATGTAAAGCTTAGTGATGGGAAGCAGGACTAAGACAATATAATGTGCATTATAAGTTCTTATCATGAGTTTAAGTTGTCACTACATGAAGTATGTTAGAAACTGGCTGGTTCTGTGGAAGGAACCCTTTTAGTCTCTGGTGCCGTGAAAGGGAGCCTTTTAGGCTCGGGCGCCGTGGAAGGGAGCCTTTTAGTATCTGGAGCTGTGGAATGGAGCCTTTTAGTGTCTGTGGCTGTGGAAGGAACCCTTTTGGTATCTGGCGCCATGGAAGGGAGCCTTTTAGGCTCGGGCGCCGTGGAAGGGAGCCTTTTAGGCTCGGGCGCCGTGGAAGGGAGCCTTTTAGGCTCGGGCGCCTTTTAGGCTCGGGCGCCGTGGAAGGGAGCCTTTTAGGCTCGGGCGCCGTGAAAGGGATCCTTTTAGGCTCGGGCGCCGTGAAAGGGATCCTTTTAGTATCTGGAGCCGTGGAATGGAGCCTTTTAGTGTCTGTGGCTGTGGAAGGAACCCTTTTGGTATCTGGCGCCGTGGAAGGGGAGCCTTTTAGGCTCGGGCGCCGTGGAAGGGGAGCCTTTTAGGCTCGGGCGCCGTGGAAGGGGAGCCTTTTAGGCTCGGGCGCCGTGGAAGGGGGGAGCCTTTTAGGCATGTTGATGGCATGTAAAACAAGGATCTGCTTCTGCACTAGTAGAGAGAGTCTACACGGGAGTGACAGTCGCTCTTGCTGACATGGTCTCTAAAGATACATGTTGTGTTTATCCCGGACCAGTGCCTCTTTTTATTCTATTAGTGATGCAAAAGGTAAAAGAAAAGTGTCCTTTAGTGTCACTTTTAGAATTAGTGATTTAGATTAATGTATCCTCTCCAGGATGCACACATGATACAAAATCTGATTACAAAACATCTGCTGTGTACTTTACATTAAATAGTGTAGGATTTCCATGTGGTGACCGTTGGGGAAGGCTCACTGCACAATGACCTTGTGATGGGACTATCGCACCTTCCAAAGGTGCTTGATATGCAAATTGCACTTATCCCATTAAAAACTAGTTCATTTGCACCACAGACCTGTTTAAAATATTGTTCTCCTAATTGATGCATTTTCTTGCAGTCCTGCTAACACAACGTATAGATCATTTTATATCTTTTTTTTTTTTTTTTAATTCTCTGCATTCACTTTATATTCACTGTATAAGCAATGTTGAAGTTGACACTGGCCCTTTAACCCCTTCACGACCGATGGTGCTTTGGTCATTAACGACCAAAACACCATCTGCGTCTTTTTGTTCCTGGGCGCCGATCACTTTGTGATTGGCAAGCAGGGACCCCAATCAGGGTCTCTTTAGACCCTGTCGGTCCCTGCTGACATCCCGCGAGACTTTGTGACGTAACACTGTCCCCCATTTTTGATCCTGGCATCTGAAGCCAGGATCGCTGCTGCGCATGTGCACAATGCTTTGCACGCCCAGTAAGCCTTCTCTGGTGTCTGGGACACCAGAGAATGCGAACAGGACCGTGGGATTGCGGTCCTGAGTCCTGCTGTCCCTCTCAGCTCTACCTCTGTCCCAAAAATCGGTACAGAGGTATAGCGTGGGGCGACATAGCTCCCAAATCGTGGCTGTTGGGAGGTATGCAATTCCCCTTTCCTAATATATAGTAACGTATGGTACAAACTGACGGTATTTTCAAGATAACATTTTATTGTAGTTTATTTTTATTTCTGATTCCCAAACATGGCTCTTAGTAGCACTGTGTAACCCAGGCAGTTGGATTGATCTATTAAATATGATTTTTCTCTTGTGCATTTCACGTGGCAGTGTGTCCCCTTAATGCAGTCATTAAACACTTGTATATACACTGTAAGGAAGAATTACTAGACCAGTAACCTGCAATCACTACTGCAAAGTAGACTTTCACCTACACTCTCCTGTCCATCTGTTCCAGGAACAGTTATTAGAAGTGGAATATACGACCGTTTTATTATTATTATTATTACGAAAAGGAAGGCAGAGAGCTTGGAGGAAAGACATACCAGGGGGGATATGATAGAAACATTTAAATGCATAAAGGGAATCAACACAGTAAAGGAAGAGAGTATATTTAAAAGAAGAAAAACTACCACAACTAGGAGGACATAGTCTTAAATTAGAGGGGCAATGATTTAAAAGTAATATCAGGAAGTATTACTTTACTGAGAGGGTAGTGGATGTATGGAATAGCCTTCCAGTAGAAGTGGTAGAGGTAAACACAGTCAAGGATTTTAAGCATGCGTGGGATAGACACAAGGCTATCCTAGCTATAAGAACGGGAACGGGGGACTAATAAAA
Source organism: Pelodytes ibericus (assembly GCA_036172795.1). Lineage (NCBI taxonomy): Eukaryota > Metazoa > Chordata > Amphibia > Anura > Pelodytidae > Pelodytes > Pelodytes ibericus. Next base: position 184,438,689 of record CM069863.1, on the reverse strand, counting down.
GTATTCAGAAAAATTGGGCAGACTAGATGGACCGAATGGTTCTTATCTGCCGACACATTCTATGTTTCTATGAGAGAGAAAAGCTAGCTGTCGGCTATCACGGGGTCAGGGTAACCATCTCTCTTGTGGGTCACTTGTGAAAAATGTGTAACTTCATTAAAATCTGTGCTACCCTCAGAACACATTTAATAAAACAGTGTATATGGTCATCTTAAATTCCAGAGCAAAGCAGAAAGGGGCTCTATTTTACAGACTTACTAGCTCTTAAAATGATCTTTCTATTATTACTGATTTAAGTAGGGGGAAAACCAGCACTTGGACACTTACTTCCGCCACGTTTTGTGGGCGTTGGTCTGTGGAGGTTTTAACTCTTGGCCTGTGAGACCATCAGTTTGAAAAAGGGTGAATGTTTATCATTAAAAATAAAACAATTAAAAAATAATAACAATAAATACCCTTTTGTACAACCGCTGCCACTCTTGGCACTCCTCAATGTGCTATATATATGATAGAGGTTTGGTGAAAGGATGAGGGCACAGGGAACATGTAAAGAATAAAAATATATATAGTGCAACAGAGTAAAAGTGTATATTGTGTGAGATAGTACATATATCTGAGTGCACTCACAAGCGACCAGGTAAAACAGGCATCAAATGGGATTTAGGTAAAAGCTTCTGTTTTTAATCTGTAGAGGTGAAATAAAACAAGAACATACATAGAGTAGTACAGTAAAAATAGTGGGGGTCTGCGCGTGGCACTACATGTAAAAAAAAACGTCTAGGGTAAGGTCCACAGGAGCTACTGGCTGGAGTCCCAGTCTGGTAAAGAGATTCTCAACGCGTTTCTCCGGGGAAAGAAGTCCCGGCTTCCTCAGTAATTTCTTTCCCCGGAGTCCTGGCTCCTAAAATGTAACTTTTTGTTATAGAAGTCTATGGAAGTACTATTTAACCGGCTCCTGAATTAGTCTGTCTGGCTTCTGAAATGTAGAAGAAAATTAAAAAGAAACAAACTGCATCATCCCCATCTACTTACTAACTACAAATAAAGTATAACAGACTTTTAGCCATTTCTATAGCAGCAGTCCGCCCCCCCCCCCCCCCCCCATCTCTCCATGCCCTCCTTAGTTAGAATTTACAAGACCCTGTGAAATTAGTTTTATTGTAAATAGAAGTTAATTTTACATGTACTGCCCACCCATACACCATACAGTACAGTTTCTGGATTTCCCCAATATGTAACCAAATGTTCCCCAGGGGTACATGTATACATGTCCCGTCCAGAGCCACACTTTTAGCCACTCTGGAACATACTCTCCCTCTTTGGTCATTTGACATCTTGGGAGGCACACAAAGCAATACATATTGGTAGGCTATAGGGGAGGTCTGGTTCTGCCATGAACAGGAAGCTGTAACCAAGCAAAGATGGGCTAGCTCTGGGCTAACTGGGCTAACTATGTGCAAGCAGGGAAAATAACTCTCCACTATGTGCAAGCAGGGAAATAACTCTCCACTATGTGCAAGCAGGGAAAATAACTCTCCACTATGTGCAAGCAGGGAAAATAACTCTCCACTATGTGCAAGCAGGGAAAATAACTCTCCACTATGTGCAAGCAGGGAAATAACTCTCCACTATGTGCAAGCAGGGAAAATAACTCTCCACTATGTGCAAGCAGGGAAAATAACTCTCCACTATGTGCAAGCAGGAAAATAACTCTCCACTATGTGCAAGCAGGGAAAATAACTCTCCACTATGTGCAAGCAGGGAAATAACTCTCCACTATGTGCAAGCAGGGAAATAACTCTCCACTATGTGCAAGCAGGGAAAATAACTCTCCACTATGTGCAAGCAGGGAAAATAACTCTCCACTATGTGCAAGCAGGGAAAATAACTCTCCACTATGTGCAAGCAGGGAAAATAACTCTCCACTATGTGCAAGCAGGGAAATAACTCTCCACTATGTGCAAGCAGGAAAATAACTCTCCACTATGTGCAAGCAGGGAAAATAACTCTCCACTATGTGCAAGCAGGGAAAATAACTCTCCACTATGTGCAAGCAGGGAAATAACTCTCTACTATGTGCAAGCAGGGAAATAACTCTCCACTATGTGCAAGCAGGGAAATAACTCTCCACTATGTGCAAGCAGGGAAAATAACTCTCCACTATGTGCAAGCAGGGAAAATAACACTCCACTATGTGCAAGCAGGGAAAATAACACTCCACTATGTGCAAGCAGGGAAAATAACTCTCCACTATGTGCAAGCAGGGAAATAACTCTCCACTATGTGCAAGCAGGGAAAATAACTCTCCACTATGTGCAAGCAGGGAAATAACTCTCTACTATGTGCAAGCAGGGAAATAACTCTCCACTATGTGCAAGCAGGGAAATAACTCTCCACTATGTGCAAGCAGGGAAAATAACTCTCCACTATGTGCAAGCAGGGAAAATAACTCTCCACTATGTGCAAGCAGGGAAAATAACTCTCCACTATGTGCAAGCAGGGAAAATAACTCTCCACTATGTGCAAGCAGGGAAAATAACTCTCCACTATGTGCAAGCAGGGAAAATAACTCTCCACTATGTGCAAGCAGGGAAAATAACTCTCCACTATGTGCAAGCAGGGAAATAACTCTCCACTATGTGCAAGCAGGGAAAATAACTCTCCACTATGTGCAAGCAGGGAAAATAACTCTCCACTATGTGCAAGCAGGGAAAATAACTCTCCACTATGTGCAAGCAGGGAAAATAACTCTCCACTATGTGCAAGCAGGGAAAATAACTCTCCACTATGTGCAAGCAGGGAAAATAACTCTCCACTATGTGCAAGCAGGAAAATAACGCTCCACTATGTGCAAGCAGGGAAATAACTCTCCACTATGTGCAAGCAGGGAAAATAACTCTCCACTATGTGCAAGCAGGAAAAATAACTCTCCACTATGTGCAAGCAGGGAAATAACTCTCCACTATGTGCAAGCAGGGAAAATAACTCTCCACTATGTGCAAGCAGGGAAAATAACTCTCCACTATGTGCAAGCAGGGAAAATAACTCTCCACTATGTGCAAGCAGGGAAATAACTCTCCACTATGTGCAAGCAGGGAAATAACTCTCCACTATGTGCAAGCAGGGAAATAACTCTCCACTATGTGCAAGCAGGGAAATAACTCTCCACTATGTGCAAGCAGGGAAAATAACTCTCCACTATGTGCAAGCAGGGAAAATAACTCTCCACTATGTGCAAGCAGGGAAAATAACTCTCCACTATGTGCAAGCAGGGAAAATAACTCTCCACTATGTGCAAGCAGGGAAAATAACTCTCCACTATGTGCAAGCAGGGAAAATAACTCTCCACTATGTGCAAGCAGGAAAATAACTCTCCACTATGTGCAAGCAGGAAAATAACTCTCCACTATGTGCAAGCAGGGAAAATAACTCTCCACTATGTGCAAGCAGGGAAAATAACTCTCCACTATGTGCAAGCAGGGAAAATAACTCTCCACTATGTGCAAGCAGGGAAATAACTCTCCACTATGTGCAAGCAGGGAAAATAACTCTCCACTATGTGCAAGCAGGGAAATAACTCTCCACTATGTGCAAGCAGGAAAATAACTCTCCACTATGTGCAAGCAGGGAAATAACTCTCCACTATGTGCAAGCAGGAAAATAACTCTCCACTATGTGCAAGCAGGGAAAATAACTCTCCACTATGTGCAAGCAGGGAAAATAACTCTCCACTATGTGCAAGCAGGGAAATAACTCTCCACTATGTGCAAGCAGGGAAATAACTCTCCACTATGTGCAAGCAGGGAAATAACTCTCCACTATGTGCAAGCAGGGAAAATAACTCTCCACTATGTGCAAGCAGGGAAAATAACTCTCCACTATGTGCAAGCAGGGAAATAACTCTCCACTATGTGCAAGCAGGGAAAATAACTCTCCACTATGTGCAAGCAGGGAAAATAACTCTCCACTATGTGCAAGCAGGGAAAATAACTCTCCACTATGTGCAAGCAGGGAAATAACTCTCCACTATGTGCAAGCAGGGAAAATAACTCTCCACTATGTGCAAGCAGGGAAAATAACTCTCCACTATGTGCAGTCAGGGAAATAACTCTCCACTATGTGCAAGCAGGGAAAATAACTCTCCACTATGTGCAAGCAGGGAAAATAACTCTCCACTATGTGCAAGCAGGGAAAATAACTCTCCACTATGTGCAAGCAGGGAAAATAACTCTCCCCTATGTGCAAGCAGGGAAAATAACGCTCCACTATGTGCAAGCAGGGAAAATAACTCTCCACTATGTGCAAGCAGGGAAAATAACTCTCCACTAGACATAGTGTAAATCTAATACATTTCTATTCCCCCCCCTCTTCTCATTTCTTTATTAGCAACTTATCCGGGAGATGCAGCAGATGGCGAGCCGACCTTTTGCTTCCGTCAATGTTGCCTTGGAAACAGAGGAGGAGCCTCCTGATCTGATTGGGGGGAGCATCAAGGTGAGAGATACATTGTTTCCTATGCCTGTGTCCGCCTGTCTCTCTCCCTCCCCCTCATACCCCATGTATGTGTCTGTCTCTCTCTCTCCCTCCCCCTCATACCCCATGTATGTGTCTCTCTCTCTGTCTCTCTCTCTCTCTCCCTCCCCCCCAATACCTTCATATCTTTTTCCATGTCTTTCTTCCTCCTCATACCTCATGTGTCTCTCTCTCCCCATGCCTGTCTTTCTTTCCCCAAATTCTGTCTTTCTCCCCCCTCCTATACCCCCATTCTGCACAATGAATGTTTAGCACGGCCCTTTCATCGCGGCCGGCAGCACTTTCACCACCTAGGTGTTTTACGGGTTAGTTTTAGGTTTGAGGGTTTGTTCGAGAGTTAGGGTTAGGAGTTGCCCTAACAATTCTAAATAGCAGTCTTGGCTTACCTGACTGTGATAATCACCTGAATCTTCATATATGGAGTTATCCAGCTCACAGAGTGCCACAGTAACCTGTTAATACTGGATGGGTGCCCTACTTATAGGGGCACACAGGGGTATAGCTCTGTATATAATAACCCTGTATTTGTTCATACTCTGCCTTTGTCCCTTTTACCCCCCTCCCTCTGCATTCCCAGAAAGCGGCTCACCCAGCCTCACATCCTGTAGGATGTTCTTGTTTGATAGTGCATAAACCCCTTTGGACTTTCCTCCTCCGTCACTATGCGATTCCGGTCTCAGGCCTACGACAACCCTGCATTTATTGAACCGCGTGATAGCGGAGCCGCGATGTGTGTGTGTGTGTGTGTGTGTGTGTGTGTGTGGGGGTCTTATTCTCTGAGGTCACGCTCCACAATGCTTCCCACATTGATTAGGAAATTGATTTCTGGTTTTAATTAAAGTTTTTGTGTTTAGAACGTGCAGATACGTAATCTGGTGTAATTATCTCAGACGGGTTCAATCCTGTGAAGGTTATCAGGGGACCAGGGTCCCAAATTGCAAGTTGGAAAATTAATTCCGTTTCTTATCATTGTGTAAATGTGATTGTGGCAATAAACCTTTTATACACAAATATATATATATATATTTTACAGTGAGGACAACTGTTTTACGATTTTTAATATTTACTGTTCACTTATGGACCGGTTTATTCAGTATGCTTTGGTCATATGAGAATACAAGAGGAGAGAAGCTCTATTTACAGCTATAAAATGTCTGTGGCAAGAGATAAAAATGCCAGCTCTAGTCTGGGCTCTGGAGGGGCACGCCAAAGAGCTGGCAGCATTCTGGAGATACCCAGGGGCCATATTGTACTGTGAAGTAGAATGGGTTTAATAAGATCTAATAGTCCTAGGCAGCAGGCTTATTTAAATATATATATATATATATATATATATATATATATATATATATATATATATATATAACCTTTACTAAACTAAAAGGGGCTTTGCAGGGAATTGGGGGCTTTGCAGGGAATTGAGATGGGAATTTCAAACTTAAGGACAAAGTAGCCGAGTTGACAAAGTTCTCCCAACTCTGCTACTTTTGGCTTAAAGTGTGAAATCCCCGTCTCAGTTCTCTCTCCCGGACAGGTGAAGCCGGAGCTCCATCTCCTGGCGCCACGGATATATCGCGTGGCATCATGTGCCACTTGTTCATCCTGGGAGCCGACGACAGAAAGATGGCGGCTCTCTTGCAAAGAATTCACAACCTATAACAAGGGGACTCGTCCTGGTTTTGTTCCTTCCCCCCAAAAACCCGCCGGAGATCAAAACCCAGGCGACCTGTATATATGTGATCATGGCTGGTTTAATGGAGCAAGGGAAGCCAATCCCACACGTGTTTGTTTTAAAAATAGAGCATCAAATACATAATAACACAATGATATAAGACATCAAGCATTGCTGCACTGCCACTCATGTGAACCAAACACGTTTCTTTCAACATCTTACTATTGAACTTTAAAATTGCCGAGTGCAATTCAATCATTTTCTTGCCTTCATCTCAGGAACAAACAAAACTGAAGGATAGAGAGGGTTCTTTTTTTTTTTCTTTTGCATATTTTTTTTCTTTTTCCCATCTAAAGCAGAAATACTCCATTGTGGTTGGCGCACTCTCCTACTATTGCAGACTCCTGGTTCCGCGTTGCCCAGTAATCAAATATAACATTCTGCCACATCAACAGAATATATCCCAACAGAAAGCACTTTTTTTTTATTATTTTTTTTTATCAAATACATTGCACTGCAGAACTTGGAAAAAACAAAACAAAAACACATTTCTTTTAACCGGCTGAGTCCCAGAGGGGATTATGTGGCACTGCTAACTAGCATCGAAAAGGGTTAAGGTGTCCCATTTTAATGTTAAAGGGAATGTATCACTTAAACATTGTTTTTACTGTGAATGTAGAGAATAAAAAAATGATTGAAAATGATCTGTACATTGTGTGAGCAAAACTGCAAGTAAATGCCTAAATTAGGAGAAAAATGTGTTTTAAATGTGTCTGTGGAGTCGCCTGCTTATGACATCACATGTGGCCTTATATGCAGATCACACATTTCCCATAAGCAGAAGACTATACAGACGCATCGACCCATCTAGTATGTCCAATTTTCTGACTACTTTCATTAGTCTCTGGCCTTATCTTATATCTAGGATAGCCTTATACCTATCCCAAGCATGCTTAAACTCCTTCACTGTATTAACCTCTACCACGTCTACTGGAAGACTATTCCATACATCCACTACCCTCTCAGTAAAGTAATACTTTCATTAGTCCCTGGCCTTATCTTATATCTAGGATAGCCTTATACCTATCCCATGCATGCTTAAACTCCTTCACTGTATTAACCTCTACCACTTCTACTGGAAGACTATTCCATACATCCACTACCCTCTCAGTAAAGTAATACTTTCATTAGTCCCCAGTTCCATATCTTATATCTAGGATAGCCTTATACCTATCCCACGCATGCTTAAACTCCTTCACTGTATTAACCTCTACCACTTCTACTGGAAGACTATTCCATTCATCCACTACCCTCTCAGTAAAGTAATACTTTCATTAGTCCCTGGCCTTATCCTATATCTAGGATAGCCTTATACCTATCCCATGCATGCTTAAACTCCTTCACTGTATTAACCTCTACCACTTCTACTGGAAGACTATTCCATGCATCCACTACCCTCTCAGTAAAGTAATACTTTCATTAGTCCCTGGCCTTATCCTATATCTAGGATAGCCTTATACCTATCCCATGCATGCTTAAACTCCTTCACTGTATTAACCTCTACCACTTCTACTGGAAGACTATTCCATGCATCCACTACCCTCTCAGTAATGTAATACTTTCATTAGTCCCTGGCCTTATCTTATATCTAGGATAGCCTTATACCTATCCCACACATGCTTAAACTCCTTCACTGTATTAACCTCTACCACTTCTACTGGACGACTATTCCATGCATCCACTACCCTCTCAGTAATGTAATACTTTCATTAGTCCCTGGCCTTATCTTATATCTAGGATTGCCTTATACCTATCCCACACATGCTTAAACTCCTTCACTGTATTAACCTCTACCACTTCTACTGGACGACTATTCCATGCATCCACTACCCTCTCAGTAATGTAATGTTTCCTGCTACAGCTCTGACCATTTACCGAAATCAAGTCTTTGCTTTTTGACATCACTTTATGACATTGAAAGCAGTCAATTTGCACATCACACCACAGACCATGTCACAGGTTGGATACCACCACAAACACACTTTCAATACAGGCGTTTCATTTTTCCAACAACACCTTGTTGTTTGGACGAGTGACAGGGCTACCGCACATGCCCGTCAGCGCGGTCAGGCTGAGTAAGAGCGCATGTGCTGTAGCGCTGAGACTCAACCTTCCATGCTCCGCCCTCAACGTCCCAATTCGCTGGGGAAGTTGGGAGGTATGAACGGACACATTTCCCACTGAAAGCTTATGTGATGTCATAAACAGGAGATGACGCAGACAGATCACGTATGTGAGTGTTACACTCACAGATGTCACAAGAAGGCAATTCTCTTCATATCAATGTATTCATATGGTATCCAGCTGCAAGACAGACGTTGGTGATAATTGATACATTGATATGAAGAGCCTGACCTTCAGGCTAGTAAAGATTTCTGGAAACTATCTGCACTATTGCTGTTTTTATTATTTTCCATTGATTCTATGTTGGGCATTGGACAGTGGATGCAGTGGCATATAGGAGAGTGTCGGTTTTATTTATTCATGGTTTTTCACTGGTGTTTTTTTAGTTTTCTTTGATGACAAATCCATATAATGAAAGATTAAGAGCCTACTAAATAATACAAAGATAATAATAAAAAAAAAACAAGAGCCAGAGTGTGTGTGTGTGTGCGGCTGTATTACAAAAACATGAGACTAATTACCCAGAAACCTGCCTCAAACAATCTCTGCTGCCATTTTATGTTTTCACCAGGTCATAAAACACTAATTTGCATGGCACTGAATGTTAATTCATTAATAGAATTATTGTCGGCGTTCTAGAAGACATAAATAGTCCCAGGCTTGATATATCTGTCTGACATTCACTTTTCCATTAAGCCTTTAAATAGTTTAATGGTGCCATTCCCTCGCTGCCAACACATGGGTACCTTGTGATTTATACTCCATTAATTGCAGCACGGGGATAAAAATAATAATAATCCCGTACTCCAAAAACATTAACCCTCTGATCGTCGGGCTACTTGGGCGTACAGCGGCATTGGGTAATCTGGACCCCGCAAGCCATTGGTTTTATTGTGGGGCACCAAGTGCTTTAATATAGATTGTACAGTAATTTGGGAACAATGGTTTGGGTTCCCACATCGCCGGCCCGTGGAGCACGCGCTTGAGGCCAATGGTGGGTCTCTCGAGGCGATATGTTTTTGGGAGAAAAACATGACAAACCTAAAGATGTTTAGATCTGAACCATGCCAATCAGAAGTGGAAAGAGCATGCCCCACATGTTGGGCTGTTCCAGACTTGTAGGCAGCAGCACCTTGTGTTGTGTTTATAGATACATTTATCTTGCATTTTTCTTCCTAGTGCTGTATTCTGTTCCCTTTTCAAAGATCAGGCTTAAACCAGACCACAGGAGACAGGGCGTCATGGCTGGGCCGGGCGTCATGGCAGGGCGTCAAATCCCTACTGCTGACGCATAACAATCCCTGCTGCTGGCACCTAACTATCCCTGCTGCTGACACCTAACTATCCCTGCTGCTGGCACCTAACTATCCCTGCTGCTGGCACCTAACTATCCCTGCTGCTGGCACCTAACTATCCCTGCTGCTGGCACCTAACTATCCCTGCTGCTGGCACCTAACTATCCCTGCTGCTGGCACCTAACTATCCCTGCTGCTGGCACCTAACTATCCCTGCTGCTGGCTCCTAACTATCCCTGCTGCTGGCTCCTAACTATCCCTGCTGCTGGCTCCTAACTATCCCTGCTGCCTGCTCCTAACTATCCCTGCTGCTGGCTCCATGGCTCCTAACCATCCCTGCTGCTGCCGTCTAACCATCCCTGCTGCTGGCTCCTAACAATCCCTGCTGCTGCCGCCTAACCATCCCTGCTGCTGGCTCCTAACAATCCCTGTTGCTGGTTGCTAACTTTTCTGATTGTTTTACATAGAACTGACAGGAAGTTCTTCTTCCCTGGCTCGTAAGAATATCTAGGTTGGCTCCGGAATTGTATGGATTGACTTTTAAAGTCCACATGCAATACTCTAGCTTATTACTCCTCTTGAGCCGAGCCTTAGGTTTCCACCTTTTCATAAAAATAATAATAATAATATAGCCATGCTATTGCCTCCATAGACATAATGTTGACTTCAAATACCCTATCCAGACTCCATACGGTTACAAAGAAGTTTAGGTTGAAAAAAGACTTGTGTCCTTCAAGTTGAACCTTTTTCCTAGCTTATTACTCATCTGTAGGTCAGGCCACATGAGGTGCTCTGGCTAATTCATGGCCTATGCCTGAGACCACAAGGTGACACAGTATGTTACTCCCCCGAAGGTTGGGTCAAAAGGTTCTCTAGTTTATTACTTTTCTATAGCCCAGGCCACATAAGGTGCTCTGGCTTATTCCTACTCTAAACCTTGGTCCGCGAGAGGTTTATTCTTTTTGAGCTGAAAGTGCCGGGTTATGTGACTTCTTTTCTGTTCTAGAGATCAAAGCACACAAGGTTCCTTGGCTTCAGAACATAGGACAGATCCACTCTTTCCTATTCCTGAAATGTTTGAAGACCGACACATATAAAGGGGCTTATTTGCCAAGGCAGATGTGATGTTCTGTTCGTCAGACACTAGCCAATTTAAATGAAGTGCTGTGATGCCCTTTCCCAGATGTCTGTGCATAAACGCAGCTCTCTTTTATCAGCTGTTTTTGACCAATGTTTGTTTAAAGAGGTCGAACCACAAGGTTACCGGGGAATTTTTGTGGAGTCTACTGTAGGTGGGGCATTTGTGTTGAGAAAAAGTGCTGAATTAAAGTAATGGGGCTCTGTTTTGTCCCAAGAAGAACTTGATGTGGCTATTACAGAAAAGTTAATATTGTTAAAATCCTGCGAAACTAATAGAATTTGCTCTACACCCCTTTCAAGTGGTGACGATAATGAGCTCTCCACCAATGTCTGCTATTGGAATCTATATCTATGTATAACTCATGTTTATCTTGTTTCATTGTATTAGACTGTTCCGAAACCCATTGCTTTGGAGCCTTGTTGCGGTAACAGAGCCGCAGTGCTGTCTATATTTGTACGGCTTCCTCGTGGTGTAGGTGGAATTCCACCTCCTGGACAATCTGGTAAGTAGCACTGCTTCTTGCAAGGGGGGGGGGGGGGGGATGTTGATTAGAATCATTGCTGTGTATAGCTCCATCAGGTGGTGGAGATAGGGATTAGAATCATTGCTCTGTATAACTCCATCAGGCGGTGGACATAGGGATTAGAATCATTGCTCTATATAGCTCTATCAGGGGGTGCACATGTTTAAAATCTTTGCTCTGTATAGCTCTATCAGGGGGTGGACATGTTTAAAATCTTTTCTCTGTATAGCTCTATCAAGTGGTGGACATGTTTATAATCTTTGCTCTGTATAGGTCTATCAGGTGGTGGACATGTTTATAATCTTTGCTCTGTATAGCTCTATCGGGGTGGACATGTTTAGAACCGTTTCTCTGTATAGCTCTATCAGAGGGCAGACATGTTGTTTAGAATCTTTGCTCGATATAACTCTCTCAGGAGGTTACATGTTGATTAGAATCTTTGCTCTATATAGCTCTATCAGGGGGTGGACATGTTGTTTAGAATGTTTGCGCTGTATAGTTCTATCAGGGAGGACATGTTCTATAGATTTTTGGGTATTTGCCTTGGGTCAAATGAAGGAAGATCTGATCCAACATTCTAAATATGTACACCTCCTAATAGAGCTATACAAGCAAAGATGGCTCGATAAGGTGCTTTATTTGTATCCTTTGATGTATAAACCGCCTATACTTAATACAGTCTTTCAATTACAGATGTTAATTAGAGTTGAATGTCTTCTGTCCCCCCCCCCCCCCCCCTTTTTTTTTTTCTTTCAAACATGATATATTATTTTTATTAGGTCTAGCTGTGGCCAGTGCGTTGGTGGACATTTCACAACAAATGCCTTTGGCATACAAAGAGAAATCCGGGGCAATACGAAACAGGAAACACCAGCCCCCAGCACAGCCCGGGACATGCATTTGATACAGGACTTCAAAATGATCTAGGGATTTAAATATTCGTCGTGTTGGAGGAGTGAGACCATGGCTTTGCGACAGACACTGGATTATGATGGACCCCTGCTGGATTCTTCGTCGGACCTCTTCCCTGAGTGTGCATGGTCCACACCCCCTGGAATTTCCTCATACAGACATTCATTTCAGAACTTCTGTTATATATATATTATTTTTTTTTGATTTTTTTTTTTTTGATTTATCATTGAAGTTTTCATCTCAAGGAGGTATCACAAAACTCTTTAACTTATTTTTTGTAACAGAACTATATGCAGCCAAAACCCTGCGCTCAGGTTAAGGGTTAACAAGGACTTTACCTCTTCTCTCCCCCCCTCCCCACCCCAATGACGAAGATGGGGCAAGCTTGGTGCATCCACCACGGTCCTCTCAACCGGGTTTGAATCCCTGACGCTGTTTATAAGACTCCTATTCACATTTCCTGGCTGACATTTATTTATATATAAATATATATGTATGTATGAATGGAGAAAATGCTCCACCTTATACGATTGCTGACATTATCGGAGCGTTGGCATACCAGCTATAACAGCGACCTTCCTCCTCTAGGACCTTTATAAAGGTCATACACTGACTTCGATGAATGATCGTTCACCTTGGTTCTCAGCAGGACTATGCTGCCAACGACCTCTTTTAGAGCTTCTGCTTGGAGTCTCAGATGTTCTGCGACGTTGTACTGATCAACTTTAGACGTCTCGCCCAGTAAGTGGGATGGCTTCTGCTGGTTTAAGTGTCTATTACCGATTGGAACTGAGAGAGCTTTCTTCACTCTCGAGATAAGGAGACCTTTTATATCCACCTTCTCCATCATACTTGATAGACTATCAAGCTGCCGAATACTGTTACCATTAAGGTCACAATTGCTAGTTTCAGTAAACAAATGTAAATTCTTTTTTTTTTTTTTATTTGTTTTCTCTGTTTACTATACATGCAAGAGGAGGAGGAGGAGGGGGAAAAGAGAGAGTGAGACAAACCCAGAAAAGCACATCTTATTTCTGGTGAAATGAAGCAGCTTACATTCTTTGGCTTGATTGGATTTTTTGGGGGGAGGTCTTTTGAATAAGCCTTAAAGAAAGACAAGTGTATAAAAACGGACTGGCCGGTGCTCTTGTATCGATAAAGAAAGTCTTTGTGTTGAATCTCCTTCCAGGTGGGCCATCTTCCTATCGTTGACTTGGTCGCATGCAAGACTTGTGGTGGGAATTAAAAGACCTATAGGAATAAATCAGTGATGTGAATATGCCGAGGTGCTAACCTAAAAGTAGACATCGTGATTTCTTTGGAATAGATTTATATTTTTCAGTCTTTCGGTTTGCTGCTTATACACACAGCCTGTCTTGCAGCGGGCTGTTTAAATATGGTTAGTACCATTCGTAAGCTGGTTTTCGTGCAATGTAGAGGAAGCCAAGTTCTTCAGTACTTCCCAGTGTACTATAGTTAGTCATTAAACATTATTTTAGCATAAAAAAACACCCAAAACTCAGTGTATCTAATAATCAGACAACATTGTCTACATAATGTTCTTTCATAAATACTAGTGTTAGATAAACATTTAATCTTTAACCCCGCCCTATCATGTTTAGAACAATGACATCATCCCAGCCACGTAAAGTAAAATAATACAAATAACCTAACACTATTTTTGTGGTACCCAGTATTTTTTTTTCTTTAGCAAAGTGCCAAATGTCAATTTGTTTTATTTTTCCATTTCTTGCCTCTCTTTTTCACGTGTTAAGTTTGTGTAATAATCAATAATACCCTGACGGTAAAGCCTCAACGGTTCTTGAACTACGCTTCCTACGATTTTCCGCCATCTTTTGTGGTCTTTTTTTTTTTTTTTGTCATTGATGCTGCAAATTCTTAAAAAAAAAAAAATGTTTTGTTTGTGTTGATGTTGTGCTGTTTTAAATGGTTAATTTAAAGGAATATCCATGGTCAAATGTGAATTTAAAAGGTTGGCAAAATGCGGCTCCTCCCATTTCTGACAGAGGCGGCATTTCGAAACTATCCCTCGTCCAAAATGTCCTGCTACTAAAAGTCAAAACAATTAGATTTTCTTAAATTCCGATCAATAGGTAACAGAACATGTTGTTGGCTGCACAGTATCTATCCTGCTTTCCAACTGTGAACCACCATCTCTAGAGTTTCCAAAATACTCTCTTGTGCTCAGTGGAGTTTCAGGGACTTTTTTTTAAGATGCTACCTATCTGTAAACGGATTTTGGCTATTGATATTCCCTTAAAAACACAATGTTTTATGCTGTCTTGGTACAAACACTTAATTACGCCTTGAAACAAGTTAAATACCTGTTTAGCTTTCTCTCTCTCTCTCTCTCTCTCTCTCTCTCTCTCTCTCTCTCTCTCTCTCTCTCTCTCTCTCTCTCTCTCTCTCTCTCTCTGAATCGTTACCAGCAAGTGGTGTTTGTGGTCTACCCAGATCAAGGCGACGGTCAAGCCTGCTTGGTATTGGGAGGACCAAATATGGCATTTTACGTCCTTTTAAAAGACTATAATAGTCAGGAATACTACCGATGACCGTGAAGAAAAAAATGCTTTTGTGTCATTTTACTGCACTTGATGCAACAATGTCCTTTTTAACAAATTAAAATTACTGTAGAATTTGCCTGTTTTTTTTTTTTTTTTTTTAAAGACAATGATTTGAATCCTTTCGATACTGGCTCTAAAGTCCACTACACAACTATAGACCGTTGAAGTGATTGTAATGCTACAAAAAAAAAAAAAAAAATCAAATATGTTTTAAGAAAATATATTGGGATAATGTTTGCGTTGGCAGCAGGGAAAAAAAAAAGAATTTTTCAATCGTAAAAAATTAATGTTACGCTGTTCCAGAATGAAATATCAAAAGTATATTTTTATTGAATGAAAAATGTAAAATAAAATCTCAGGATGCCAGAAAACAGCGGACATATCGTGGGCCTGACACCTGCCTGAACAATTCATCCAAGCTTCTCCCCTTTTACTAACAATCAGTTTTGGAATGCGCAGTGTAACCACAGCATTCTAACCCTAATGGTTAGCAAATGGGGGGGATGTTGGATGCTGGTTGTAGATTTAAATGGTTCAGTAGGACTCGCTGTGAGTTTAGAATTTAATATATTTTCTTAGACATTTTTTTTTTTTTATCTTACTGTAATTTTAACTAGAACATTGCTGAGCCAAGCCAGTATATATATATATATATATATATTTCCCCCCACTCCCGGGGTAAAAAGATGGGATGTAGTCTGTGGTTCACTTATTTTTGTGGAAACTAATTGGTTTCAGTCACTATTCCATAGTTAGGGGTGTTTGGCTCCCACTCTATTTTAGACTGGACTTCCCCACCAAAGTTACCGGCTCTTTCTTATTTTTTTTACTTCAAAAATCTCCAGTATAACAGTAAATACTGCCTAAAGAATGCCTTCTCATAGACCGAGTAAGGTTGCAAGTGCAATCTTATGGCGGTGGTTCCATGCTTTTGGACTGAGCTGCAAAGTTGCTTTAGAAGAACATGGCAGGTGCGGAGAGATTTGGTGCAAGATGGAAGCGCCGAGAATAATTCTAATCAACTTTGGGGAAAGGTTCTAAAAGTGGAGCCGCCCAGCTTTGGTTTCCTTTGGTTTACATTTTGGCAGATCGGCCCCAAAACTGATCATAATAAAAAGGCCATGATCATCAAGACTGGATGGAATACCAAGCCACTGAGAGGAGCCATGTTGCTGAAATAGGTTATCTCACCTTCATAATAAAGCAATAATTAATTCTTCCAAAATTGCTGGTAAATGGGTTTCGGCAAACTGGTTTTCCCCTTCAGAATCGAAATGGCTTCCATTTTCTACTTTCAGCCTTATGTAATATTTGGTATTCTATATCCGAAGGCTTTAACAATCCACACAGAAACGGGTGTCTAAGAGCAATTGTAAGTGAACTGCTTGTACCCGAGCTCCATAAAAATCTAAGCCACAAATGAGCCCTAGACATCTCAGCCTCTTTTTTGGGTGCGGCTGTGGTACGCCGCATGTTTGCTAGAACACTAGCCCACAGCGGTTGTGGTGCCAAAAAATAAATAAAAGTCCTATGCTTTTTTCTGAACAGTCCAAACCCAGCACCACTGCTGAAAATAGCTACAGGAATCTGGCCAAATTTCTAATTCTCATCTTCTACTTTCTTCTAAACTAAAAGGAATATGTGCAAAATCAGCCAGGTAATACTTTCAGTATCGCCCATCATCACAAAAAATACAAATCTCAGTACAGAATCACATTGTAATGCGGCATAAAGTTGTAATACATCCCCTTTTATTTGATGTGGTCAGGAGTGCGGTTTGATTTATTTCATTTGCTTTTTTTTTTTTATTTTTTTATTTTTTAATCTCTCCCCATTAAGACGAGAACTAATTATACTCTGCACTTCCAAGTTGTAGGACTGTGTAAATACCTTCCCTTGTAATGAGTATGTTACTCGGTTAGTGATTGCAATAAGTTCACACAGCTATAAATGAACATATTCGTCTCTACGAGGATCTAGCAGAGAGGGCTTTCCGAAATGCTAAATCTTTTTAATCTTTTTTTTTTTTTTTTTGTAATGTTTATTATGTGGATGTTCCGAATACCTGCTCACCTCCTATATTAGTTACCTTATTGTGTAGCCGTCACAGTACCATTTTATATATATCAAAATGAAGACCTAAATCCCCATTGGCCATTCGTTGACCTCCCAATGAGCGAATAATGCTTAACTTATTGTCTTTGTATATTTATAAGAGAACCTAGCAAAACGTTAGACTGGAACATCTGTAAAGATGTTTGGGGAAATAGCTCTCACGTTGAGGAGCCTGTCCTAGTTATTTGTTTGGAGCCAAGGCAATGTTACATAGAACTTCCATAGAGTTCTACGCAGCACATTTGGATTTTTAGGAGCCCTGGCTCCTGGTATTTGTCCAACTCTGTTATAATGCGGTTCACTACATCATATTTTATACTCTTAGTGTTGTGAGAGACCCTTCTGGTTCTCCCATTCAACACAAACCATTTCTATAGTGTAGTGCTCCCGTCCACCCTACTGTCTTACATCTTCACCAGTGTGTGCGAAAAACCATTGTGTCTACATAGTTCCGAGCTGGTAAATTCCCGGAACAGCCCTTTGCCCAGGAGATATTTCTAAAATCTGCGTTATCCAATGTGTTTGACACATGACTAATAGACTCCTGTGATTAAAGTCCAGCTGCAGCCCCGTTTAATATCCAGATAAGGAGAACACAGCTTGACACCACCATAATAAAAAAAAAACATGGCTGATAAATGAATGCTTAGGGTATTTTTCCCAGTTTACCTTTCAAGCCTCTAATCTTGAGTGCGCTGTCTTATCGGGTTTTTGATAATAAATAATTGTGTCTCTGCTGCGCACATTTGATTCTGTGCACGTTTGGTATGGGGGAATTAACTGTAAATGTCTTTTGTGTATAATGTGTAGACTTTGATTTAGACAATATGAACTTCTTGAAACTTTTCTGTTGGTGAGGTTTTTATTTGTTTTTTTTTTTGTTTTTTTTCCTCTTCCCCTCTCTTTGAGTCCCCACCGGACCCACTGCTAATCAGAGTTTTATACGCCTGGCACAGATCCCAAAAGCCCTGACTGTCTTGCATTTAATTTCTCATCCCCCGCTTCCCTCAGAGCCATTTTATATGTCAAGATTTGCACATGATTTATGATTTGCCATTTGCTTTTATAAACCTTTATGATTAAAACCAAGAAGGGAAAAAAAGTAACTTGTTTGTCACATTGTGGCTTTTATATAATGTTTCTTTTTGTCATTTCCTATCTTACCCGTGACAAATACCCATCTTCGGCCATAATAATATGATTCAAACTCCAGCGGGTCAGTAAATTAGAATTGTATTCCATACTCTGGACCTTTAGTTAATCTACTCCCTGGCAAGTTTGTTTGGTTCATCTACTCGCTGGCAAGTTTGTTTAGTTCATCTACTCTCTGGCAAGTTTGTTTGGTTCATCTACTCGCTGGCAAGTTTGTTTGGTTCATCTACTCGCTGGCAAGTTTGTTTGGTTCATTTACTCGCTGGCCTCTTTGACTAAATATTTTAAACCCATTATACTCTTTAAAGGGACTGTCTAGTCCCCAAACTCACTCTGGTGCAAGTGGAAGACTACTGCTGAAATAGTGCACAGGCTTTTATTTCAGTTTGGCGCAGGCATTCTGCATAAATGACTTTTAATATTCTACTCAAGCTCTCCCCTGCTTCCCATCCTACAGGTACTGCTGCACTGTAGGCACTGAGCATATATTTAGTCACATCCTCTGCTGGTGGAATAGAATGCATGATGTGGAACTAAGTAACCCTGTACACATAGGGTCTCTTAACAGTGCAACACATTGTCTAATGACCTCACTATAGAAACAGGACATTCCATTCATTTGAAGTGTATTATTCTCATTGGTTCCTCCAGCAAAAATTAAAAAATACAGAAATTTGTCTTTTACTCAGCTAGTGTGAGCAGTCCTGGCATCTTGCAAACTGCTGTAATTTCTCAAATTTAATGCAAAATCTAAAATATGCTTTGTAAAGTACTTCTGAATGTACTTTAATAAGCATTAACATATGGAAGATACATTTTGGGTACCAGACCGCCCCTACCAGATAGAACTCTATGGAAAGATGGGCCGCACAAAATACAACTCTCGAGTTACATCGATCATGGTCTTTAGTTGTAGTCTTACTTTGGAATACCTGAAGGCACAAGATCACAAAGCTGCTTGTGAAGATTATGTATATTTGAGATTAAGGAATTAATGGGATGGACTCCTAAACATTGGTACTGTGAATGTAGAGAATTTTACAAAAAAATTCACTTTTCTGGTGTTTGCAGACTTGCAAGTTACAAATGCTTAAATTAGGAGAAAAAATGTGTTTGCAAAGTCTTCTGTTTATGACGTGACCCCTTCAAATGAGATGAGAAATTTGTATATCAAGCCTGGTGTTATAAACGAGAGACAAGCCTGACGTGATTTTAAACACATTAATCTCTTAATTGAAGTATTTGCTACAATTCTACTAACACAATGTGAAGATCATTTTATATTTTCTATATTCACAGAATCCACAATGTTTAGGTGGTGGTGTCCCTTTAAAGAAAACCATTTTTACTGCTTGTATAAAGTTTGTAGAAGTTTCTTTTTTTGTATCGTTTACTGGTAGATCATTTTAATTACTCTTTCCCTTGTTTTGAGAGCAGTGTCATGTATATCACTAGTCATCAAAGATAATAGAGATGCTTAATGCTCTATCAAAACTTTAAAAAAATAAAAAAAACGAAATTTAGAGTCAGATTTTAATAAAGATTAACTTTTATTTAAATGACATTTTAGCTGTGAACTATACAAATGAGAAATGGAACTGACAAAAGGCATTGAGAGTTGGAAAAATTCTCCCATTCTGCTACTTTGGCCTTAATTTTGCCCTTCCCTCTTTCATGAATAAATCCACCAGTTGTGTTTTGCTTTTACACGTCAAGTGTCATTTCTCCCTTTTTGTTATTTTTCCCTCCCTTCCCTAATCTGGATATTTATAGAAGGTAACATTTTAATTTGAGATATTGTACAAGAGATAAAGTTTAATAAAACTGGTTACCTTATATCTAATGGCTTCTATATGTAGACATCGAAAACAAGCCTATAATTATTTTCTTTGGCTTCTACCTGCCACTATGGTGTTTTTTTTTTTTTTTTTTTGAGAAATATCATCCGTGGACCTCCAAAAAAAAAGTATGAAATTAATTTAAAGCAAAACAAAATACAAAAACTGCAAATAAAAAAATACATTGGCCACCTTCCCCTCTGATTCAGATTTTACCAAAATAACAGTGTCAAGGGTGTTTTGTTTTTCTAATCATGGCGCCCTGAACAGAACTACTTATTTAGCCCATTTTAACCGGCATCAACCAATATTTGTATGAATAAGATTTTTCATATTATTCCAAATCTGCCCTCTTTGCTTGACTACCAGGTGCTATAAAAATAATCCTGACTTCTCCAACATCACTAAAATAATCATTAAAAGAAAAGTGTGTGAGAAAATCAAGTATTTCACTTAAACCTTTAAAATCAGTTTTGTGTACTGAAAAAACCAAAATCTGTTAATTTCCCAATTTATTTCTATCAATTTTTTTGAAATTCTCTCTCAAACCTGAAACCAAATTTAATTCTCTGATTGATGTCACAACAAACTACACAATTAAGATTTTTCAACTTTAAAATTCTAATACATGAGCGATCATCTTTTTAAGAAAAAGTATATATATTTTTTGAAAGCAAAATGTGGAATATGTGTTGCAAAAATATTTCTGTCCGGTACTTGTGAATGCCTACTGGTGTATTATAGTTCTTACTGATAAAATAATTCTGGGACTGGTAGATCCATTTACTACTTCTACATTTCCAGTTTCTCCTTCGTGTACAAAATATTTTATTTCTCGATAGGGGACTGGTAAACATTAGAATGTAAAAAAATAAAATAAAAAGATCTTTTAAGCCAAGTCAAGCCAGACATTTTGTATATCTGTATTACATACAATGTAGGCAGAAGTGGGATCAGTTGGTGTACCTATAGTTTGAGATAAATTATATATACAAATGCATATATTGTATTTTTTCAAAGTTCTGTTTTTAAGTTTAATGTCACTGACATTTGCTAAATGATCTATATTAAACTTTTTTCCAGCACGTCTATATTTAAAAAGTAAAAAAAAAAAAGATAAATGTAAGTATTTTAATTTTTAGTTTAACAGAAAATAATAGTTGGTATATTGTGTATATCCAGTTGCAATAGTTTAAAATACCTCATGTTATTATCACAAAAACAATTAACCATATCTTGGGAATTCAGTAATGTCTTCAAAAAGTGATATCATATTTGCCACTTGACAAAACCTTACATTTAAAAAAAAAAACTTACAATTACCCCTGTCCATATTAAATGTTTTTTTTTCTTCCGCAAAATGTTCTTTTTTTTTTTTTCCGTGAGATAATTTTCATTGTTTCTCATACAGAATACAAGACAGGGGTACTTGCAGCTAAAGGTTCCCACTAATTGATGGCTTTTAATAATTTATTTGATAATAAGCACAAATATTTTAGAATGTTGTGTAAAATAATGACCGTTTGCTCTCTGCTGTCAAGAATTACTGGAAGTTTGTGTATGTCCATAATATATTTATATTTCAGAATTGACATAGTGTGTCGAATTAGCCCCAGAGATAAATGATCTGAGCATAAAGATGCATTTTTCATGTTTTTTGTTTAAATACTGGGTTTCTTATTAAGAGCACCAACATTTTTTAAAATGTTTTAAATATATTTTTTCATATCTCGGTTACTTTTAAATATTTGGTGCTTTTTTTTTTTTTTATACAAAATATCAATCTTTAATTTTCATCACAACTGAAGTGCGTACTAAAAAAAAAAGTAAATTTATTATCTTCTTATGAATGTATTGATATATTTGTCTTCCAAGTATTCCAGATTCCATCAGTTTGTCAATAAACATTTTATTTAATTTTTTTTTTGTTCTTGAAAATGTGTGGTCTAATATTTTTTTTATTGAGAAACAATTTTCATTTCAGCTTCAGAAATTAACATTTGAACAAATTCTCATCCTTGTATTTTGGAGACCTAATTTTCCTCTTCCTTTTTAATATTCATCAGTGTTTAACCAAAAGCATAGTTTAATTAAGCATTGATTGCACTCATTTGTAAATATTTAAGTATTGTAAACAATTTCTCTGACGTGGGGTTTTGGGTTTGGGGAAAAGTGTATGTACAACATTTAAGACTGCAAATTTTGGTATATGTTTTCTTCTTTCTCTGATTTTTTATTTTATTTTATTGTAAAATAGCTAATTTAAAAAAGTAAAAAACAAATCTCACAGTGCAAATGTGAACTACCGTATATGTAAAATGAAAAGCAAACCATATAAAACATTTCTTTTGAAATAAAAGTAAAACTAGATCAGCGTTTTGTCTCTGAAATCTTTTTTTTTTTTTTTTTCTTTCATGCATTTGACAGCACAAGCTGTAAAGTATATTCCTTCAAGAGTACTTAGAGATCGAGGACACAAATTAGATCAACTGAGGCAAGTGCTGTGATAGAGCTAAGATGATAGACAAGGATTTATAAGAATATATCTAGTATGGTCTAATTAGTTTATTACATTAAAGTATTATGGCATATCACAGTGGCCAGTGGTGACTTTAAGTGCAGGGATAGGCCATTACAAGGTCTTTGAAGGTCCACAGAGCATCATAAAAATGTCCACCATAAACTATATTGGTGCCTAGTCTAGTGGGGTAGAGCAGGAACCAAGCGACCAGATCTTTCTTCCCTACTTACTCATCTTACTTCTGTCTCATGTTTCTTTGACACCATTTACAAGGCTCAAACAAGGTCTTTATACAATGTTTCAGGGTTATAAAGGCCTAGCATTTCAGCCTAGCTACAGAACATACAAAAAACAATGTTGGAACCCTTACTGATAACTATAAATATTAAGACAATACTATAACGGTACACTGCAACTGTCTCAAAAGATGACTCTCTCTGATGCTCAAACCAAGTGGGAACAGCAGAAATTGTGTCCGTGGTCCGCCATAAACAGATATTTCTCAGCATAGTAGACACGATGGGCACCATTTTAATTTTTTCTTCTGATGGAGCCAGGGATATACAGACCAGCAAAACGCATTGAGGAAGGGACCCATGGTAAGACACAACTATTGAGGCCCTTCAGGACTCCATTGGGTAGATATCTCTGTCCATGGAGACCTATTACTTTATCTGAACATTATCCTTTGTGCGTCAGCGGCTGTTAGCGTTCCAGACATGTATCTTGGTTGTTCTAATCTGGGATAGTGCCGCTGGTGTTTCTCTTTTATGCTTTTAGAATCGATGGATGCAAAAGATGTTTTAAAGATGAAGCTGTTTTCACGGACGTCTGTGAGTGCAATATTAACTACAAGACCTGAATGTGATGTCTCAAATATACATTTTTTAAAAAATAGTACCCATAGCAAAGTGCTTAAGTGCCCCCCTCCCCCCTAAAAATAGATTACAATTCACAACTGTTGAAGCAGGAGGAACACCCTAGAGAGAGTGAGGACTGAGCAGGAGTAACTTAGCTGAAGAGATCTTGATGTACTCAGAGGGTCTCAGGAGATGCTGAAAATCATCCACTGGGCTGGTTGAGCCGCCCAGGTTCAGATTCCCAGTTTCTGGACAGAGTCACAATGCAAATGTGCTTTAAGCAGGGGATCAGGAACAGAAGCAGCAGCTCTCAGAAGTCAGACATCCAACTTCAATGCAAAAGCACTGTTTGCTAGAAACTGCAGCTATTTAACCTGGGTGTGAGCAAAAGGTAACGAGCCCACCTGACACCAAACAGAGTGGAAGGAATAAAAGCAAAGTAAGGTAGGGAGACCTCTAGAGGAGGCAGGAGGTATATAAGCACATAAATAATGACTGTTAAATCCATGAGTCAGAAGGTCAGTGTAGAACCCTGACAATCTTGAAATGGTGCTTTAATAGTGCCACAATTGTGAGACGGGTACAAACCAAAATGCTAGCCAGGAACAGATGCCTCACGCGTTTCGTGCCCTAAGGCACTTAATCATAGGCTATGTCTATAGTGTGACTACAGGAAGCTTAAATGAAGAACAATTTGGAATCGCACCGGTTTATTCATAAATGTAATCAACCTCAACTGGCTACTGGATGAAAGGTCAGCATCGGTTGTCAAGCATTAATCTGTAATATCATTTCAACCATAGAATGCTTATAATATATGCAGTAAGTGTAGACTATTAGCGGAAGAAAATGTATTTTTTTTTTTTTTGCTGGAAATTAATTCAGTGTCAATACTTTGATGGATCGAAACAGCGTGGAGTATAATGAAACTGCTGTAATAAAGCACAGCTAAGTGTGTGTGTGTGTGTGTGTATATATATTTATGTAAAGTCCAGAAATTGGAACCAGTGTATTCAGTGTGCAGCCCCATTAAGCTGTGATATAGCCTTTCCATGCATGCTCGGATTCCCCCCTTACGCTGTGATATAGCCTTTCCATGCATGCTCGGATTCCCCCCTTACGCTGTGATATAGCCTTTCCATGCATGCTCGGATTCCCCCCTTACGCTGTGATATAGCCTTTCCATGCATGCTCGGATTCCCCCACACCCACAAAGGGTAATACAATGACACGTGTGCAGACCTGACACACCAACGGCAGGTTCCAGACGATGCCTCGCATCACAGCTACATCACAGTAATAGGGATTTATTTGCTGTATTTGCATTAATACTGCTGTATTTGCATTAATACTACTGTATTTCAAGAGTGCCGAGAGACTTTAATACATCTTATTGCTTAAAATTATAGGTTATCCAAAATATTTCTGTTCCTAGAATTTTGGATAAGAGGCAACCTGTAATACACATAACTGGTTAATTACCGTATTTGCTCGATTATAAGATGACCCTGATTATAAGACGACCCCCCAAACTTTGGATATTCCATTAGGAAAAAAACTAAAAGCCTGAATATAAGACTACCCTGTAGGAATAAAGTTCAACTTGTATATATTCATATGTAAATTGCTTTTTTAATAAAAAATTATGATATCAAAAAATGTATTTCTAGTTTTTATTTCTTTTTATGTGCCAATGCTGCCTTTCTCTTTCCCTTGCCCTCATTTTTCTCTCTCTCCCCCCTCCCCTTGTCTGTCTCTTAACCCCCTCACTCCCCTTGTCTCTGTCTCTTAACCCCTTCCCTCCCCTTGTCTCTGTCTCTTAACCCCCTCACTCCCCTTGTCTCTGTCTCTTAACCCCTTCCCTCCCCTTGTCTCTGTCATATAACCCCTTCACTCCCCTTGTCTCTGTCTCTTAACCCCTTCCCTCCCCTTGTCTCTGTCTCTTAACCCCCTCACTCCCCTTGTCTCTGTCTCTTAACCCCTTCCCTCCCCTTGTCTCTGTCTCTTAACCCCCTCCCTCCCCTTGACTCTGTCTCTGCCCCCCTCCCCCCCCTGTCTCTCTGTCCCCCTCCCTCCCTCCCTCCCTCCCTCCCCCTGTCTCTCTGCCCCCCTCCCTCCCTCCCTCCCCCTGTCTCTCTGCCCCCCCTCCCTCCCTTCCCCTTACCTTGATCCCTGGTGGCTAGTGGGGGCAGCCGGGGGATGTCTGCACGATACTTGCAGACATCCTCCATGCTGCCCGACACGGCAGTCTATTATGACGGACAGCTGTCTGTCATAATAGTCTGCCGTGTCGGGCAGCATGGAGGATATCTGCACGTATAGTGCAGACATCCCCCAGCTGCCCGATTGTCCCTGGTGCCTAGTGGGGCAGCAGAGGAAGTCTGCGCAATGATCGCAGACCTCCCCTGCTGCCGCCCGGCACGCTCGCCGGCAGGGGAGGGCTGGCAGCCTTAGGCCTGGGGGGCAAATCCAGTCAAGTGGCCCATTGCACCATCGAATCGCCTCCCCATCCACGGCCATCTTTTCCTTGTTTTATAACGAATATTGCCAGGATTTTCCCCCACAATATGCCAGGATTTGCCATTTAATATGCTAGAATTTTCCCTTACAAAATGCCAGGATTATGCCCCTCAGTATGCCAGGATTATGCCCCTCAATATGCCAGGATTTAGACACCCAATATGCCAGGATTTTCTCCTCAATATGCCAAGATGATGCCCCCTCAATATGCCAGGATTTTCCCCTAAATATGCCAGGATTATGCCCCTCAAAATTCCAGGATTATGCCCCTCAATATGCCAGGATTATGCCCCTCAATATGCCAGGATTTAGACACCCAATATGCCAGGATTTTCCCCTCAATATTCCAAGATGATGCCCCCTCAATATGCCAGGATTTTCCCCTCAATATGCCAGGATTATGCCCCTCAACATGCCAGGATTTAGACACCCAATATCCCAAAATTTGGGCACCCCCCCCCTACCCACGTTGCACACCTACGACATGACCCATAACCCACGTTGCACACCAGGACATGCCCCATCACCACATTTACATGCCTCCATCACCCCATTACATACACATTTCCAATATTATTTGCCATTAATATTCCCCAGCCAATTTGTCCCATAATATGCCAGTGTTATTCTGCAATTTAATATAACTCAGTAAATTTGCCCAATAATATTCCAAGGTTATCTGCAATTTAATATGCCCCTGCTAATTTGCCCAATATGCCAGTGTTAATTGCCATTTAATATTCCCCAGCCATTTTGCCCAATAATATGCCAGTCTTATTCTGCCATTTAATATTTCCCATACGATTTGTCCAATAATATGCCAGTGTTATTCTGCCATTTAATATTCCCCAGCCAATTTGCCCAATAATATGCCAGTCTTATTTGCCATGTAATATTCCCCAGCCAATTTGCCCAATAATATGCCAGTCTTATTTGCCATGTAATATGCCCCAGCCAATTTTCCCAATAATATTCTAGTCTTATTTGCCATGTAATATGCCCCAGCCAATTTGCCCAATAATATGCCAGTCTTATTTGCCATGTAATATTCCCCAGCCAATTTGCCCAATAATATGCCAGTCTTATTTGCCATGTAATATGCCCCAGCCAATTTGCCCAATAATATGCCAGTCTTATTTGCCATGTTATATTCCCCAGCCAATTTGCCCAATAATATGCCAGTCTTATTTGCCATGTAATATGCCCCAGCCAATTTGCCCAATAATATGCCAGTCTTATTTGCCATGTTATATTCCCCAGCCAATTTGCCCAATAATATGCCAGTCTTATTTGCCATGTAATATGCCCCAGCCAATTTGCCCAATAATATGCCAGTGTTTTTTGCCCCCCCCCCCCCTTACCTTTTTCCCTGGTGGCTAGTGGCAGGACTTCCCTGGTGGCCAGTGGCTGGAGGACTTACCTGGTGGCAGGCAGCATGGTCCCTCCATGCTGCCTGTTCGGCCTCCCGGCGGTTGTGCCGACAGGTCACGTGATCGGCGCGCGTCTGACGTCAGAGCGCCGATCACGTGACTGTCGGCACTTCCGTGTCAGACTGCACAGGGAGCCGAACAGGCAGCACGGAGGTTTCTCTGTGCTGCCTGTTCGGCTCCCCGTGCAGCCTTGCAGGCAGAGCGGAGGTGAGAGGGGATCTTCCGATCCCTTCTCAGTCTCTGCCTGCAAGCGCGTTTTTTTTTTTTTTTTTTTTTTAAAAAACACTGGCCCAGCGGCCGTGTTTTACATAGTTTAGGGCGGCCTGGGGGGCAATTGCCACCCTGCCCCCCGGCCCAGCCCGCCCCTGCTCGCCGGGACTTCTGTGACGAAAGCGAAAGTACCCGGCTTCTTCACAGAAGCCCCGGCGGTCGTGCCGGGCGGAAGCAGGGGAGTCTGCGCTCATCGCGCAGACATCCCCTGCTGTTAGAGAGGGGGATCCAGGTTTTATAATCTGACCTCAATTTGAGGTCAGATTATAAGAAGACCTCGATTATAAGACGAGGGGTAGTTTTCAGATTTTTTTTTCTGAAAAAAACCTCGTCTTATAATCGAGCAAATACGGTAGTGTTATACACGCTACACTATTAGTTGTATTTTTTGTCTCACATTTTTTACTAGGCCTACCAAACTACACAGGTAAAGTCGATGGACACCCCTGACACGTGCACGGTATCTCTGTAACTTAAATTGGAGAATGAAAATCAGGGCCGCGGGATTGCAGTTCTGGGACTGAGACACTTAAAGCAGGAGAGTTTCGAAGCCTGCAACCCTGACACTGCTGACTCATTTGTGATAGACCCCCATTTACTGAAGCAGCATAGCGGGGTCTATTGACTGAAATCCCAGATTGGAGGTTGAGATTAGCACTAATCTCTGACAGACTTGCCCCCTCCCCTCATCTCGACCTCGCAAAATGGTATTCACTAACTATTTTACAAAATATTGAGATGAGGGGATGTATGCCGACGAATAGGAATTTAAGCTGCCCTTATACACTACCATTCAAACAGTTTGGGGTCACCTTGCTTTCCTTCAAGTTTCAGCGGCAGAGAATGCTATCCTCCTCATTGTCCTGCTCATTGTGACAATTGAAGATGGGCGATCGAATGTGCTCATATCCTTCCGCTGTCTTGTTCATCACAGCCCCCCAACTGAAAGAGAGGTCTTAATATAAGTCCAAGCTCCCTACAAATTAGCAATCTCCTAAACCACCAAGAGGTAAGTGTCAGGAGTGGGGAGTATGATTATGCGGGGGCTCAGACTACTTGATATGTAATCACCAACCTTCCTGATGGTGGCCTTGGCTCTCATGCCTCAATGTCGAGGCATCAAGCAACCCCCAAATTCTGCCCCTGGATGCAGTGTGATCACTCTCCAGAGTGATAACATCCGCCAGTCAGCAACATATAAGTTAAAAAATATAATAATAATAATTATGTGCGTTTGTTGATGTGTAAAAGTCTGATTTTTTTTTCCGTAATTAACATACAAATTAAAACAAACATTGAGAAGCTGCTTGTAAAAAAGTGATTTAGGTGAACAGCTTTGCTAAATATAAAATAGTCTCTCAGAGACCACTTTATATCCCCCCCCCCCCCCCCCCCCTTCCTGCTGCTTTAACTCGTGCTGGATAAAGCCTTTCTTACATTTATTTTTCTTCATAGTGGAATAAATTATTGTTGTTTATTTGTTTCCCCCAGTTTTTTTTTCTTATTATTTCGAAATGCTTTCCTTCCTTCCTCCATTCGCTTGCAAGATTACCGGTGGGAAATGCTTTCTGAAGTTAACATATTGTACCTTGCATTACAAGCACAGAGCAGAAATTGGCAACTGATATCACGGAGAATAAAGGCTTCGTTCCCGTCATAGCATCTGTCTTTCTTTTTTCCGGGACGGCTCTATAATCATTACAGATCCAGATGTGCAAAGTGTGTCTCAGCTCAGCAAACCTGAGAGCATCATTCAGCATCTCTCTGATACCCAAGTGTTGCTTTTTTTTTTTATCCTGGTTCCATTGGATTAGGCAAATGAATTTCTTAGGGGACCGAGCGAAGATCCAGGTGGATACTACTCCTACTCTGCTCTCCCAGCTGTGGGTTGGAAAGCGCTGGATGAAATTCATATTTATAAGGCTGCGAAATCCAATAGGTGGTTATTCGGTAAAAGGGAAAACCAACTACTGTATATAATATAAAGATTTTCAGGCGACATTGAACTTATGGATGGGTTTTCTAAAAAAAATAATATCTATATGTTTTTATTAGATAAAAAAAAAACATTTCTTAGGTTTCTTTTGTTTGCCCTGCCTGTTTGTCTTCTAACAATAAAAAAGGGATAGGTGATCATCATTAGGGGCTACTAAAAGGTGAGTTAAAGGGACTGTATCACCTAAACATTGGATACTGGGAATGTGGAGGTTAAAAAAAATGATTGAAAATGAGCTATACGTTGTGTTAGCAAAATTGCAAGTTTATTCCTAAATTATGGGGGAAAAAAACGTTTTAAATGTGTCTGTGGCAGTCTCCTGCGTATGACGTCACCTGTGGGGCTTGATATGCAAATGACGCATCAACCATTGAAAACCAGTTCATTTTGCATATCACGCCAACAGTGATGTCATAAGCAGGAGACGGCCCAGACACATTAAAAACATGTTTTGTCTCCTAATTCGGGCATTTGTTTGCAATTCTGCTGATACAATGTATAGATCATTTAAACTCCGTTTGTTTTCTCTACAGGCCCAGTAATAATGTTCAGGTGATACAGACCTGCAAATCATTTTTATAGCGTTAACCTTTATATTCGTTTCTGAATCAATATGGAGCCGAGTTCCGAATCAATGTGCAATTCGTATGAAACTCTCCACGAGGCTCGCAGGGTGCCATGTGGTGGTGGTGTTGGCTCTCTGTGTTCTGGCAGTGCTGATTGGTGCACGGTGCCCAGGATACAGACGGCTGTGCACATACCAACGATGGGCCCTTTCGCTGCCATGGAAGCCATATTAGCTTTCTATTCTCTATGGTGGGATCTGTGACAGACAATTTAATGATGGAACCTTACTAGGCTGTGTGAGACACTGGTGACCACCGTGACATTTTACCTATCCCTGTACTTGCTACATAATCATTTCCGGGGTCCTGATAATCTTGCCTCGATTGTCAGAGCAACTGGTAAATATAACTCGTTTGAAAGACTCGAGAACCAATTCCTAATGAAGAAACCCACGTCCTCCAGAAAAAGGGTTAAACTGGGGAAAAAAGACGACATCACAAGTTTTTATAGATTGGTTTATTCATAATCAGCTCCATCTTCCTCCTCGAAAACAACTTAAATAATTTAGTTATTTTTTCCGATTGCTTTCTTCTGCCTCGAGGTGGATTTTTTTTTTTTTTCCCCCTCTTCTTTTTACTTGAGCAAAATGAGAATATCCTGAGTAATTAAATATGACTGTGTAATTTATTAGCCTGTCCTGCTTTCCTCACGAAACACTTTTTAATTCATAAAGCAAAGAGCTAACATGATTCATTTGGTTGAGAGACGCGCAGTATCAGGGGACGCAGATAAAACTTGCGGATGGTAATCTCGCTGGCGCGGTGGCAGACAGTACAATATCCCATGGCGTCTCTGGAATAAAAACAGTTGGAATTACCAACAAAGTGTGACTATCCCCCTCTCCCAATCCCCCGTCTCCCACCTTGATGCTAAAGTCACATTTCATCTCCTTAACTCAGAGCAGCAGCTATTCAAATTTAAAACAAAATCGACTTCAACGTCTAGTGATTGTTTCTCATTTGATAAGATGGGAAAACGTGGGAGATGAAACCTCTGTACTGACTCAAGTCTTTCTCAAAGATCTTCAGCTAAGGGCTGTTTAGCTTGGCTGTTAGGGTGTGAGTCTAAAGAACCCAAAACGCAGAATAGGGTTTGAAACCTTCCACCAAGCTTTTGTAGGTCAGCAGGTCAGGCAACTTGGTAACCAGGATGACCTTGGATGGGAAAACTCTGGTGATAGAAGGTTAAATAAAATCAGCACATTCAGAATATCACTGATACAATATGGAGAAAGTAAAGCGGGAAGCAAATCAGAATACAGAATAACCAGGGACACACCAGCCAATCAT
This sequence comes from Pelodytes ibericus, assembly GCA_036172795.1. Classification (NCBI taxonomy): domain Eukaryota; kingdom Metazoa; phylum Chordata; class Amphibia; order Anura; family Pelodytidae; genus Pelodytes; species Pelodytes ibericus. Next base: position 184,407,226 of record CM069863.1, on the reverse strand, counting down.
AATAACAGGATCAGAATACAGAATAACCAGGGGCAAACCAGCCAATCATAATAACAGGATCAGAATACAGAATAACCAGGGACAAACCAGCCAATCATAATAACAGGATCAGAATACAGAATAACCAGGGGCAAACCAGCCAATCATAATAACAGGATCAGAATACAGAATAACCAGGGACAAACCAGCCAATCATAATAACAGGATCAGAATACAGAATAACCATGGACAAACCAGCCAATCATAATAACAGGATCAGAATACAGAATAACCAGGGACAAACCAGCCAATCATAATAACGGGATCAGAATACAGAATAACCAGGGACAAACCAGCCAATCATAATAACAGGATCAGAATACAGAATAACCAGGGGCAAACCAGCCAATCATAATAACAGGATCAGAATACAGAATAACCAGGGACAAACCAGCCAATCATAATAACAGGATCAAAATACAGAATAACCAGGGACAAACCAGCCAATCATAATAACAGGATCAGAATACAGAATAACCAGGGACAAACCAGCCAATCATAATAACAGGATCAGAATACAGAATAACCAGGGACAAACCAGCCAATCATAATAACAGGATCAGAATACAGAATAACCAGGGGCAAACCAGCCAATCATAATAACAGGATCAGAATACAGAATAACCAGGGACAAACCAGCCAATCATAATAACAGGATCAAAATACAGAATAACCAGGGACAAACCAGCCAATCATAATAACAGGATCAGAATACAGAATAACCAGGGACAAACCAGCCAATCATAATAACAGGATCAGAATACAGAATAACCAGGGACAAACCAGCCAATCATAATAACAGGATCAGAATACAGAATAACCAGGGGCAAACCAGCCAATCATAATAACAGGATCAGAATACAGAATAACCAGGGACAAACCAGCCAATCATAATAACAGGATCAGAATACAGAATAACCAGGGACAAACCAGCCAATCATAATAACAGGATCAGAATACAGAATAACCAGGGGCAAACCAGCCAATCATAATAACAGGATCAGAATACAGAATAACCAGGGACAAACCAGCCAATCATAATAACAGGATCAGAATAACCAGGGACAAACCAGCCAATCATAATAACAGGATCAGAATACAGAATAACCAGGGACAAACCAGCCAATCATAATAACAGGGTCAGAATACAGAATAACCAGGGACAAACCAGCCAATCATAATAACAGGATCAGAATACAGAATAACCAGGGACAAACCAGCCAATCATAATAACAGGATCAGAATACAGAATAACCAGGGACAAACCAGCGAATCATAATAACAGGATCAGAATACAGAATAACCAGGGACAAACCAGCCAATCATAATAACGGGATCAGAATACAGAATAACCAGGGACAAACCAGCCAATCATAATAACAGGATCAGAATACAGAATAACCAGGGGCAAACCAGCCAATCATAATAACAGGATCAGAATACAGAATAACCAGGGACAAACCAGCCAATCATAATAACAGGATCAAAATACAGAATAACCAGGGACAAACCAGCCAATCATAATAACAGGATCAGAACACAGAATAACCAGGGACAAACTAGCCAATCATAATAACAGGATCAGAATACAGAATAACCAGGGACAAACCAGCCAATCATAATAACAGGATCAGAATACAGAATAACCAGGGGCAAACCAGCCAATCATAATAACAGGATCAGAATACAGAATAACCAGGGACAAACCAGCCAATCATAATAACAGGATCAGAATACAGAATAACCAGGGACAAACCAGCCAATCATAATAACAGGATCAGAATACAGAATAACCAGGGGCAAACCAGCCAATCATAATAACAGGATCAGAATACAGAATAACCAGGGACAAACCAGCCAATCATAATAACAGGATCAGAATAACCAGGGACAAACCAGCCAATCATAATAACAGGATCAGAATACAGAATAACCAGGGACAAACCAGCCAATCATAATAACAGGGTCAGAATACAGAATAACCAGGGACAAACCAGCCAATCATAATAACAGGATCAGAATACAGAATAACCAGGGACAAACCAGCCAATCATAATAACAGGATCAAAATACAGAATAACCAGGGACAAACCAGCCAATCATAATAACAGGATCAGAACACAGAATAACCAGGGACAAACTAGCCAATCATAATAACAGGATCAGAATACAGAATAACCAGGGACAAACCAGCCAATCATAATAACAGGATCAGAATACAGAATAACCAGGGGCAAACCAGCCAATCATAATAACAGGATCAGAATACAGAATAACCAGGGACAAACCAGCCAATCATAATAACAGGATCAGAATACAGAATAACCAGGGACAAACCAGCCAATCATAATAACAGGATCAGAATACAGAATAACCAGGGGCAAACCAGCCAATCATAATAACAGGATCAGAATACAGAATAACCAGGGACAAACCAGCCAATCATAATAACAGGATCAGAATACAGAATAACCAGGGACAAACCAGCCAATCATAATAACAGGGTCAGAATACAGAATAACCAGGGACAAACCAGCCAATCATAATAACAGGATCAGAATACAGAATAACCAGGGACAAACCAGCCAATCATAATAACAGGATCAGAATACAGAATAACCAGGGACAAACCAGCCAATCATAATAACAGGATCAGAATACAGAATAACCAGGGACAAACCAGCCAATCATAATAACAGGATCAGAATACAGAATAACCAGGGACAAACCAGTCAATCATAATAACAGGATCAGAATACAGAATAACCAGGGACAAACCAGCCAATCATAATAACAGGATCAGAATACAGAATAACCAGGGACAAACCAGCCAATCATAATAACAGTATCAGAATACAGAATAACCAGGGGCACACCAGCCAATCATAATAACAGGGGATCAGAATACAGAATAACCAGGGACAAACCAGCCATTTATAATAACAGGATCAGAATACAGAATAACCAGGGACAAACCAGCCAATTATAATAACAGGGGATCAGAATACAGAATAACAAGGGACAAACCAGCCAATCATAATAACAGGATCAGAATACAGAATAACCAGGGACAAACCAGCCAATCATAATAACAGGATCAGAATACAGAATAACCAGGGACAAACCAGCCAATCATAATAACAGGATCAGAATACAGAATAACCAGGGGAAAACCAGCCAATCATAATAACAGGGGATCCGAATACAGAATAACCAGGGACAAACCAGCCAATCATAATAACAGGATCAGAATACAGAATAACCAGGGATAAAACAGCCAATCATAATAACAGGATCAGAATACAGAATAACCAGGGACAAACCAGCCAATCATAATAACAGGATCAGAATACAGAATAACCAGGGACAAACCAGCCAATCATAATAACAGGATCAGAATACAGAATAACCAGGGACAAACCAGCCAATCATAATAACAGGATCAGAATACAGAATAACCAGGGGAAAACCAGCCAATCATAATAACAGGGGATCCGAATACAGAATAACCAGGGACAAACCAGCCAATCATAATAACAGGATCAGAATACAGAATAACCAGGGATAAAACAGCCAATCATAATAACAGGATCAGAATACAGAATAACCAGGGGCAAAACAGCCAATCATAATAACAGGATCAGAATACAGAATAACCAGGGACAAACCAGCCAATCATAATAACAGGATCAGAATACAGAATAACCAGGGACAAACCAGCCAATCATAATAACAGGATCAGAATACAGAATAACCAGGGGCAAACCAGCCAATCATAATAACGGGATCAGAATACAGAATAACCAGGGGCAAACCAGCCAATCATAATAACAGGATCAGAATACAGAATAACCAGGGATAAAACAGCCAATCATAATAACAGGATCAGAATACAGAATAACCAGGGGCAAAACAGCCAATCATAATAACAGGATCAGAATACAGAATAACCAGGGACAAACCAGCCAATCATAATAACAGGATCAGAATACAGAATAACCAGGGACAAACCAGCCAATCATAATAACAGGATCAGAATACAGAATAACCAGGGGCAAACCAGCCAATCATAATAACAGGATCAGAATACAGAATAACCAGGGGCAAACCAGCCAATCATAATAACAGGATCAGAATACAGAATAACCAGGGACAAACCAGCCAATCATAATAACAGGATCAAAATACAGAATAACCAGGGGCAAACCAGCCAATCATAATAACAGGATCAGAATACAGAATAACCAGGGACAAACCAGCCAATCATAATAACAGGATCAGAATACAGAATTACCAGGGACAAACCAGCCAATCATAATAACAGGATCAGAATACAGAATTACCAGGGACAAACCAGCCAATCATAATAACAGGATCAGAATACAGAATAACCAGGGACAAACCAGCCAATCATAATAACAGGATCAGAATACAGAATAACCAGGGACAAACCAGCCAATCACAATAACAGGATCAGAATAACCAGGGACAAACCAGCCAATCATAATAACAGGATCAGAATACAGAATAACCAGGGACAAACCAGCCAATCATAATAACAGTATCAGAATACAGAATAACCAGGGGCAAACCAGCCAATCATAATAACAGGGGATCAGAATACAGAATAACCAGGGACAAACCAGCCATTTATAATAACAGGATCAGAATACAGAATAACCAGGGACAAACCAGCCAATTATAATAACAGGGGATCAGAATACAGAATAACAAGGGACAAACCAGCCAATCATAATAACAGGATCAGAATACAGAATAACCAGGGACAAACCAGCCAATCATAATAACAGGATCAGAATACAGAATAAGCAGGGACAAACCAGCCAATCATAATAACAGGATCAGAATACAGAATAACCAGGGACAAACCAGCCAATCATAATAACAGGATCAGAATACAGAATAACCAGGGGAAAACCAGCCAATCATAATAACAGGGGATCCGAATACAGAATAACCAGGGACAAACCAGCCAATCATAATAACAGGATCAGAATACAGAATAACCAGGGATAAAACAGCCAATCATAATAACAGGATCAGAATACAGAATAACCAGGGGCAAAACAGCCAATCATAATAACAGGATCAGAATACAGAATAACCAGGGACAAACCAGCCAATCATAATAACAGGATCAGAATACAGAATAACCAGGGACAAACCAGCCAATCATAATAACAGGATCAGAATACAGAATAACCAGGGGCAAAACAGCCAATCATAATAACAGGATCAGAATACAGAATAACCAGGGGCAAACCAGCCAATCATAATAACAGGATCAGAATACAGAATAACCAGGGACAAACCAGCCAATCATAATAACAGGATCAGAATACAGAATAACCAGGGGCAAACCAGCCAATCATAATAACAGGATCAGAATACAGAATAACCAGGGGCAAACCAGCCAATCATAATAACAGGATCAGAATACAGAATAACCAGGGACAAACCAGCCAATCATAATAACAGGGGATCAGAACACAGAATAACCAGGGACAAACCAGCCAATCATAATAACAGGGGATCAGAATACAGAATAACCAGGGACAAACCAGCCAATCATAATAACAGGATCAGAATACAGAATAACCAGGGACAAACCAGCCAATCATAATAACAGGATCAGAATACAGAATAACCAGGGACAAACCAGCCAATCATAATAACAGGATCAGAATACAGAATAACCAGGGACAAACCAGCCAATCATAATAACAGGATCCGAATACAGAACAACCAGGGACAAACCAGCCAATCATAATAACAGGATCAGAATACAGAATAACCAGGGACAAACCAGCCAATCATAATAACAGGATCAGAATACAGAATAACCAGGGATAAAACAGCCAATCATAATAACAGGATCAGAATACAGAATAACCAGGGGCAAACCAGCCAATCATAATAACAGGATCAGAATACAGAATAACCAGGGACAAACCAGCCAATCAGAATAACAGGATCAGAATACAGAATAACCAGGGACAAACCAGCCAATCATAATAACAGGATCAGAATACAGAATAACCAGGGACAAACCAGCCAATCAGAATAACAGGATCAGAATACAGAATAACCAGGGACAAACCAGCCAATCATAATAACAGGGGATCAGAATACAGAATAACCAGGGACAAGTGTAAATACAGGGATTTAATGACAATTGAAAATAAAAAAACAACAACAAATGATTTATGTTTTATTGAAAAGTTGCAAATTGGAAGTTTAGCTGTTTTAAATAGAAATGTACATAGAAGCAATATCAAAGCCGGCTTTTTAGGAAGTTAAGTGGAAACCCTAAAAACAAATAAAGTACCTTACTGAACCCTCCTTACTCTGCATTTATCTGTCAGAGGGCAGACATTTTGTTCAATATCTTGGGTCCCTCTTTCCTTCCTCTTTTCTAGGAGCTCAGACTTTGTGGTGTGTATGAGTGTATCACAGAGCTCCACAGTACAGTTGAGGGGACACCTGGATGTTCGGGTTCGGCAGGTTTGGCCGAACTCGGGAAAAAAAATAATTTTTAATTGTAATAATTTCAGAGGACTTAAAGGAAATGCTAGCAGAATGCTTGGTTGTATAGGGAGAGGTATTAGCAGAATGCATGGTTGTATAGGGAGAGGTATTAGCAGAATGCTTGGTTGTATAGGGAGAGGTATTAGCAGAATGCTTGGTTGTATAGGGAGAGGTATTAGCAGAATGCTTGGTTGTATAGGGAGAGGTATTAGCAGAATGCTTGGTTGTATAGGGAGAGGTATTAGCAGAATGCTTGGTTGTATAGGGAGAGGTATTAGCAGATTGCTTGGTTGTATAGGGAGAGGTATCAGCAGAATGCTTGGTTGTATAGGGAGAGGTATCAGCAGAATGCTTGGTTGTATAGGGAGAGGTATCAGCAGAATGCTTGGTTGCATAAGGAGGGGTATTAGCAGAATGCTTGGCTGTATACATTTCACTTAACCAACATATACTATTGTGTTCTGATCCATCACATAAAATTTAGATTAATAAAACACTGAACTTAAGGCTGTAATGTAACAAAATAGGTAAAAAGTCAAGGGGGGTGAATATTTTTGCAAGGCACTGTAGTCTTAAATTAAATGGTCAAAGATTTAATAGTAGTAGTAGAGGGTAGTGGATGCATGGAATAGCCTTCCTGTGGAAGTGGTAGAGGTTTATACAGTGAAGGAGTTTAAGCATGCGAGGGATAGGTATAAGGCTATCCTACATATAAGATAAGTCCCGGGACTAATGAAAGTATTACTTTACTGAGAGGGTAGTGGATGTATGGAATAGTCTTCCAGTAGAAGTGGTAGAGGTTAATACAGTGAAGGAGTTTAAGCATGCGAGGGACAGGTATAAGACAATCCTAGATATAAGATAAGGCCATGGACTAATGAAAGTATTACTTTACTGAGAGGGTAGTGGATGCATGGAATAGCCTTCCAGCGGAAGGGGTATAGGTTAATACAGTGAAGGAGGGGGATAGGCACAAGGCTATCCTAGATGTAAGATAGGGAACTGGGGACTAATAAAATATTTAGAAATGTTATTTTTTCCATGGTGAAGTGGCTGTGAGGAAGCAGCCCCCCGGTACTGACTCCTAGACATACACAGTTTAAATGCAGTGCTGCCTGAAAACAGTACGGTGGATTAATGGCGGCAAAGAAACGCACGCAGACAATATGTAAATAACCATCTCTAGCAGCAGCACAAAGGATCCCACACTGATCACCATACTGACCATACTATCGTAGGCCCCTCTCCAAGATCCCCCCTCCCCCCCCCTGCCTTACTGGCCTGGAAGGAAGAAATCCCTGTACTGCCTACATTCCCATATAAGAGTATTGCCCCCAAATTAACTGATGGCAAAAACAAATCCTAATGCTATCAAACGGGCATTCACATGGCAAATTCTCCTTCTCGAGCCGTGTCACTGTGCGAAAACCAATCTGGTGCAGATCCTTCCGTATCACTGTGTGAAAACCAATCTGGCGCAGATCCTTCCGTATCACTGTGCGAAAACCAATCTGGTGCAGATCCTTCCGTATCACTGTGCGAAAACCAATCTGGTGCAGATCCTTCCGTGTCACTGTGCGAAAACCAATCTGTTGCAGATCCTTCCATGTCACTGTGCGAAAACCAATCTGGTGCAGATCCTTCCGTGTCACTGTGCGAAAACCAATCTGGTGCAGATCCTTCCGTGTCACTGTGCGAAAACCAATCTGGTGCAGATCCTTCCGTGTCACTGTGTGAAAACCAATCTGGCGCAGATCCTTCCGTGTCACTGTGCGAAAACCAATCTGGTGCAGATCCTTCTGTGTCACTGTGCGAAAACCAATCTGGCGCAGATCCTTCCGTGTCACTGTGCGAAAACCAATCTGGTGCAGATCCTTCCGTGTCACTGTGCGAAAACCAATCTGGCGCAGATCCATCCGTGTCACTGTGCGAAAACCAATCTGGCGCAGATCCTTCCGTGTCACTGTGCGAAAACCAATCTGGCGCAGATCCTTCCGTGTCACTGTGCGAAAACCAATCTGGTGCAGATCCTTCCGTGTCACTTCCGTGTCACTGTGCGAAAACCAATCTGGTGCAGATCCTTCCGTGTCACTTCCGTGTCACTGTGCGAAAACCAATCTGGTGCAGATCCTTCCGTGTCACTGTGCAAAAACCAATCTGGTGCAGATCCTTCCATGTCACTGTTTCCCTGGCTGTGACATTGCAGTGTGGGGAATCGGAAGGATGCTTACTGACTGTGCATCCTTGGGGCAGCTGTCGGCAGTGTCCTAGATGTCTGACCTTCCTGAGTTCCATCACTCACCTTTTGGAGAGGCGCAGGCTGAGTGAAACACAGACTATTCCCTCCTCCAGCGTTCACATTGCATGATGTTTAAATCATCCCAGCCTGCATGCCATCCATCATCACTCATTCTGCTCAGACTAAGAAAATAACACAATTATCTGTGAGCCCATAATAAATAAAATAAATAAAAACCACGGGGATGGGACGAGGGGGGGGGGGGGGGGGGGGAGGGCAGCTCCTCAAGGTCACGATAGAAATAATATTCTTTAATAAGGGAATGTGTAATCTATCCATCATGTCAAGTCTTTGGGATCTGTGTTTTCCTTGCAGACGATCATTGTACAGGGACCTTTTGGACTACAACACCCATGATCCATAGGAAGAAATAGACAGGGGAGCTGTCTCCAAGAAATACAAACTACGCGCAGATTTCAATGGACATTGGGGGATTTGTTTCAAAGAGCAAATTGCCGCAATTAGTGGGTCGATTTTCTGGTTGGTTCGGATACTGAAGCCTGGGAGCAGAACAGTTATAAATTGTATAGTATGTGAGCTCCACAATGTGCAGCAATCAAACCCCAGAATACAATCTGGGATCCGGGGATGAAAATAAATAATAATAAAAAAGACATAACCTAATGATAAACAGGGCTGAGAATGGGCAATACAGTTCTCAGCCCCTGAAATGTACCGTATTTGCTCGAATATAAGACAAGGTTTTTTTCAGTGCAAATGCTCTTACATTCGAGGTCGTTTTATAATCTGACCTCAAATTGAGGTCAGATTATAAAACAGGGATCCAGGTCCCCAGCAGAGCTGCAGGGGACCTGGATCCCCCTCTCTAACAGCAGGGGATGTCTGCGCGATGAGCGCAGACTCTCCTGCTGCCGCCCGGCACGACCGCCGGGGCGTCTATGAAGAAGCCAGGAACTTCCGGCTTCGTCACAGAAGACCCGGTGGTCGTGCCTGGCGGAAGCAGGGGAGGTCTGCGCTCATCGGGAGAATCGGGCAGCTGGGGGATGTCTGCACAATACGTGCAGACATCCTCCATGCTGCCCGACACGGCAGTCTATTATGACGGACCAGCTGTCCGTCATAATAGACTGCTGTGTCGGGCAGCATGGAGGATGTCTGCACCTATCGTGCAGACATCCCCCGGCTGCTCCCACTAGCCACCAGGGAACGAAACCGGGGGAGGGGGGAGGACACAGACAGACAAGGGGAGGGGGAGAGAAAAGGGGAGGGGGGGATAGAGAGAGACAAAGGGAGGGGGAGGGGGGAGGACACAGACAGACAAGTTTGGGGGGGTCGTCTTATAATCAGGGTCGTCTTATAATCTAGCAAATACGGTACATGGGCCAGGGCAAGCAACCCCCTCCCCATTAAAAACTGGGCTGGAAGAACCTTGAGGACAAGTGCCCCATGTCTCCTAAAAAATATATTGGGGGGCCAGGGCTAATTACCCTGCTCTCGCAACATTATCAGGGTAGGTGGCCACCAAAATGACCTCCAAAAATAGATTGGGGGCCAGGGCAACTTGACCTAAACCCCATATTAAATCATGACCCCCACTGGGGCCGAATGATGCTTAAGTGCCCTATAATAAAAAAATGACCACCCCGGCTGGCCCCAGAAATAGCTGGCGCCCATCTTCCTCATTGGCAGAGATTTAATTCGGTGGAATTTTTTTTTGGTGTCCTCTTTCCCTGGGCCGGAAGATGAAGATCCAGGGCATCGCAGATCAATACTGGAACCAGGATACAGCTAATCATATTTTATTTCACAGGGCACCCTTTGGGTACCATATTTTCACTGCCCACCCCCCTGGCACCCACAAGTGTTTTTATTTAGAAGTGAATAGTCGCCCCCCCCCTCCTGGGTAAGGTAAATGTGTTTCTTCTATTACACATTACCTGCTTTCAATGACTTAACCAAATGCTACTGAATAACTTACAACAGGTCATATAATCACATTATTATTAATACAGACCTTGTTGATAAATACTGTATGAGTAGATTTAGATTACATCCATTTTTACCAAGGACTCCCGTTCCGTGAGCCAGGGACTGGCAAAGTGTCTGGGGCAAGTTCCGTGAAGGTCCCATAGAACATCATTAACTTATAAAAACATAGACTCCCCAATTGGACCTCCCTCCCCAGCCCAGCACGCTGTACATTCACTAGTAAAGGCAGAGGATTACGTCTCTTATCTTCCCCATTCATGAACTGATCAAGGATTATAAATGTGATGTTGCTCTAGAGATCTAGTGCCTGCACTTTACACAAAAATAAAAAAAGAGCATTTGATTTTATGGATATTATCCCCCATACCTCCCCCCAGCTTCATTTTCATATCATGGAGAGAGAGGGGCTCTGTAATTCTATATCTCAATGCGTGGAGACACATTCAGATTTCGTGCACAGTGTCCCCCTCTCTCCTCTGGATCTTAGTATGGCTGCACAGAGGCGGCAGTGACTGTACACACGATGAGAGCTTTAACACGAGGTCACGCCTCCTGATTAATGCTCCAGGGATTCTAATAAGCAGCAGGCTAGGTAAAGATTATAAAGATTATCTGCGGAGGAGACGGGTGGCTTTGTTCAGATGTCAAGTGGGGTTTGAGATCTGGGATAATCCCTGTGAATGCAAAGAGATGTATTCCCTAAACAGTGAATACATAAGAGTGTTACAATGCTTTGGCTATAAGAGGCAGTTCTCTGTTCTGGGTTTCTGAATACTGAAATGTGTTTTAACACCTATGCAGAGTCAAGGCCATAACATTTTCTGCAGCAAGAGTAAAAGAGCGATAGACACAAGGAAGCAGCAAGTCCGTGAATGCTGTGTTTCCAATGTATTCTGGAAGAAAATATTTTGCAGTAATCTGAACAGAGAACATGGTAATGTTGGTGTGGTTTCTGGAGTGATAGATGCCATGCCATGCCACCCAAGTGTCCCCTCATTTTAAAGACTAAAACCACTTTGTATTAAGGACTCCCATCCCGTGAGCCAGGGACTGGCAAAGTGTCCCATAGAACATCATTCAATTATAGAAACCATTCGGGCCATCTTGTCTGCCCAGTTTTCTAAATACTTTTATTATTCCCATGCCTTATCTTAGCCTTGTGCCTATCCCATGCATGCTTAAATTCCTTCACTGTATTAACTTCTACCACTTCTACTGGAAGGCTATTCGATGCATCCACTACCCTCTCAGTAAAGTAATACTATCATTAGTCCCTGACCTTATCTTATATCTAGGATAGCCTTATACCTATCGCATGCATGCTTAAACTCCTTCACTGTATTAACCTCTACCACTTCTACTGGAAGGCTATTCGATGCATCCACTACTCTCTCAGTAAAGTAATACTTTCATTAGTCCCCTGGCCTTATCTTATATCTAGGATAGCCTTATACCTATCCCACGCATGCTTAAACTCCTTCACTGTATTAACCTCTACCACTTCCTCTGGAAGACTATTCCATACATCCACTACCCTCTCAGTAAAGTAATACTTTCATTAGTCCCTGGCCTTATCTTATATCTAGGATAGCCTTATACCTATCCCACGCATGCTTAAACTCCTTCACTGTATTAACCTCTACCACTTCCTCTGGAAGACTATTCCATGCATCCACTACCCTCTCAGTAATGTAATACTTTCATTAGTCCCTGGCCTTATCTTATATCTAGGATAGCCTTATACCTATCCCATGCATGCTTAAACTCCTTCACTGTATTAACCTCTACCACTTCTACTGGAAGACTATTCCATACATCCACTACCCTCTCAGTAAAGTAATACTTTCATTAGTCCCTGGCCTTACCTTATATCTAGGATAGCCTTATACCTATCCCACGCATGCTTAAACTCCTTCACTGTGTTAACCTCTACCACTTCTACTGGAAGACTATTCCATACATCCACTACCCTCTCAGTAAAGTAATACTTTCATTAGTCCCTGACCTTATCTTATATCTAAGATAGCCTTGTGCCTATCCCATGCATGCTTAAACTCCTTCACTGTATTAACCTCTACCACTTCTGCTGGAAGACTATTCCATGCATCCACTACCCTCTCAGTAAAGTAATACTTTCATTAGTCCCTGGCCTTATCTTATATCTAGGATAGCCTTATACCTATCCCACGCATGCTTAAACTCCTTCACTATATTAACCTCTACCACCTCTGCTGGAAGATCTTTCATCCATTAGGACTGCTAACCAAACCATTAAATGACCCAATCTCACGTATCCATCATCTCTTGAAAAAATTCCCCCCAAAGTGGAAGATGTCATACCTGACAGGAACCCTTCATTGAATGTCAGAGATAGCAAGGGCAAAGGGGAGCCAGTCAAACCTCAACAGTCACCTCTCTTTCTCCATATATTAATTGTTGGCTTCACCGCTGGATGTAAATTATTTAACACAACTTTCTGCCTTGGTGGAACCCACGCTACAGTTTAAATAAGTGCTGATAAAGCCCTCTGCTCTAATGAGACCCATTGCTCAGCTGTTGGTCGTATCCATTCAATTATTCTCAATAGATGGAAAGTTATAACAGATTTCCGAATCAGGTCATCTCATCCCACCTAAATGTTTGGGTCTAATTAGATATCCATAGCCTAGTCTTGAGATTTTATTGTTCCATATACACCAATCAGCCAATCATACATCATGACTTCATGCCTAATATTGTGTAGCGCTCCTTTTGATGCCACAACAGCCCTGACCCGTCGAGGCATGGACCCCACTAGACCCCTGAAGGTGTGCTGTGGTATCTGGCACCAAGACATTAGCAGCAGATCCTTTAAGTCCTGTAAATTGCGAGGTAAAGATTATCTGCGGAGGAGACGGGTGGCTTTGTTCTGATGTCATGTGAGGTTTGAGATCTGGGATAATCCCTGTGAATGCAAAGAGATGTATTCCCTAAACAGTGAATACATAAGAGTGTTACAATGCTTTGGCTATAAGAGGCAGTAAGAATTCTCTGTTCTGGGTTTCTGATAGGGACGATGTGCCTGGCCCTTTAAGAGCATCCATGACAAACACTTAAGACCAAAGTAACTGAGAAATTCTCATATACAAATGAGTTAGATCTGAGGGTCTACTGAATAAAGAGAGGACTGCAGGGGATTGAGAGGGGGATTTTAAACTTTAGGCCAAAGTAGCCGAGTTGAAGGGCAGGAGAAAGGGAGAATTTTTCCAACTCAGCTACTTTGGCCTTAAGTTTGAAATTCCCTTCACAGTTCCCTGCAGTCCTCTCTTTATTGAGTAGGCCCTCAGATCTGCAGTGACCCTCTAGCCTGTGTGTTATCAGCAGGCGGGTAGCAGTATTACCTGAGGCCAGTCTGTGGAGTAGACTATCGGTTTATGGAATACATTTAATGCTATTGGCTTTCTATAAACCGAACGAGAGCCCCATTCATAAGAATTTCTTATGATTGGGGACTCTAGTTTGGTTTATAGAAAGCCAATAGTATTACATGTATTCTATAAGCCGAAAGTCTATATACCGAAGGTTGTTTGGTTTATAGACTTTCAGTTTTTAGAATAGCAATAGCATTACATGTATTCTATAAACCGAAAGTCTATAAACCGAACGACCTTCGGTTTATAGACTTTCGGCTTATACAATACATGTAATATTATTGGCTTTCTATAAACCGAACTAGAGTCCCCATTCATACAAATAGGTCAACTGACCTATTCGTATGAATGGGGACTCTAGTTCGGTTTATAGAATAGCAATAGCATTACATGCATTCCATAAACCGAAACTCGTTCATTATGTCGGTTTATGTAATGTATGTAATGCTATTGGAATTCTATAAACCGACTCTATTTCGGTTTATAGAATGCCAATAGCATGAATGGACAAATGATTTTCGTTTATTAACCATTCGTTCATTCGTCTTTCGTTAGTTTAGCATTTTCGTTATTCGTTTTTTCGGACGAATGGACGAAAATGCTATTTTCGAACGAAAATGCATTCGTCCGAAAACGAATGCACATGTCTACTGTGGAGCATGGCTGGTATAGTGGCAGACACAAGGAAGCAGCAAATCGATCTAATTAGATATCCATAGCCTAGTCTTGAGATTTTATTGTTCCATATACACCAATCAGCCATAACATCATGACTTCCTGCCTAATATTTTGTAGCTCCCTTTTTGATGCCCCAACATCACTGACCCGTTGAGGCATGGACCCCACTAGACCTCTGAAGGTGTGCTGTGGTATCTTGTACCAAGACGTTAGCAGCAGATCCTTTAAGTCCTGTAAGTTGCGAGGTGGGGCCTCCATGGATCAGACTTGTTTGTCCAGCACATCCCACAGATGATCGATTGGATTGAGATCTGGGGAATTTGGAGGCCAAGTCAACACCTTGAACTCGTTGTTGTGTTCCTCAAACCATTCCTGAACCATTTTTGCTTTGTGGCAGGGTGTATTATCCTGCTGAAAGAGGCCAATGCCATCAGGGAATACCGTTTCCATGAAAGGGTGTACATGGTCTGTAACAATGCTTAGTTAGGTGGTACATGTCAAAGTAACATCCACATGAGTGGCAGGACCCAAGGTTTCCCAGCAGAACATTACCCAAAGCATCACACTGCCTCTGCCGGCTTGCCACCTGTCAGTGGTCATAATGTTATGGCTGATCGGTGTGTATATATAATAATGGTATGGCTGATCGGTGTGTATATATAATAATGTTATGGCTGATCAGTGTATATATACATATAATAATGTTATGGCTGATCAGTGTGTATATATAATAATGATATGGTTGATCGGTGTGAATATATAATAATGTTATGGCTGATCGGTGTATATATAATAATGTGATGGCTGATCGGTGTGTATATATAATAATGTTATGGCTTATCGGTGTGTATAAATAATAATGTTATGGCTGATCGGTGTATGTACATATATAATGTTATGGCTGATTGGTCTGTATATATAATAATGTTATGGCTGATCGGTGTGTATATATATATAATAATGGTATGGCTGATCAGTGTATATATAATAATGATATGGCTGATCGGTCTGTATATATAATAATGTTATGGCTGATCGGTGTATGTACATATATAATGTTATGGCTGATTGGTCTGTATATATAATAATGTTATGGCTGATTGGTATATATATATAATAATGTTATGGCTGATCGGTGTGTATATATAATAATGTTATGGCTGATCGGTGTGTATATATATAATAATGTTATGGCTGATCAGTGTATATATAATAATGATATGGCTGATCGGTCTGTATATATAATAATGTTATGGCTGATCACATGTATATATAATAATGTTATGGCTGATCGGTGTGTATATATAATAATATTATGGCTGATCGGTGTGTATATATAATAATGTTATGGCTGATCGGTGTATATATAATAATGTCATGGCTGATCGGTGTATATATAATAATGTTATGGCTGATCGGTGTGTATATATAATAATGTTATGGCTGATCGGTGTGTATATATAATAATGTTATGACTGATCGGTCTGTATATATAATAGTGTTATGGCTGATCTGTGTGTATATATAATAATGTTATGGCTGATCGGTGTGTATATATAATAATGATATGGCTGATCACGTGTATATATAATAATGTTATGGCTGATCGGTATATATATGTATAATAATGTTATGGCTGATCGGTGTGTATATATAATAATGGTATGGCTGATCGGTGTGTATATAAAAGTGACTAACAATATAACATTATTTTCAGTCAGCAAGGTGTGCTGTAACCACAATATACACCAGAGAGATTTACTACTGTGCCCTTTTTATGTGCTGTATGAATACATAATAGAATTATATATAATTCCACAACATAACGTCACTGTAATACTGTTCAGTCCCATTAGCATCCTATCGGCTTCACAGAAGCTGGGGAGAAAAAACCCAAGAAAGTCTTCTCCAAGCCTTTGAAATCAGAGCAGGGAGCACAGCTTCCTATATATAAGTTGATATACATATTTATTTTTGATCATGCAGACCTATGAAGCAGTAAATTGGTTTGCTATGGTTTAAATGAAGCAGGGTTCGGTGCGGTTTTAATTCAGGCCGATTTTATTATTAATATGAAATAGTTGGTGAGAATGTGGAAAAAAGGGAGAAAATGAAAGAATTCACACATCTCGTAGCTGGAGGGGGTTTGGGCGCTCAGTCACTTAGAGCCGTGAAAAGGAATGTTTCGAGAAATCTTCCTGGTAATGGCAGCAAATTGTAATAAGCGTGCAATGCTTTGAAAAATAAAATATATAGAAAAAAAACTGGCCTTTCACGGAAAGTTACGTCCTCAGCCAAAGGTTTCTATGGAGATTTGGGAATAATGGCCACTGAGTGTTAATTGTTTGATCAGGGGGGCAGGTGTTGGTTTAATTTCTGTTCTTGAACTGCAACTCCCATGATGCTCTACTAGCTTGTGTTCTCTTTAATACTGACTGGGGATTGTGGGAACTGTAGTCTAACAACCATTGGGTAGTCATGTGGGGGAGCGCAGGGTGATCAATAGCATTTATTATACTTGTTCAGTACTTTTTTTTAGTGTTAAAAGAACAAGACTTTTTTTTGGGGGGGTCGGGGGGGGGGATTTGTTATGTGCGCCATTAACTGTAATGTCTCTTCTTTCTCATCTAAGGGTCTAACTTAAGTCCAATGTAGCCAAGTTGGAAAAATTCTCCAGTGCAGATGAAGGGGAGAATTTTTCCTGCTCAGCTACTTTGGCCTCCAGTGTGAAGTTCCTTTCTCAATTCCCTGCAATCTTTATTGAGTCCCTCTGCTTCTATGTCCAGGGCTCCATTACCGAAATGTGTACAATTATATTAATCTAAGATTTGGGACACGGCTGGTCCTGTATACTCAGAGCAATCTGCAGGAACATTCCACTGGTCGCCATGGTGACTGCTCCACTTTGGAAACACCGTAATTCTGTCTCGTAAATTGCCTGTATTCACATACCATTACGTGGCCACAATTATGTGAACATTAATAAATAAAATGGTTATTACAGCTAGATAAACCATTACTGTTAGTCATATCTCAGTCTACGTACAATGATACATATTTACAAATGATACAATTACTGTGTAATAATATCCACAGTTTCATATTAATAATAAATAGACATTGTATTTAGGTAAGAACATATGTAACCCTCCTCCCAGTGGATGTGACTTTGGCTGGGAGACACTGACATAGATCATTAATAGAGTGTGGCAGTATATCTGTCATCCTAAACATTAATTATATAGAGAGATATTGTGTTATCTATTGGAACTAGTAATACCAATTTAATAATATCATTCATATTACACTATGTATGTTGTCTCTTTTTTCCTATGTACTCGTATTTTGAGACATCATTAACACTGGGAATCAATCAATATTCCAGGCAATTATCATTTGCATGTTTTCAATTTACATTTGGTGATGGATTCCACAGTGCACCAGCCAGATCACTGCTTTGTGGTTTTTGTAATTTGTTTGTTCTGTCCACGTGTGGGAGCAGCTGGAAAGGGTATAAGGGCTCAGATATACCCTCTTGTTACATTAGAAACAATGTTAAGGTTGACACAGTATAAGCAATGTTTAGGGTGACACAGTATAAGCAATGTTTAGGGTGACACAGTAAAAGCAATGTTTAGGGTGACACAGTAAAAGCAATGTTTAGGGTGACACAGTATAAGCAATGTTTAAGGTGACACAGTATAAGCAATGTTTAGGGTAACACAGTAGAAGCAATGTTTAGGATGACACAGTAGTAGCAATGTTTAGGGTGACACAGTAGAAGCAATGTTTAGGGTGACACAGTAGAAGCAATGTTTAGGGTAACACAGTATAAGCAATGCATAGGGTGACACAGTATAAGCAATGTCTAGGGTGACACAGTATAAGCAATGTTTAGGGTGACACAGTATAAGCAATGTTTAGGGTGACACAGTAGAAGTAATGTTTAGGGTAACACAGTATAAGCAATGTTTAGGGTGACACAGTAGAAGCAATGTTTAGGGTGACACAGTATAAGCAATGTTTAAGGTGACACAGTAGAAGCAATGTTTAGGGTTACACAGTATAAGCAATGTTTAGGGTGACACAGTATAAGCAATGTTTGTGGTGACACAGTATAAGTAGAGTTGAGCGGGCACCTGGATGTTCGGGTTCGGCGGGTTCGGCCAAACTTCGGAAAAAAGTCCGGGTTCGGGCTTGAACTTGACCCCGAATTTTTCAAAGTGCGCTGTAAGCACAGTATTTGTCGGTTCTATTTGACTCTCAGATATGAAGTGCACCGCAAGACACAAATGTACTATTTACCACCCAAAACTATTAGAATTTTTCAAAAGTGCGCTGTAAGCACAGTATTTGACGGTTCTATTTGACTCTCAGATGTAATACATGTAATGCTATTGCTATTCTATAAACCGAAATAGAGTCAATTGACCTATTTGTATGAATGGGGACTCTATTTTGGTTTATAGAAAGCCCATAGCATTCCATACAATTTAATCGCCGAACCCTGAACTCCAACACGAACATACAGTGAAATGTCCGTGTTCGGGTCCGGGGTTCAAAAACCTTAATGTTTGGTACGAACGCTGAACACTAGTGGAAACATTGAAAATAAACTTTTGAGACGGGAAACCTACTGGATATTCCTATCGGAAATACGAAAACCAGGGGGGTCTTAATAGTGAATGGGATGTGCCACAGTTTCTCAAATAAATAAATTCCTATTTCATATTCCATTATTTAATGCAACACATGCCAAGTTTAGTTGATGTGCCATCTTATATCTGATAGCTATCATTTATGGGTATTGTATATCTATTTGACTTTTCATACTTTATGTCTTGATCCATGCTTGGGATCTCTTTCTGAATCTAATGATGCAAGTTAAAGGTTGAAACTTTTACCTGTCTATACAGCAATTCAAGGGTTAATTGCAATTTGGTTTTAGTCACGTAACAGGTGTATAATGCAGATTGCTGACCCTTTCCATTTAATGAGGAGGTGGTATCATACACCCATGATTAAGCATAGTTTGCGCGAAACGCGTAAGGAGCAGCGCTTTCTCTAGCTCACTTTTTTTTGATAATCTGTGCGGCAGGTGGGTTCTTCAACTGTCAATCAACTATCACTGTCTTCCACAAGCCTGTGACTGAGCATCATGGGAGTTGGTAGTTTACCAGCCGCAGAGTGGTGAAGCCTTGATCCACAAAATACCCTGGAATAGGTCAAAAGGTTTCATGTTTGAATTGCGTCGGTCCCGGCTGATTTTCACACAAGTTTCGTCACAGATGTTTCAATTAATTTTACAATTTTTTTTTTCCCCACATTTTACACTGCATATGTTTTCCGGGGTAAATTTGGATAGAAGTGGGATTATCTGTATCTCCTTGTGAAGTCAGTTTCACTGGAGGTGCTTTAAACTGAGCCCCTCAGAGAGCGGAGGAAACATACGGTTTGCGTGAAGGATTTAACTAAAGCACATTTTTATAGCGTCTCAGATTAGTCTACTGTGGTTATTAATTTGTAGAGAAAAAAAAATATATACTGATATCCCAACACTGGCAACAATTCAGAAAGCTGCGTAGAAGACAGAGAAAATTACACCCTATAAATATATATATTGTACCCACAAAAACATACGGGATTCCTTTACATTAACTCCAATCATGAGTAAAATAATCTGGCCAAGGCAGGTAAGACAAACAGTGGTTGCATCAAGAAGGAAGTCCGAAAACTCTGACTGTTCCCCATCACCTGAGCTTAGCGCCCCTCTCTCAAATCTATTATTATTATCAGATCTCCTGTGAGATAAAAAAAAAAGAGAAACGAAAAAAAAAAAGGATGCGCCTGTTTCATGACCTGGATCCTCAGTCACCTTCCCCCGGCGCCGTTACACTCGAGCTGTGTCCGGTAAATGTCCGTGAGGTGCCTGCTGAGACGGGGACATATAATATATGAGGTGCGGTGTGTGTGTGCTAAGAATGAGAAAACACCACTTTATGCTCAGTGATTCGCTTCCATTTCATATACACAGATTAGATTCCCCCAGCCAAGGCCTGTGAATACCAATCTGAGAAGGCCACACGGGGATCTGTGCGCACACACACACACACACACACACACGCTAACAGGATGTGGTGACCGCGCCACCAATCGTATGAAAGCACAAATATTTTTACGGAACACGGACAGAGGCTCCAAACCCTCGAGGGAATCTGAGTGCCGCACAAGGGATTTAGATTAAGCAGCCTGTGTGTCGGTGAGCTGCGCTCGCTTGCTGTCTCTGTGAAATATTAACGCTCTCTTGCTCCTCTCCGGGTTAGGGAAAATACATATTTCGGTCGCTCTGGTTACAATTAGGGTTGCCACCATTTCTTACCAAAAAATGTTCTGAAAAAATTTACTGGCCGTACTATTGGCTCTGAAGATTTAAAGGGGCTCAGATTTAAAGGGTTAATCTAAACATTGCTTGTGCTGGGAATTGTAGTGGATAAGAAAGGATGTATACCTTGTGCTAGCAAAACTGGAGCATCAAATTTTAGAAAAAAATGGGTTTTAAATGTGTCTTATTGAAAATGAGTAAGTCCCTTTTAACATTAGCCTCAACTGGCCATCCTGGCAGGCTGCTAGCCCTCATCACAACGTATATGGTGTTTACCCCATATAAGGTAGACCGATACGGCCATGATATGCATGTGTAAGTTCCACTTCTAGATGGGGAAGACGCAGGGTTTCATTAGTGTAGCCACAGACATATGCCATTAATGACAGTACAGTACAGTACTGTTTCTTTAAATAGTAATGCCAAAAATGTCGTCACCTATCCGACGCCTTGATTACACTGTGAATGTAGAGAATAAAAAATAAGCCCAAATTATCTCTGCATTGTGTTAATAGAACTGGGAGCGAATGCAGAAATCAAGAAAAAAATGTGTTTTAAAGGTGTCTGAGGAGTCTGCTGCTTATGACATCACCTGTGACCTGACATGCAAATGAACTGCATTTCAGTGGGAAATGTGTAATTTGCATACCGTGCCACAAGGTGATGATGTCATAAACAGGAGACTCCGCAGACACATTTAAAACACCTTTTTCTCTCTTGCAAGTTTGCTAACACAGTGGAGGCTGTATACTAACATTCGAGATTAGCTCTAATTCCGACGGGCACGCGGTCTGCCCGAAAAGGTTGAGACTAAGTCGGAGGTTTGACTTAGTAGAAATAAAAAAAACATTTAGTTTCCATTCGCTTCTCATTATAGCCTTTGGAAGACGAATTGAAACAAGTGTTGATGGGGGTTGTAATTAATCTCACCATGCACTGTATAGTAAAGTTCCAGGGGCTTGCCCCTGGGTGGGACATAAATAATAATTACAATTAACCCCTTCTTATATGGGACCTGCTCCAGGCCCCCTGGATAACATCATTAATAAATTAATTAAATACAAATAACTCAAGTGGCGTCGAATCAAATTGCCAACCACCTGTAAAAAAAAAAGACACTTTTCATAAAATAAATCACTGCTCGCAGATTACAGGATTGTTGCTGTCTCCAGCTGACACAGATTCAAAAACAGAGTGCAGAAGTTTATGGGCCACTTCCTCGGGCATTTCCTCCCGAACTTGGGTGGTGACAACTCTTTTAATCTTCCCTTTTGCTTTCCTGCAAATGTACAACTGAAGAGGACTTCACCAGGTAGACAAACGGGATAGAAGGCTTAGAGAGTGGGCGGAGAATGAAGCATCCTCATCCCTGGTGGTCTCGGTGAGGGAGTGGAGATCAGCACAGATCTCCAAAGGATCTTACAAGATTAGTCAGCGTTCTGGAGTAGAATGTGGAAGCACTTGATACCCTAGCAAGGCTAGGGTATGGGAAAAATGCAGTTCCCACAACTCTCCTAGCACACCTTTAGTAACTCCATCTCTGCTTTGGGTAGATTTGCTTGGCTCTTATTTCTACCAAATTTTTTTTATCAGTGAAAAAGGTACCTAGTGGCCACATAAAGCATACAGCTGCCACATGGCAATATAAATTACATATAAAAAAAAACAAACATTTGTAATCCCCTCACAGAAAACAAATGGAAATTCAAATCAACAGATGCGTTTGCCGTTCATTTTCATTTTTCATCTTCGGCTCCGTGTTTGTAAATGAACGCTTGTGACAGTTGGATTAATGGAGCAGATTTAGGAGCGTTTGTTTTTTTATGGAGCTATATTCAGAAGTGTTCTTTATTTGTCGTACGGGTTCAATATTTGTACGGCTGTCACTCCCGTGATGGACCAACAGTTTGTCTGGAAAGCATTAAAAAAACCTAAACTACCCCCGGTCCACCCACTCTGTCCCTATTCATAATTAAACTCCATCACGTCTTCCACATGGAATGGCTCAACACTACATTGTGTGAGGAACAACATACCCGAAAAGTTTTTCAAGTCTTGGAATAAATATATTAAACATTTAGACAGCTCTTATCAGGATAAGATTGGCTACACATGTATGTATACCACATGGTACACTGAACAATCGCTGAAAGGTCAGGACCCATAACCCAAAAACTAACTCGTACGCAGGGGGACAGGGGGGGGGGACGACGACAAGGGGGGACGGGAGGGGAGGGATTGGCGTGACTCATTCCGGGATCTCTAGTTCTCATGTTAATGATTATGTCTGACCTTTGTGACAAACCATTTTTCTTCTTTACCATTGCTTGAGCCTGTTAGAAATGGCTGTTATTTTGGTTCTGGTTGTGGAGTACTGATGCTCTTCTAGTATCCATTTCTACATTAATCACATATGCCGTACCAACTTAACTCTGCTAGTACACACCCGAAGTGTTGTTATTCTGTTTTATATGTTTTCCAGGATCCGACCCACTGCACAGATGTACTTTTCCGGTGGGATTGTCTGTAGTCATTTATATATGAAAATAAAAATGTGTTTATAATAATAAAAAAAACAAAACTCCTTGCAGTTATATCAACAATAAAAGACGTAATAAAAACCGAGAGTCTCACAATATTTTATAACTTATTCCACGCACAAAATATTAATATAAAGCAATTAAGTCAGTAAGATTCTTGGAGAGGACATATATATATATATATATATATATATATATATATATTTAATGAAACAATGTGTAACAACCTTGGCTAGTCTCCTGGCCATAGCCAAGCTATGAACATCACTGTCCATTTGCCAGTTGGCGGGGGTCTTCTGTGAGATCGGTACATCTAACATTGATTTTGTATTGTTGAACACGTCTGTATTTTGGGTTTGAGACTATCCAACTTAGTTACTACTTGCCTTTTTATGTCTAACATTAAGTATGCATTATAATGTTTTTTATTGTAGAATTTAGTGTAGCTAATTTAAACAACCGGGAAGCTATCTTTGGTCCAAGGAGTTACATGCCTCTGGAGAATCTAGACAAAAAATTCCCAAGTGGAGTCCTCTGTGCCCAAAAAAAACTGGTCCATTCTAACCCCTAACACATTAAAATGTGGCTCAGCGGTTCTCATAGGTGGGTAGCCATCACCTTGGTCATGAGTAGCCACCAGAGATGCCACACAACAGGTATTTTACCGGCAGGCCAATAAGAATAAGCTTGAAACCAATTTTTCCATCTATGGAGGAAATAGCATTGCCGGTAATTTAAAGGTAGAAACCCAGTAGCCACACCTTTTTTGGCTGCACCATGCTGCAATTGAGAGAACTCTATAGAACATATGTCCAGTATGGAGGCCACGGCAATTTGGTGTCCATAGAATCGAAAAAGAATCCATCTGAGAGCCAGTGATCCAGAGTCAACGTAACCGTCTAAAGACTGGAAATCACCGTACATCCTCACTAGTTTCCCTGCTACATGTGATCATTGTGAATGTTACAAAATGCCCTTTCATGTCACATTCACCTCCTTTCCGGCTCTAGATTCCCTGCTAGCTTTGCTTCCAAGCGTTTGGATTTCGAGAAATCAAATCAAATAAAAAAATAAAATAAAATGAGTTTTAAAAGTTTGTGGCGTCTGAGTTCAGAGATTTCGCGCTTCTCCACCTGGGTTTAAAAGTCTTTTTATAAATCTGCCAGTAGAACAAAGCGGATGCTCATCCTATTTAACATATGATTTTATAACGCACAGAACAATTTGTCAGCGCTGTCAGTCACTGACCCCGGATCAGAATGTAAATGAGGATTAAATTCCACTCTAAGAAGCCTACATCTCGTCTATCAACGGGAAACAGGTTCCATTTAATCCATGGGAACATTCCGAAAGAACAGGTTTAGGTAAAGTAATATTCAGTACTGTACGGTGAATCCCCCCCCCCCCCCCCCAGGGGTAACATGTAGGACATATTTTATTAGATGATCGGGTGTTATGACATCTTGTACCTGATGTTTGTTAACCAGTATTAAAATGAAAATACAACTTCATAACAGGCGATGAGGATATGTGCTAAGGCAGTGGAGTCTTAGGGGAATAGGCTTGCCACCCGGTGATGTTTGACCTGGAATAGAGGATGGTGAGCTAGGTCCCATTTGGACACCAGCCTCTATCTTCCCCCAAGCATCCGCCAGTCATGACGTGCAGGCTCTGTTGGGATGTCTGGGGGGGGGCGCCAGATTGCAAAGGGTTGCGTGAATTGCCTGCGCTCTGAATCCTGCAGACACGCAGGTGACCCTATACCGCCTTACATTCAGGCCTTTTCTTTTTACAGTCGTTGAGAGCAAATCAAGTACTTATTAGAGCGATACTATACAGCGTCCTATACTGGCTAACTAGATATCTTGTAACTAAATTAAACTTTATAGGTGTCATCAGTAAAACCACATCTCAGCCAATGTCCGAGGCTATATTCAGCTGGCTCTCAGCTCCCTTCCCCAATGCTGGCTCTCCCCTCTCTCTTCCCAATGCTGTCTCTGCCCCCTCCCCCCCTAAAGCGTAGCCAATCTCCCTGGTGGCTAGTGGGGGCAGCCAGTGGATGTCTGCACAATACGCGCAGACATCCTCTACTGCTGCCCGGCACTTCCACCGGGACTTCTATGACAGAAGCCGGAAGGTCACATGACCTCCCGGCTTCCATCATAGAAGTCCCAGTGGAAGTGCCGGGCAGTAGCGGAGGATGTCTGCGCGCATTACGCAGACATCCACCGGCTACTTGCTTGGGGTATTCAGGTCCCCTGCAGCTCTGTGGGGGACCTGGATCCCAGTCTTATAGTCAGACCTCAATTTGAGGTCTGATTATAAGACGGACCTCGAATATAAGACAAGGGGACTTTTTCAGAGCATTTGCTTTGAAGAAAACCTTGTCTTATATTCGAGCAAATACGGTACAAAGTTGATGCATGTACTTCTCGTTTGCAATAAATACAAAGTGTATGTATTGTCACAAAAATGTAATTTATGTTCAGTTGAAAGATTGAATCAAGTATAGATGTCTATGAAGCAAGGTGTAAAGAATGGTGGAATTAGTTAAAATATAGTCTGAGACTGCAGTATGCTTTTAGATACTGTTACTGACTAACCTGCCACATCACTGGCTGCTCCAAAGATGAGTAGTTTTGACAGTGTGTCCAGGGAAAAGCACAGTATTATCTTTTTCGTGTGTGTTTTCATTACATTTTGGCAAAGCATCTTCGAGATGCATAAACACCTTTAATATCTGTTTAGTGACTAATTTATCTGCTCCCTTTATGGCTTTAAGGAGAGAAAATACTTTAAAGACGAACTAGCACCAAAAATCTGTATTTTTGTAGCCATCTGTTTTAAAGAGGGAATAATGCCAACATTTTAAAAATAATAATAAATTGACTCTGTTTTGCCAACTCAACGGCATGTTACATTATCTTTCTACCATTTCATTTATACGATATGAATGATTAAAGAGACACTGTAGGCGGTGATGGGACACTTCATCGCGGCTGCATCCGCGCAGCCGCTTCACCGCCGTCTCTTCAACACAAGACCAAGACAGCTCGTCGCGGGAGATTTCATCTCGGTACATTTCATCGCTAAAGGTAAGTTTATTTTAGTATTTTATCTATTTTAGTTTATTTTAGTAAGGGTGGTTAGAATTGGGGGTTAGAATTAGGGTTTAGAGGGTTAGAATTAGTTTTTAGGGTTCAGGGTTAATTTTAGTATTAGGGTTTAGGGGGTTAATTTTAGTATTAGGGTTCGGGGGTTAGTGTTAGGGTTTAGGGGGTTAATTTAGTATTGGGGTTTTGGGGTTAATTTTAGTATTGGGGTTTAGGGGGGGGATCATTTATTAGGGGGGGTATTTTCTTTTTACATTTGTAAGAGCTGACAGTTCAGCGCTGAACTGTCAGCTCTTACATAGCCGCGTCCACGATCAAACGGCCGCGTTATTCTTCATTGCTGACAGTTCAGCGTTCTAACTGCCGTGCTGAACTGTCAGCGATGAAGCCATGGCGAAGACCTCTCTAGGCATCAAACCAAGCTTGATGCATTTGGCAGTGTTAAACCTGTATGTGGTACAGGGTTTTCTTGTGTACAAGTAAATGCAATAGATTGAAAATAGGGAGAGTTGTGTGATGTCACTGCTGACATCACTGACATCCTGCACATGTGCTGTAGGCATCCATCAATATGTATCTCCATGGGAAGATTCTTATTGACTCGCACCAGGCCGGTCTATTTTTCTGGCAAATAACAACCTTGAAAGATCCCTGTGGATGTGAGCATCTTAATTAATTCAAATGAGCAAGATTTTATTGATAAAAGTTGTCTGGATTTCCCTTGGTCCTGTGAGTGTACCAAAGCAAAACCAAAAACAGGAGCACTAGCACATAAAAGGAGAATAAAACAAAAACAAATATAGTGTATATTGTAAATAACAAAGTGCTTTATGTGATGAATACTGCACTCACAAGGGACTTAAATGGATCTATTCACTAAAATTCGACTTTCATTTTGAGACTCATTTAAAGTCAAACAGGTTTGAATCTTCACCATTGAAAGTAACGGGAGGTGTTTGATGATCAAAGCTATATCTGAGACTAAGTCAAACTCAGGTGCCAAATCTGACTTGGTCGCAAAACGAAAGTCAACTTCCAAAGTCAAATTTTTGTGAACAGACCCAATAGTCAGAGAGCGCTTCGAAAACAAGACATCATGTCAAACGACCAAAAATACACGGAAACAAACACACAATAGGGCAGTATCACAGTAAAAGGTGTGTCAATTTCAGTGATACTAGTGTACTGCACATCAAATGTATAATGTATAATATGAAGTCCAGACTGGAACAGCAACAGTTCACGTCAACTGGAACCAGACGACTGGACCAAGAACAGAAAATCCTCGACGTGTTTCTGGATGGGTTTATACAGTATTGCAGGCCAGCACATCTGTCCAGCTTTTGTTGACTACGATGAGATGCTGTAGATGCTCTTTTTTTTTTTAAAACACATTATGGTGGGAGGATCAATCCCTAGGAGCCAAAGATAGGTTTTCAATTTACTTATTGCAAAAACTAAAATAAGAGGGAACAAACAAATCAATAGCTGTTTGTAAAGAGTCAGTTACCCACCGACACTGTCCAAAAAATATTATTACATCATTTATGCATCCTGAAAAGTCTGTCAAAAAACCGAAGGTACCACTTCAGTAATAAAACTCCTGGGGACTGAGATAGATTCCGCAAAGTAATTGTGCAGGTTGTCACAAGACAAATTCGGTTTTGAACGTTGGCCAAGAAAGTTACTCGCCAGCACCTGCAATCACAATTTTGCCTGTCAGGTTTTGCAACTGGGGAGCATTTTTTTCACGACGTTTATTCTTGCCGTCAGCTGGGTTGCATACGTCTCGTAATTTTGTTACACTATCCATGGATTTAAAATCTTATCTTCTGGTCTAGGGAGTCTTTCTTTGCGCTCTTTTGATGGATTTTCCTTGTGGGGGCAAGAGTTTTTGTCCAACTCTGATGATCTGGAATTGTTCATGGACTCAACTGGTATTTGGGGTTTCAGAGCAACTTTTCGGAATCATTGGTGTGCGGACCATTGGACTGATTACTGGCATCGTCTGGTCTTACTAAGAAATTTAATTTTTTTTAAACTATTTTTGCGATTGTGGCTGCTGTTGAAGTTTTGGAGTGTAGTATAAGGTGATGACCTTTCATATGTTGTTCAGGCTATCTCCAACATGTCCGCTTGCTCTTAACCTGTGGTATATTTATTACGTTATTTGTTTTTTTACTTTGTCTTCATTTTAACAAATCATTTAAGGTTGTGCACATTAAGAGGGTTGATGACTGCTTAGCTGACTCTTTGTCACGTTTCAATTGGCAGAAATTCTCAGGCTAATTTGGAAGGGACCTCGTGGGTTCTGTATCTGTGGCCACTTAGGCTTTCTTTAACATTTTTGTTCAAGCTGTTGGGTTTTTAGGACTTCACTAAGGAGTTTATTGGTGCGCTGGTTTCAATTTGCTCCTCACCATATGAAGTTACATCATGGGTCATTCCTATATACGTTGGGCTGCCAAGCACTGACGAATGTCAGCTGGGGTTTTCTCATCATGCCATGACCGTCCTGGGATGGCACATGTATATACGGTTCGGGGGTTTGGGCCCCCTTAGTTATTAACCTTGCTGACACTCACTCCCCGTGAGCTCCCTTACACACATTATGAAAAGAGAGATTTTAAATCTAATTTTTATTTCCAGGTTTAGTTAATTCCGCATTTGGTTTGGTGTAATGCTTGGTCACAATTGGACATTAACAAAGCTGATATCATAATTAATAGGTCTGTTTCCTGGCTTGTTCAAACACAGCTGGAATATTCCCCCCAAGTTCTTTTTTTTTTTTACCAGATGGGGTCCAGTTCACCAATGTGGGACTGGATATTTTTAATGCTGGCATTCAGGATGGTCTAGAAGGGGCGTTTGGTGTATGGAGGAGACTGCACACAGAAAGGCGCAGAAGGTGATATGTTTCAAAGGATTAAGGTGGTGATGTTTCATGTTTTTCTATTTCTCTATTAGGTTCCCTACGCGTTTCTCGAGATGAACTGGTTTATTGTGGCTGAGGTGGATGTGGGCCCTACTGGGTGGTTAACAAATATGCATATTTTGTTTGTGTCAGGTCTCTCTAATGCATTATGTTATAATGACAATAATGATTCCTTTATTAATTAATAATGATGTGAACAAAAACTATGCCTTCCACTTTCCAACTGATTTGTTGTCAGACTGTTATTTGATATTGGGATATAATAATTGATATATATATATATATTAAGGTATAAACATGATTGTACTATCCTAATGTCAGGAAGCCCCTAGGAAGAAACACAGAGTAGAAGAAAGGAGCACATGACAGAGGTAGTAGGGATGTGGAGCTTTAGGGGTGTTAATTAGTGGAATCCCTGGGGGGCATATCTAAGCCTTGTTTGTGTTAAAGGGACTCAGTGGAACATTGCAAAAGCAACTATCTATCTGTTGTAGTACAAGTAAATATGTATATAAGCAGGTAGTAAAATGCAAGAAGTAAAATAAGTGCCATAAATACATTATACAGAAATCAGTGTGTGAGCTGCCATATTTCTGGGAGGATACATCCAGGGCAGAGTTAGAATGTTAGTTTTCCACTCCGATGTGCTGGCAAGCAATGCTACCAGGTTGAGGAAACAGTGATTTGCCCAAGTGCACCCTGCATAGACCTTATTGTGCTTCAAGCATCATTTTTTTGTTTGAGGTGGGTAATGGAGGTAAGACATTATAGCCCATGAAATGCACTATAGTGGACATAACATGTAGGTCTGGGCAGCATCACTGGTTTACCCTGTAGTATGAGTAAATAGCTTGTCTAACTTTTTAATTCTCCAAGGTGGCAGCACAAGATACAAATGCCACTTTGCACACCACCAGCACATTCAGCTTCTCCTTAAAAATAACAATTAAACATAATAATAATGTGGCAATGCATTAGTTGTGGTTGTCCAATTCATGACAGTCTTAGGAGCTGGGGTTTCCCATTCAGGAAAGCTCTGCTTAGTCCACACGACACAAACCCAGAACAACAGATCCGACAAAGCAGGCTATGGACCATGGGCATTTCATAAAACACAGCCCCTCCCCCTAATGAGAGCTAATTGTATATCATAAACCACTCACTGTCATATAAATAGTGAAGGAAAAGCTTCCTACTAGTAGATCAATCAGTTGATAGGCTTCATTTACATTAGCATGCTAAAAAAAACCAGAATCACCTCCTTAAAAAATAAAAAAAAAAACGACAAAATAACAACAAAATGACAACCAGACAGAATTGTGTAATACAATTTAATGCTACGATCAAAAAAGAAAAACAGAAAATAAATCTCAAGATTAAAAATTAGACTTCATTTTTAATGTTATGCAAAAACAAAAGGGAGAAATTAAAGAAGTACAACAAAATAAACCGGCAGAAAATTACCTTCCGCTCAAAGTAAAAGGCGTATAGTCGATACCCGACGCGTTTGTGCAATCAGCTTGTAGAAATTTGTCCGAGAGGACGACTGAAGGAAATAGTATGGTCTCGTTTTTGATGCGACAAATACACAAACACCCTTTGATGTTCAAAAAACAACCACAAAATAAACCTCTCCGCGGAATTCGCAATGTTTTTCTTCTTTCCCAGCAAGTCTCGCTCTCTCTTATTTTGTCGTTTGACGGATGAAGCAATTATATGATATTTACATAATAATTTCCCCGTCCCCCCCCCAGAAATATAGAAAATAAGACAAGTTCAGCTAATGCAAACAGTTGGATTCCTTTCATTGTGTCGGCTTTCTCTTACATACAGTTGGATTTTATAACACGTCAACAGTGTTGTCACACGTGAAGATCCATTTCCTTTAGCTGAAGCCTATCAATAATTCATGTTCCCCTGCTCTGCTGAGTCCCATTAATGAATTGTCTTTTGTCCGTCTCAGAAACTCCACAGGACCCACTCAGGCACCACCAGCAAAAAAAATATATAGGATGCCAATCTTCTAGACAACTCTATAACTTCCCGTGATGCCATGTAGCTCTGTCTCATAAAAACATGTCCAAAAGCCACATTTGTGATTTTTTTAAAGAGACACTTTTGATTCAAGGAAAAGAAAAAGAAGAGAAAAAAAAATTCCCAACACAAGAAACTAAAATGAAGACTATTAAGGGTACTGTGAATAAAATAAAAAAGAAAGAAAGAAGACAAAAAAAAAAAAAAAGTAAAATTTTCCTCCCTGCGATCATACAACGAGAGGAAGGAATTACCCAGCTCTTCTGCATTTACATAACAGTCTGCAGGAACAGGACAATGATGACGGTGCATCCAAGGCTTGTCGAACTGTGGCTTAGAGAAGGGGAGGCAGAATTGAACACTTCGGACTGGATTTGGTTGGATCCAGGTAAAAAAGGCTCCTGTCTTGTCACCTGAAGTGAGACGAAAGAAAAACATGTCGGTATCTTTTGTTTTTTTGATGCATAATAATAAAATACCATGCAATATTGATGCCCAACTGGGTTTTCTGCATCCCATATATTGGATTGTGTGTGCTTTTGTCATCTGAGAAACGCTGAATGTAAAAATATAGCTCAATCTGTAAATTTGCTAAGTCGTTGGCTAACACACTGGAGATATTTATAAATGTCCGTTCTAAAAGTAGAAAAACCAGCAGGAACATTCCATTGGTTTCCTTTAGACTGTTCCACTTTAAGAACAAAGCCCCAGAACTGACATTTACAAAAAAAAATATCTAAAATATGTTTTTTTATATAATATTACTATTAGTTTTAATGATTGCTAAAAGGGATACTTTCATTTAGTTAATTACAAGTCCATGTTAATTTGCCACAATGTTCCTCTCCAAATTAATGTAAATGCTTGTTTGATGGGGACATTCAATTTGAAGAAGGACTTGGACATCCTTGTTGACAATAGACTGTGCACAATCTCATCATTTTTCTTCTTTCTAAATCACTGGTAAGACCTTGTCTAGCACTGACTATTCTATATGAGGTCTTACCAGTGATTTAGAAAAAAATTTAAGATTGTGCACAGTCTATTGTCAACAAGTATTCCCACTGATCTAAGCAATGGTGCACATTTGCAACTTTTTATACATAGCCTGACAGAATCCTAAAACCACTATTAATTATAATGCAATTGCACTACTTTTTTGTATCAGTAATATGATGTAAAGTATATTGTTTTTAAACTTCTACATTGGTGGCTTGTTTACAGAAATCAATAGTCTAGCAAAGATCTAAAAGTGGAGCAATTACCATGGAAACCAATGGATTGTTTACCCGGACTGCACCACGCTACAACTTTGCCCTTTATTTTAACTTTTATGAATAGGTCCCGTTGTGCACTACACGTACCCTTCATTTCTTACCACGTAACAAAACCGGACTACTGAACTCATAGGGAGTTTGACTAATAGTGCTGCTGTCACTGTAAGCACCTATGTACACGTCTAACTAAGTTGCACTGGTGCTACTCATTTATTAAAGAAAAACAATATTTTCATTTAGTTAATTACAAGCCCATGTTAATTTGCCAAAATGTTCCTCTCAAATTAATGTAAATGCTTGTTTGATGGGAAAATTCAGTTTGAAGAATGACTTGGGCATACTTGTTGACAATAGACTGTGCACAATCTAAATCTTGTAAGACCTAGAAATGTCAGTGCTATTTTGGGCACACACAGAATTGAAGTGCATGATAGTGATCTAAACCAGTGCTTCTTAAACCTGTCATCCAGGATTTAGGGATTACCCAGTTGCGTTTTAATTAGGATGGGTGTAACACCTGGTGTGGTTCACTTTTTTAAATGATCGTTCAACACTAATTCCCCATTGTATTTGCGCCCTAGATCAACCTACCTTTGTTGGCTGCACCTGAGCAGGAACAACCTCCTCGATGGTAGGAACAGAACTGTTCAAGTAGACTTCTTCTTTGTGAGCTGGTGTTGTAGAAACCACAGGGGTATTTAACGCCGGGTTCAAATTTGTGCCATTTCCAAAAGCGTGAATCGCATTTTCTGTACCATAAAAAACAAACAAACAAACAAAAAAAAAACAGTAAAAGCTTGGGTTATTAATGACAGATGATTGATTTTAAAATGCCCCCAAAAAAAGCAAAACAAAGTTACAAAAAGTTAGACTTTTTAAATTTAATTCCTTCCAAATGTAAATGACAATAAACTGCGCCAGAGGACATGGCACGAAACGCAAGGATTGTGTTCCTCGCGGTCATTAGCCAGCCGGCAGGACCAAAAAAACTATCACTTCACATTCCAAAACAGAATGACGGGTAGCTCACCCCTGATTGCAGCTGCCATTAACAAAGGCCAATGACTGGATGCAACGGGGACATGCACACCATTAATCTCTTCTCTCTGCAGACATATCTGAAGCCTGCTGCCCACTGCACAGATGCTGCCCCCATTTACCTTACTGGCAGGACTAAAAGTCTGCTTTTTGAAAGTGGAAAAATAATAATAACTAATAAAACAGAAAAACAAGTGTTTATATTTATTGTGCAAAGTGATGTGTAATACTGTCTTACGGAAGGCATTGCGCATTTCTGAAATTATAGCTTTCAAGGGACTCCATCACCTAAACACTGTTTATTCTGTAAACATAGAGAACATGTTCCGTTTTTTTGTTCAGTCCCATGTAAATATAATATTATCTGTACATGCACTATGCACAGGTAGCTTTGCATGTAAACTGTGTATGTCTTACATATATCCACAGCCCAAACACGGAGAATTGAGACCCAGGGAATCTGGATCTATACTGGACAGGCTGGAGCTCGCAGGGTACTCCGCGCCCCTTTTAGTCATGCCCGATTATGTGCTTTAAATGTGTCTGGTGTCTTCAGATGATATGCAAATTACCAAGGTTCAGTGGGACCAAAGTGGGGTACACCAAACATTAAAAAACAACAACCTTAATCTATGTAGTTACTTCTAATTCTGCTAACACAATGTATAATATGTGATATTTTTTATTGTCTACATTCACAGATTAATCAATGTTTAGGTGTTTGGTCCCTTTAAGCAGATAGAACAGACCATATATTTCATATAATAATATTTATATGTGTAAAGTGGATATCTATTGGTGGAGAATGTATTCCAAGTGTTCCATGTAATACATAAGGAAGAGATCTGGGGAATGGAGATTCAACGCTGCAGACAATAGACTTTCTATCAGCAACTCCCATGATTCTCTGCCAGCTCACTGACTCAGATTAGTAAGAGCCTGTCAGTGATCTCACATTGTCCTTCATGGTGTAATGGTTTAGTGCTATTGCAGTGGAACAAATAGAAAGACAATAGGACATACATGTAACCCTTCACACTGCTAGAATGATCTGTGGATATAACGGACCATGGAGTCAGACAGCAGTACAACGAAATGTTATATTAAATAAATAATGATACTGATTATACGCAGTGTGAGTAGATAGCAAACCTCTAGACTGGCTACCAAGTCACCTGTGACACAGACCATGCACGGCCAATCAGAGCAGGGGCTTCCATCTGTCTGGGGTCTGTGGGAGGGGGGGTTTCTCCCTCTGGTAGTTAAAATGGAATAACTGAGGCCAGAGAGGGGTTACAGAAATGGGGTGAGGAAGGTCTACTCAAGAAAGAGAGACTTGCAGGGAACTGAGACAGGAATTTCAAACTTAAGGCCTAAGTAGACGAGTTGGAACAATTTTTTTCCATTTGGCTGCTTTGTAGAATTTATTCCAACTCGGCTACATTGGCCTTACGTTTCAAAATACCTTCTCAATTCCCTGCAATTCTCTGTTTATTGAGTAAACCCTATGGGTTACACGATTATCAGGATTATCACTGGATGCATGGAATAGTCTTCCAGTAGAGGTGGTAGAGGTTAATACAGTGAAGGAGTTTAAGCATGCATGGGATAGGTATAAGGCTATCCTAGATATAAGATAAGGCCAGGGACTAATGAAAGTATAACTTTACTGAGAGGGTAGTGGATGTATGGAATAGTCTTCCAGTAGAAGTGGTAGAGGTTAATACAGTGAAGGAGTTTAAGCATGCGTGGGATAGGTATAAGGCTATCCTAGATATACGATAAGGCCAGGGACTAATGAAAGTATTACTTTACTGAGAGGGTAGTGGATGCATGGAATAGT
The DNA here is from genome assembly GCA_036172795.1 of Pelodytes ibericus. NCBI lineage: Eukaryota > Metazoa > Chordata > Amphibia > Anura > Pelodytidae > Pelodytes > Pelodytes ibericus. The sequence goes on along the minus strand of CM069863.1, from coordinate 184,371,139 downwards.
CTTCCAGTAGAAGTAGTAGAGGTTAATACAGTGAAGGAGTTTAAGCATGAATGGGATAGGTATAAGGCTATCCTAGATATAAGATAAGGCCAGGGACTAATGAAAGTATTACTTTACTGAGAGGGTAGTGGATGTATGGAATAGTCTTCCAGTAGAAGTGGTAGAGGCAAACACAGTGAAGGAGTTTAAGCATGCATGGGATAGGTATAAGGCTATCCTAGATATAAGATAAGGTCAGGGACTAATGAAAGTATTACTTTACTGAGAGGGTAGTGGATGCATGGAATAGTCTTCCAGTAGAAGTGGTAGAGGTTAATACAGTGAAGGAGTTGAAGCATGCATGGGATAGGTATAAGGCTATCCTAGATATAAGATAAGGTCAGGGACTAATGAAAGTATTACTTTACTGAGAGGGTAGTGGATGCATGGAATAGTCTTCCAGTAGAAGTGGTAGAGGCAAACAGTGAAGGAGTTTAAGCATGCATGGGATAGGTATAAGGCTATCCTAGATATAAGATAAGGCTAGGGACTAATGAAAGTATTACTTTACTGAGAGGGTAGTGTACACATGGAATAGTCTTCCAGTAGAAGTGGTAGAGGTTAATACAGTGAAGGAGTTTAAGCATGCATGGGATAGGTATAAGGCTATCCTAGATATAAGATAAGGCCAGGGACTAATGAAAGTATTACATTACTGAGAGGGTAGTGGATGTATGGAATAGTCTTCCAGTAGAAGTGGTAGAGGTTAATACAGTGAAGGAGTTTAAGCATGCATGGGATAGGTATAAGGCTATCCTAGATATAAAATAAGGTCAGGGACTAATGAAAGTATTACTTTACTGAGAGGGTAGTGGATGCATGGAATAGTCTTCCAGTAGAGATGGTAGAGGTTAATACAGTGAAGGGGTTTAAGCATGCATGGGATAGGTATAAGGCTATCCTAGATATAAGATAAGGCCATGGACTAATGAAAGTATTACTTTACTGAGAGGGTAGTGGATGCATGGAATAGCCTTCCAGTAGAAGTGGTAGAGGTTAATACAGTGAAGGAGTTTAAGCATGCATGGGATAGGTATAAGGCTATCCTAGATATAAGATAAGGTCAGGGACTAATGAAAGGATTATTTACTGAGAGGGTAGTGGATGTATGGAAAAGTCTTCCAGTAGATGTGGTAGAGGTTATTCCAGTGAAGGAGTTTAAGCATGCATGGGATAGGTATAAGGCTATCCTAGATATAATATAAGGCCAGGGACTAATGAAAGTATTACTTTACTTAGAGGGTAGTGGATGCATGGAATAGTCTTCCAGCAGAAGTGGTAGAGGTTAATACAGTGAAGGAATTTAAGCATACATGGGATAGGTATAAGGCTATCCTAGATATAAGATAAGGTCAGGGACTAATGAAAGGATTATTTTACTGAGAGGGTAGTGGATTTATGGGATAGTCTTCCAGTAGAAGTGGTAGAGGTTAATACAGTGAAGGAGTTTAAGCATGCATGGGATAGGTATAAGGCTATCCTAGATATAAGATAAGGTCAGGGACTAATGAAAGTATTACTTTACTAAGAGGGTAGTGGATGAATGGAATAGTCTTCCAGTGGAAGTGGTAGAGGTTAATACAATGAAGGAGTTTAAGCATGCATGGGATAGATATAAGGCTATCCTAGATATAAGATAAGGTCAGGGACTAATGAAAGTATTACTTTACTGAGAGGGTAGTGTACACATGGAATAGTCTTCCAGTAGAAGTGGTAGAGGTTAATACAGTGAAGGAGTTTAAGCATGCATGGGATAGGTATAAGGCTATCCTAGATATAAGATAAGGCCAGGGACTAATGAAAGTATTACATTACTGAGAGGGTAGTGGATGTATGGAATAGTCTTCCAGTAGAAGTGGTAGAGGTTAATACAGTGAAGGAGTTTAAGCATGCATGGGATAGGTATAAGGCTATCCTAGATATAAAATAAGGTCAGGGACTAATGAAAGTATTACTTTACTGAGAGGGTAGTGGATGCATGGAATAGTCTTCCAGTAGAGATGGTAGAGGTTAATACAGTGAAGGGGTTTAAGCATGCATGGGATAGGTATAAGGCTATCCTAGATATAAGATAAGGCCATGGACTAATGAAAGTATTACTTTACTGAGAGGGTAGTGGATGCATGGAATAGCCTTCCAGTAGAAGTGGTAGAGGTTAATACAGTGAAGGAGTTTAAGCATGCATGGGATAGGTATAAGGCTATCCTAGATATAAAATAAGGTCAGGGACTAATGAAAGTATTACTTTACTGAGAGGGTAGTGGATGCATGGAATAGTCTTCCAGTAGAAGTGGTAGAGGCAAACACAGTGAAGGAGTTTAAGCATGCATGGGATAGGTATAAGGCTATCCTAGATATAAGATAAGGCCATGGACTAATGAAAGTATTACTTTACTGAGAGGGTAGTGGATGCATGGAATAGCCTTCCAGTAGAAGTGGTAGAGGTTAATACAGTGAAGGAGTTTAAGCATGCATGGGATAGGTATAAGGCTATCCTAGATATAAGATAAGGTCAGGGACTAATGAAAGGATTACTTTACTGAGAGGGTAGTGGATGTATGGAAAAGTCTTCCAGTAGATGTGGTAGAGGTTATTCCAGTGAAGGAGTTTAAGCATGCATGGGATAGGTATAAGGCTATCCTAGATATAATATAAGGCCAGGGACTAATGAAAGTATTACTTTACTGAGAGGGTAGTGGATGCATGGAATAGTCTTCCAGCAGAAGTGGTAGAGGTTAATACAGTGAAGGAATTTAAGCATACATGGGATAGGTATAAGGCTATCCTAGATATAAGATAAGGTCAGGGACTAATGAAAGGATTATTTTACTGAGAGGGTAGTGGATTTATGGGATAGTCTTCCAGTAGAAGTGGTAGAGGTTAATACAGTGAAGGAGTTTAAGCATGCATGGGATAGGTATAAGGCTATCCTAGATATAAGATAAGGTCAGGGACTAATGAAAGTATTACTTTACTAAGAGGGTAGTGGATGAATGGAATAGTCTTCCAGTGGAAGTGGTAGAGGTTAATACAATGAAGGAGTTTAAGCATGCATGGGATAGGTATAAGGCTATCCTAGATATAAGATAAGGCTAGGGACTAATGAAAGTATTACTTTACTGAGAGGGTAGTGTACACATGGAATAGTCTTCCAGTAGAAGTGGTAGAGGTTAATACAGTGAAGGAGTTTATGCATGCATGGGATAGGTATAAGGCTATCCTAGATATAAGATAAGGTCAGGGACTAATGAAAGTATTACTTTACTGAGAGGGTAGTGTACACATGGAATAGTCTTCCAGTAGAAGTGGTAGAGGTTAATACAGTGAAGGAGTTTAAGCATGCATGGGATAGGTATAAGGCTATCCTAGATATAAGATAAGGTCAGGGACTAATGAAAGTATTACATTACTGAGAGGGTAGTGGATGTATGGAATAGTCTTCCAGTAGAAGTGGAAGAGGCAAACAGTGAAGGAGTTTAAGCATGCATGGGATAGGTATAAGGCTATCCTAGATATAAGATAAGGCCATGGACTAATGAAAGTATTACTTTACTGAGAGGGTAGTGGATGCATGGAATAGCCTTCCAGTAGAAGTGGTAGAGGTTAATACAGTGAAGGAGTTTAAGCATGCATGGGATAGGTATAAGGCTATCCTAGATATAAGATAAGGTCAGGGACTAATGAAAGGATTACTTTACTGAGAGGGTAGTGGATGTATGGAAAAGTCTTCCAGTAGATGTGGTAGAGGTTATTCCAGTGAAGGAGTTTAAGCATGCATGGGATAGGTATAAGGCTATCCTAGATATAATATAAGGCCAGGGACTAATGAAAGTATTACTTTACTGAGAGGGTAGTGGATGCATGGAATAGTCTTCCAGCAGAAGTGGTAGAGGTTAATACAGTGAAGGAATTTAAGCATACATGGGATAGGTATAAGGCTATCCTAGATATAAGATAAGGTCAGGGACTAATGAAAGGATTATTTTACTGAGAGGGTAGTGGATTTATGGGATAGTCTTCCAGTAGAAGTGGTAGAGGTTAATACAGTGAAGGAGTTTAAGCATGCATGGGATAGGTATAAGGCTATCCTAGATATAAGATAAGGTCAGGGACTAATGAAAGTATTACTTTACTAAGAGGGTAGTGGATGAATGGAATAGTCTTCCAGTGGAAGTGGTAGAGGTTAATACAATGAAGGAGTTTAAGCATGCATGGGATAGGTATAAGGCTATCCTAGATATAAGATAAGGCTAGGGACTAATGAAAGTATTACTTTACTGAGAGGGTAGTGTACACATGGAATAGTCTTCCAGTAGAAGTGGTAGAGGTTAATACAGTGAAGGAGTTTAAGCATGCATGGGATAGGTATAAGGCTATCCAAGATATAAGATAAGGTCAGGGACTAATGAAAGTATTACTTTAATAAGAGGGTAGTGGATGAATGGAATAGTCTTCCAGTGGAAGTGGTAGAGGTTAATACAATGAAGGAGTTTAAGCATGCATGGGATAGGTATAAGGCTATCCTAGATATAAGATAAGGCTAGGGACTAATGAAAGTATTACTTTACTGAGAGGGTAGTGTACACATGGAATAGTCTTCCAGTAGAAGTGGTAGAGGTTAATACAGTGAAGGAGTTTAAGCATGCATGGGATAGGTATAAGGCTATCCTAGATATAAGATAAGGTCAGGGACTAATGAAAGTATTACTTTACTGAGAGGGTAGTGGATGCATGGAATAGTCTTCCAGTAGAAGTGGTAGAGGCAAACAGTGAAGGAGTTTAAGCATGCATGGGATAGGTATAAGGCTATCCTAGATATAAGATAAGGCTAGGGACTAATGAAAGTATTACTTTACTGAGAGGGTAGTGTACACATGGAATAGTCTTCCAGTAGAAGTGGTAGAGGTTAATACAGTGAAGGAGTTTAAGCATGCATGGGATAGGTATAAGGCTATCCTAGATATAAGATAAGGCCAGGGACTAATGAAAGTATTACATTACTGAGAGGGTAGTGGATGTATGGAATAGTCTTCCAGTAGAAGTGGTAGAGGTTAATACAGTGAAGGAGTTTAAGCGTGCATGGGATAGGTATAAGGCTATCCTAGATATAAAATAAGGTCAGGGACTAATGAAAGTATTACTTTACTGAGAGGGTAGTGGATGCATGGAATAGTCTTCCAGTAGAAGTGGTAGAGGCAAACACAGTGAAGGAGTTTAAGCATGCATGGGATAGGTATAAGGCTATCCTAGATATAAGATAAGGTCAGGGACTGATGAAAGTATTATTTTACTGAGAGGGTAGTGGATGCATGGAATAGCCTTCCAGCAGAAGTTAAAGAGGTTAATACAGTGAAGGAGTTTAAGCATGCATGGGATAGGCACAAGGCTATCCTAGATATAAGAATAGGCCAGGGACTAATGAAAGTATTAGTTTACTGAGAGGGTAGTGGATGTATGGAATAGTCTTCCAGTAGAAGTGGTAGAGGTTAATACAGTGAAGGAGTTTAAGCATGCATGGGATAGGTATAAGGCCATCCTAGATATAAGATAAGGCCAGGGACTAATGAAAGTATTACTTTACTGAGAGGGTAGTGGATGCATGGAATAGTCTTCCAGTAGAAGTGGTAGAGGTTAATACAGTGAAGGAGTTTAAGCCTGCATGGGATAGGTATAAGGCTATTCTAGATATAAGATAAGGCTAGGGAATAATAAAAGTATTTAGTCTATTTATTATTATTTATTTTTAAATTAGGCATAATAGATGGGCCGAAGGGTTCTTAAATGACGACACATTCTATATTTATAACTCGACTACCTTGGTCTTAAGTTTGAAATTCCCTTCTCAATTCCCAGCATTTTCATGAGTAAAGTTGTGTGTTTGTTTCCATACTGTGCATATCCCAGAGGTGCCGTGTCTATTTAGACTGTAAAGGCCACTGATTTAATGCTAAAGATCAGCTTCAGCTTTTTCTTGATTCTGTGAGTGAAATTTTAGCAAAGTAACAAACAAACTAATCCACTGGCAAGATCTGTCCTGATCATCAGCGGCTGTTTTGGGAGGTCTCCTGAGATAGTTTGGAAAGGCCTCCTTCCTTATGAAACACTTTGGGGTCTATTCACTATAATTCGACTTTGGAGGTCGACTTTCATTGCCATTGCCAAACTCAGGTGCCGAAGTCTCAAAATGAAAGTCGACCTCCAAAATCCAAGTGAATTAGTCTGATGGTTCTGTCTGTGCACACTGGCCAGAAGTGACTAGCTGCCTGATTTTTCAGTTAGGCTATTTTACCGGCAGGCTGGTTAGGAATTGGCTTGAGGCCAATATTAAGTCGTTTTTAGGGCAATAGAATATCCAGCATTTTCACAAAGAAAAGTCCTAGGGCTTTTGTCCCTGAAAGAGAACATTGCAGGGAACTGACAAGGGAAGTTCAACATCAAGGCCAAAGCAGCCGAGTTGGGAAAAAAACAAAATGTCAGTGTATACACAGAGCAAAGTATAATGCACTCACGGAGACAGATGTTATCTGTGAAGAGGTGTAAGAAATGTTCACATTCCTCCTGACGGTTTCCGCTTGTGTTACACGTGCACCACGGAGACACGCTGGAGGAGGAGTTGTCTACGTAGTTTGGAGTGATTGCGCTGCCTGCAGAAATGACAGAACAGAAGGGTCAACCGATGCCAATTGGATGCCAACGTCACCCTTCACTCCCCCCTCCATCACCCCCAGGTCCCACGTCTCCCCACTTCTCAACCACCTTTACTTATAGCAGGCAACTTGATGCTAGCATGGTAAACAGGTAGCCAAACACAGACAGTGTCACAGCATAGCACCCATCAGTATATAGTTAGCCCGACTCAGTACATTGTATAGTTTCCATCAGTATATAGTTTGCCAGTTATTGACAGTGGCATAACATAGCTCCCATCAATATGTAGTTAGCCCGACACAGTACATTGTATAGTTTCCATCAGTATGCATGTAGACAATTACATTTTAATGGTAAGAGAAGTGTTTATTAGTATATAGTTGTCCAGACATTCCTATACAAATCACAAATTAAAAAAAAAAACCTGTATGGCACAAACACACGAACACCTGTGCATTTAGTGCATCAGTCTAGTTTTGTAGCTGGAGCCCCCTGTCTGTTATCATTGTGGCCCCCTCACCTCAGTACGACTGGTGTTACTGCCTCTTTCAAGCTCCAGACCTTAATTGGCATTGATAAAAGCATCTGTTCTTTAACCATAGATTGGCCTATTTGAATGTAAAGCTCTCGGATTCACCAGGGAGAGAATGTAGACTTGATAGCGGATTTTATAATTCCAGATTTAGAATTCAAATGCAAATCTGGTTCTAAATCTGTACCGACGTTACTAGTGAAGACGGCAGCAAAAAAAAAAAAAAAAAAAAAAAGCTGTGAAATCATCTATTTTATTCAACGCCTTTCAAGATGTGGATCCTGTATAATAAACACTTCAAAAAAAAGCAATAAAAAAAAAAAAAAGCAAATGCAACCAGTATGAGCAGCAGAGCGACACTTCCAAATTCTCCCCGCAATTTAATGTACCTTTGTGTGGGTCTATTGGGTAAACTGTCATATTGAGGGCCTCTAGATTCTAAGGACTCAAAATGATAAAAACAACTAAGAGTTTTCACGGTTTTCTCCAAAAATCAAAGAAACCAGAACCAAAGTTGTAAAATGTTGGAAGTTTTCGTACAGAACCTCTTTCTGCTTCTAATGGTGACCTAAAGGTGAAATTACACATGTTCCAGGAACACAGCGTATTTGAGGCCATAAGAATCAATTTGAAAAATGGGTCACCCCCCCTTTATTTATAAATTATTTAGAGGATTTTTCTTCACCCTGTGCCCGCTGTAACTAGTGTGTGATTTAGGAAAATAGAAATGTTCCATTTCAGAGCTCGGCTGCATTATACCACCGCCGTTTACAGTTTTTATTACAGACTTTAAGCCCACAAAATCAAGGCCTACGAACCCGTCGGCATCAGTATTTATCAACGCATTTAGGAAATGGAAAGTTTACATGATCGCCCACCTCGTTTTATTACAAAGGACTGTGAAATTCACTAATACTTGGTAAAAAAAAAAAAATTGAATTATTATATTCTAGTTTAATTTTTCAGAACATTCGTTAAGGGGAGGTTTATTAATAATTGCTATCATATATTTCCAACATATAGGTGTATAAATTTAACACAATAGACTTGGACAAGGGTCAGTCTGAAGCCACTGTATAACCCCAGTATTTACCGTCCACACTCTCTAAATCCTATGTTTACATAGACAGATCAGCCATAACATTATGACCAACTGTTGAATATTGTGTAGCTCCACTTTTGACGCCACAACAGCCCTGACCCATCGAGGCATGGACTCCACTAGACCTCTGAAGGTGTGCTGGGGTGTCTGGCACCATGACGTTAGCAGCAGATCCTTTAAGTCCTGTAAGTTGCAAGGTGGGGCCTCCATGGATCAGACTAGTTTGTCCAGCACATCCCACAGATGCTTGGTTGGATTGAGATCTGGGGAATTTGGAGTCCAAGTCAACACCTTCAACTCATTGTTATGTACTTCAAACCATTCCTGAACCATTTTTGCTTTGTGGCAGGGAGTATTATCCTGCTGAAAGAGGCCAATGCCATCAGGGAATACCGTTTCCATGAAAGGGTGTACATGGTCTGTAACAATGCTTAGGTAGGTGGTACGTGTCAAAGTAACATCCACATGAATGGCAGGACACAAGGTTTCCCAGCAGAACATTGCCCAAAGCATCACACTGCCTCTGCCGGCTTGCCACCTGTGAGTCCAAAGCATCAGACTGTCTCCGCCGGCTTGCCACTTGTCACTGGTCATAATGTTATGGCTGATCAGTGTATATATAATAATGTTATGGCTGATCAGTGTATATATAATAATGTTATGGCTGATCAGTGTATATATAATAATGTTATGGCTGATCAGTGTGTATATATAATAATGTTATGGCTGATCAGTGTATATATAATAATGTTATGGCTGATCAGTGTATATATAATAATGTTATGGCTGATCAGTGTGTATATATAATAATGGTATGGCTGATCAGTGTGTATATATAATAATGGTATGGCTGATCAGTGTATATATAATAATGTTATGGCTGATCAGTGTATATATAATAATGTTATGGCTGATCAGTGTGTATATATAATAATGTTATGGCTGATCAGTGTATATATAATAATGTTATGGCTGATCAGTGTATTATATATAATAATGTTATGGCTGATTAGTGTATATATACACATATAATAATGTTATAGCTGATCAGTGTATATATATAATAATGTTATGGCTGATCATTGTATTATATATAATAATGTTATGGCAGATCGCTGTGTATATATAATAATGTTATGGCTGATCGGTGTATATACATAATATTGTTATGGCTGATTGGTGTATGTATATAATAATGTTATGGCTGATCAGTGTATTATAGATAATAATGTTATGGCTGATCAATGGTTATATATATATATATATATATATAGATATATATATATATATATATATATATATATATAATGTTATGGCTGATTAGTGTATAATCTATAATAATGTTATGGCTGATCAGTGTATATATATACATATGATAATATTATGGCTGATCAGTGTATATATATACATATAATAATGTTATGGCTGATCGGTGTGTGTGTGTGTATGTGTATATATATATATATATATATATATATATAAAATAATGTTATGGCTGATCACTGTTTATATATATATATATATATATATATATAATAATGCTATGGCTGAATAGTGTATATATACATATAATAATGTTATGGCTGAACAGTGTTTAAATATACATATAATAATGTTATGGCTGATCAGTGCATATATATAATAATGTTATGGCTGATCATTGTATTATATATAATAATGTTATGGCTGATCATTGTATTATATATTATAATGTTATGGCTGATTGGTGTATATACATAATAATGTTATGGTTGATCGGTGTATGTATATAATAATGTTATGGCTGATCAGTTTATTATATATAATAATGTTATGGCTGATCAGTGTATATATATATATAATAATAATGTTATGGTTGATCGGTGTATATATATAAAAATGTTATGGCTGATCAGTGTATTATATATAATAATGCTATGGCTGATCTGTGTATTTTATATATATATATATATATATATATATATATATATATATATATATATATATATATATATATATATAATAATGTTATGGCAGATCAGTGTATTATATATAATGATGTTATGGTTGATAAGTGTATATATATATATATAATGTTATGGCTGATCAGTGTATATATATATTAATGTTATGACTGATCAGTGTATATATATAATAATGTTATGGCTGATCAGTGTATTATATATAATAATGCTATGGATGATCAGTGTATATATACATATAATAATGTTATGGCTGATCGGTGTGTGTATATAATAATGTTATGGCTGATCAGTGTATTATATATAATAATGTTATGGCTGATCAGTGTATAGATATACATATAGTAATGTTATGGTTGATCGGTGTGTATATATAATAAAGTTATGGCTGATCAGTGTATATATATAATAATGTTATGGCTGATCAGTGTATATATATATATATATATATATATATATATATATATATATATAAAATATATATATACATATAATAATGTTATTGCTGATCAGTGTATATATATATACATATAATAATGTTATGGCTGATCAGTGTATATATACATATAATTATTTTATGGCTGATCAGTGTATATATACATATAATAATGTTATGGCTGATCAGTGTATATATACATATAATAATGTTATGGCTGATCAGTGTATATATACATATAATAATGATTTGGCTGATCAGTGTATATATACATATAATAATTTTATGGCTGATCAGTGTATATATACATATAATAATGTTATGGCTGATCAGTGTATATATACATATAATAATGTTATGGCTGATCAGTGTATATTTACATATAATAATGTTATGGCTGATCAGTGTATATATTCATATAATAATGTAATGGCTGATCAGTGTATATTTACATATAATAATGTTATGGCTGATCAGTGTATATATACATATAATAATGTTATGGCTGATCAGTGTATATATACATATAATAATGATTTGGCTGATCAGTGTATATATACATATAATAATGTTATGGCTGATCAGTGTATATATACATATAATAATGTTATTGGTGATCAGTGTATATATACATATAATAATGTTATTGCTGATCAGTGTATATATACATATAATAATGATTTGGCTGATCACTGTATATATACATATAATAATGTTATTGCTGATCAGTGTATATATACATATAATAATGTTATGGCTGATCAGTGTATATATACATATAATAATGTTAATGCTGATCAGTGTATATATACATATAATAATGTTATTGCTGATCAGTGTATATATACATATAATAATGATTTGGCTGATCAGTGTATATATACATATAATAATGTTATTGCTGATCAGTGTATATATACATATAATAATGTTATGGCTGATCAGTGTATATATACATATAATAATGTTACTGCTGATCAGTGTATATATACATATAATAATGTTATTGCTGATCAGTGTATATATACATATAATAATGATTTGGCTGATCAGTGTATATATACATATAATAATGTTATTGCTGATCAGTGTATATATACATATAATAATGTTACTGCTGATCAGTGTATATATACATATAATAATGTTATTGCTGATCAGTGTATATATACATATAATAATGTTATTGCTGATCAGTGTATATATACATATAATAATGTTATTGCTGATCAGTGTATATATACATATAATAATGTTATGGCTGATCAGTGTATATATACATATAATAATGTTACTGCTGATCAGTGTATATATACATATAATAATGTTATTGCTGATCAGTGTATATATACATATAATAATGATTTGGCTGATCAGTGTATATATACATATAATAATGTTATTGCTGATCAGTGTATATATACATATAATAATGTTATGGCTGATCAGTGTATGTATACATATAATAATGTTATGGCTGATCAGTGTATATATACATATAATAATGTTATGGCTGATCGGTGTATATATACATATAATAATGATTTGGCTGATCAGTGTATATATACATATAATAATGTTATTGCTGATCAGTGTATATATACATATAATAATGTTATGGCTGATCAGTGTATGTATACATATAATAATGTTATGGCTGATCAGTGTATGTGCCACTATATAAATTTTATATTTTCAAACCTCCTGCTGCCAATCTCCCGATCTGTGTCCCACACATATATATGCCGCTGATTAAATCCTATAATATCTTACATTCGTACTACTGTATAAATGCTATATTTACATCTGACCGCTGTAGAAATGCTATATTTACATATGTACAGCTGTAAGCATTCTATATTTACATACTGTGGCAGGATGACTGAGCTCTTGACAAGAATACAAAACGGTGGTTTATTGTAGCTTTTCCAAGTCCTAGCTCCCCACACTCAAAGCATGAAACTGGGGGCCTCATGGTCTGTAATCCTTTTGAGGGTTTATAGTCCCAGTGTCCTTTCTGGGAAACTTCAGCTCATTCGGTTCGGATAGCATGTTTTTTAAAATTTTTAATAGTTGTAGACAGGGCCGGACTGGGAGAAAAATTCGGCCCGGGCATTTTTTGATCACAGCGGCCCACTAAGAAGGGGGCGGGGCAGAGGAGGTGTGTTTTGTCATCACCAATGACAAACACGCTCCCTCTCAAAGTGAGCATATTGGTTCAATGCTCTTCCAGGGCAGACCATGCGCAGAGCTCTGCTGAAGAGCTCTAGCATGAGAAAAAAGCCCTGTATTTGTTCTGCACAGTGCAAGCAAATGTAATAACATGCTTGCACTGTGTTTCCTTGCAACTTGTCTCTGGTGTCTCTATAAATGGATACCAGGAGACAAAAATGCCAGGAAAGAGTATTGAGCATGTGTTTGGAGCTTGCTTGTGGGATTGCGTGTGTGTAGAGTGAGCTGATTGTGGTGTGGTTTTGTGTAATAAGATCGGTTTTAGTTGTGTTGTGTTTGTGGTGTAATGTGATGCATATGTGGCTAGGGGCTGTAGAGAATGTGTGTATAGGGGATATAGCAAGTGTGTGCATACAGGCTATAGTGTGTGTGTGTGAATATATATATAGATTTAGTGTGTGTTTAGGGGTGTAGTATGTGTTTGCTTACAAGGAATCTAGTGTGTGTATATATACATATATATATATATATATATATATATATATATATGAGTCTAGTGTGTGTTTGAAGGACCCAGAATGTGTATAGGAGATCTAGTGAGTGTGTGTTTATAACGGTTTCAGAGTGTATATAGGGATCTAATGTGTGTATGTGTGTAGATGATCCAGAGTTGGGTAAGGGATCTAGTGTGTGTCTGGAATGTAATGTGTTTAGGGGTGCAGTATGTGTGTGAGGGGTGCTGTGTGTATATATATATATGTAAGTATTGTGTATGTCTGTTGTGCAGTGTGTTGTGTTCTGTGTGTATGTGAGGGGTGCAGTATGTGTGTGTGAGGGGGGCGGTGTGATGAGGGGGGCGGTGTGTGAGAGTGATGGTGTGTGAGAGTGATGGTGTGTGAGAGTGATGTGTGTGAGTGCTGTGTATGATGTGTGTGAGAGTGCTGTGTGTGATGGGTGTGAGAATGCTGTGTGTGATGGGTGTGAGAATGCTGTGTGTGACGGGTGTGAGAATGATGGGTGTGAGAATGCTGTGTGTGATGGGTGTGAGAGTGCTCTGTGTGAGAATGCTGTGTGTGCTGGGTGTGAGAGTGCTGTGTGTGTGAGAGTGCTGTGTGTGTGTGAGAGTGCTCTGTGTGAGAATGCTGTGTGTGATGGGTGAGAGTGCTGGGTGTGAGAGTGCTGTGTGTGTGAGAATGCTGTGTGTGATGGGTGTGAGAATGCTGTGTGTGATGGGTGAGAGTGCTGTGTGTGATGGGTGAGAGTGCTGGGTGTGAGAGTGCTGTGTGTGATGGGTGTGTGAGTGCTGTGTGTGATGGGTGTGAGAGTGCTGTGTAAATGTTAGAATGGATTGTGTGTGTGTGTGTAGGGGGGGGGGGGGGTAAATAAACAAATAAAATAACAGGCATTATGGGGACATAATGCCTGTTATTTTATTTGTTTATTTACCTACCCCCCCCTTACACACACACACACAATCCATTCTCACATTTATACAGCACTCTCACACCCATCACACACAGCACTCTCACACCCATCACACACAGCACTCTCACACCCATCACGCCTTTCTTACCTTTAGCCTGGGAGGGGGGGACCGGCACGCTGGTACCTACGACTGTTCCCTCGTGGTGAGAGGTTCACTCTCGCGAGATCCGGTCGTTGCTATGGCAATGCTCCGGATCTCGCGAGAGGAACCCGGTGGAGCTGCAAGTTAGAGCTCCGCCGGGTCCTCTCTCCCTCTCTCCCCGCCGGCGGCCGTATTTGAAGGCATGTGGGCCGGTGAGGGAGATCTTTGATGTCCTCACCGGCCCTTCATGTCAAACAGCGGGGCCGGCGCTCGGATAGTGCCGGCCCTGCATAGACCGGCAGGGGAGATTCTGGGACCTCCCCTGCCGGCCTCGGCCCATGGCCACCGCGGCCCACCGGGCATTTGCCCGGTGTGCCCGATGGCCAGTCCGGGCCTGGTTGTAGATGATGGTGAAGATTTTAACTCTCTCACCGCCGTACTGTTCAACCAGTTCCACCATCGAATCTTAAGTGGTAGGGCTTCCCTGCCCTGCCCACTATAGTAAGCCCTGGGGTAAGCCTAGCAGGAAATGATCCAAGACTACTGGCTCAATTATTTGCGAAGGTGTTAAACTTTAACCATCTCCTGGATGAATCAATTGTATACATGTGCAAGCTTGGTGCCTTCTGTTCCTGGTATTTTCAACTGTAGTAACGTTGGGGATGGATCACTGGAGTCATGCCAGTTCTTGCAAAAAATCTCTGCTTTAAGAATATTGTAGCTGACTCCACTAGGTCAAAGTAAGCCTTTTGAGTTGTACCAAGCAGGAAAGGTGCAACCCATTGAGTGTGAGGACACTGCTCTTTGATTAAAGTTTGCTTGAAATTTATGAGATAGGCTTCCACGTCATTTTGCAGAGTCATCTTTTGCATATACAGATTGGTACAGATTAGTTTTGAACTGCTGCTCTGCTCATCTGTGGTAAGTTTTGAGAGTTGTTCCACAATTTCACTCAGGACACTCCTGTCCTCTGCTGTGCCTCTGTGCCCATTTGAGCAGTTATCAGCCGGTTGGTTTCTTGTTGCTGCATGGCAGCTTGCTGCAATATGCTACAAATTAAAACATCCTCAATGTCAATACAGGGCTCAAAACACTAAATATCCCACTGCTGACACCACTTGTGGCAGTATGACTGGGCTCTTGACAAGAAACTCCCAATACAAGAGTCTATGTAAAATTGCAAGGTGGTTTATTGTAGCTTGTACAAGGTACAGAGTGCTGTGCTTCACAGAGATAAATAAAATAAAACAAAACAAAACCTACTCCACCTTGGAGTATAACTAAACATTAGTTTTCCTAACTATCCAACTGGCCAGCTCATCTAGTTTCCAGTTACAAACCAAACCACCACAGCAAACTTAAACAAAGCTTTTTAAACTGTACTTTTTTTTTTCCCTTTAGAGTCTCAGGCTTAACTGCCTCCTCTCACCCTGTTGTCAGACCCCCCTCTGCCTTCAGAGGCTGATCTTTAAACATCACATTCCAGGTTAAGTCCACCTGAAAGGGCTGACTTACACCTAATAACCCTATCATTCTGGGAACAGAGAGCGCTCCAACCTGCTGCTTACATAGAAAGCCTCTCTAACATACAGTATGTACTGCTATATAAATTCTTTATTTACATATGTACTGCTGTATAACTTTTATATTTACATATGTACTGCTATATACATTCTATATTTACATACTTACTGCTGTATAACTCTTATATTTACATATGTACTGCTGTATACATTCTATATTTACATATGTACTGCTGTATACATTCTATATTTACATACGTACTGCTGTATAACTCTTATATTTACATATGTACTGCTGTATACATTCTATATTTACATATATACTGCTGTATACATTCTATATTTACATATGTACTGCTGTATACATTCTATATTTACATATGTATTGCTGTATACATTCTATATTTACATACGTACTGCTGTATAACTCTTATATTTACATATGTACTGCTGTATACATTCTATATTTACATATATACTGCTGTATACATTCTATATTTACATATGTACTGCTGTATACATTCTATATTTACATACTTACTGCTGTATAACTCTTATATTTACATATGTACTGCTGTATACATTCTATATTTACATACGTACTGCTGTATAACTCTTATATTTACATATGTACTGCTGTATACATTCTATATTTACATATGTACTGCTGTATACATTCTATATTTACATACTTACTGCTGTATAACTCTTATATTTACATATGTACTGCTGTATACATTCTATATTTACATATGTACTGCTGTATACATTCTATATTTACATACGTACTGCTGTATAACTCTTATATTTACATATGTACTGCTGTATACATTCTATATTTACATATGTACTGCTGTATACATTCTATATTTACATACTTACTGCTGTATAACTCTTATATTTACATATGTACTGCTGTATACATTCTATATTTACATATGTACTGCTGTATACATTCTATATTTACATACGCACTGCTGTATAACTCTTATATTTACATATGTACTGCTGTATACATTCTATATTTACATATGTATTGCTGTATCCATTCTTTATTTACATACGTACTATTGTATACATCTTATATTCATGTATATAAGTACGGTATATTTATTTGTGTACTACTGCTAGTATTAAGTTTAGGTATTTTTTAATACTTTAATGAAAGAATAGATATAAAGTACATTATTGAGCTCCATTCGCTCTGTCAGGGAGTGGACATGATGTTTAGAATCTTGGGGAAGATCTTTCATCATCTGACCCAAGATTCTAAACGATATGTCTGCCTCCTTATAGTGCTACACAAGCAAAGAGGATTCAATAGAGCGCTTTATATACTTTTATTAAAGCATTTCTATTTAAAAACGACACTTGATTTTATTATTATTATTATTTTGCGGACAGCTGTTCTTTAAGGCCATAGGAGCCAAGTTGGAACAATTCTCCCATTCAGCAGCTATACTCGTTTGGTCTTTCTTTCCCAATTCCCTTTTTATGATCGTACATACTGCTGCATGTACATAATATTTGCATGCGCGCCACCATATTTACACACATACTGCTGAAGAAATTCCGTATTTACCATTCATTTGATGTATTTTCGTAAACAACTAACGAAAAAATCCAAAACTAACAGCTGTCTCCCCGTGCTCCCTCCCAGGCAAGCTACTGAACGCTATGATATGTTATACTTGTAATAGATAAATATGTTTTAGAAAAAAAAAAAGGATCTAATTAAAATATAACTTCACTTGCTGCAACACTGAGTGATTCGTTACATCCGCCAACTGTGGAGTTCTGTCACAGAACATTGAGTGGCGAATTAAACAACACCACCAAATGCATCTTCACACAAAATCTGTCATACGCAATAAACATTTCCAGGCATATAGTGCATTACACAGCCTCTCATACGTTCCTGGATTTGGCCGCCGCTTGTGGTTCTAGCCCTGGAGTTGCATCCGAAGCCAGTTTGCATCAAACTAGATTATAGGCTTAAATACAAATCCCTACCTGCAGCTGTTTCCAGCTGAGGCGACAATTAACA
Organism: Pelodytes ibericus; assembly: GCA_036172795.1. Classification (NCBI taxonomy): domain Eukaryota; kingdom Metazoa; phylum Chordata; class Amphibia; order Anura; family Pelodytidae; genus Pelodytes; species Pelodytes ibericus. The sequence goes on along the minus strand of CM069863.1, from coordinate 184,353,112 downwards.
GAGAGCTGTACTGGATAGCCCTAGCTTTAAAAAATAAATAAATGTAAAAAAAAAAAAACACAAAAAAGGAACGCTCAGATTCGTCGACTCCTGATCCTAAGCTAAAACACCAAACAGAATGTGCGATAAGGTGCACGCACAGCCGGACCGGATAATCAATAACGCTCCATTTATTAGCTCTCCCCTGGCAGGGAATACAATTTTAAAGGAGCCGCATGTTCTATTTTTAAAATTTTTGTAATAAAAAGTGAGCAATTGCAACTTTGTTATGTTTCTAATTGATACTGTTGCAATTGTCCCTTTTTTTTATTTTTATTAACATATCCGCGGTTTCAGTGGGTGGGGAGGGCAGTTTTACCAGAGGGTAATAAAAAGGGGGCTATTGTGTTTAATCCAGGGGGCAGCTCAAAATCCTGGATACTCAGACCCCGTGCTCTCTAAAATCTGACAACAACAAAAAGACAATATGCCTTGCGCTGAGACAGGAGAATATCGTCGGAAAGTAAATAAAGTCATTGAGATAATTAGCCAGAACGGACAAGAACTCGCCAAGAGGGGTGTGACTCCTTCAGCCAAAGTGTTACGTGGATATTTAACAAACCTTCCAACTCTCCTGCTTTCGTGACCCCTATCCCACCATCTTGATTTTAATTCTCCAATGTCTGGGAAGTCAAAATATGAATATGTGCGTAACGGCGGTACAAGCCTCTCCCCCCAATCCCCATATTACTGGGGGAGATTACTTTGGGGGGGGGGGGAGTTACAATTTATTAATATATTATTAAACGTATAAGCCAAACATCCCAATCACCTTTTTAATACATTTTTCATGTTATGATCATTAATATTGAATGGATAAACAGCCAGCATAGTTATAAACAGTTTCAAAATAAAATAATAGCAATAACACAAATGTTTGAATCTTCCCTTAAAATCCTGCTGTAAACAACAATCGGATACGTCTCCCAAACTCATTCATTTTAAGAGTTACGTGTAACGAGCAGACCTTTATCCAGCCAATAAAATGGATGAGAAACTCCATTTAACTGGCCAGAGAATTGGCAAGAGAAGTGCTGAGCGGGCTACTTGCACGGCACAGAATGTTGCACAACCTGCTGGGCATGAGGCCAAAGTGACACAGTACCTATGATGCCGGTGTAGGCCAGGAGGCAAGCAGCATAATTCTCCCGGGCACATCCTGTTACAGACTGTAGGGAGGGCTGACATTCAAGCTGAAAAGCTGCAAAGCGGGACCTGAAAGGAGAGGAAAAATATATGGTAATAAACACTTCTGCAGCTCTGTATCCCCCACGGAGGGGAAGAGGTGCAAACAAATAACAAACTGGCGTAACTCAAATTATTTATTCCTGTTGATTTCTAAATTGACAGAGGGAGGAAAGTACGTTAACCTGTTCAGCACCAGCGTGTCCCCTTGAATTCTCTATAGGAGCTAGCAAGTTAAAGCCTTCTTCCAGTGGCATCTTCTGTAAGGGTGCCTCACTGTAACGGCTCCACCTTCTGGGAGAAGTTATATAGGTCTCAGCCAGTGGGGGCAAACATGTTGTGAACCCTCCTGATGCTTTCAAGTCCTGCAGATAGCATTTGCTGGGATGGTATTTTTGGGATTGTTCTGGCCCTTGTATAATCATGGAACGGGACCAGTGATATAGGGTGCAAGTTCAGGTTGCTTAGAGCTGAACTGTACCATCTGTATGTTAAATAAGCAGACTCCATGATGAAGACAGCTTCTGGGGTCTACCATCTTTTATGGCTCGATCAATGCCTGCACTGCATGCACAGCACAGCTCCTGATAACCAGCCTATTTGGTATCAGTCAAGGATTTTAAACATGCGTGGGATAGACACAAGGCTATCCTAGCTATAAGACCGGTAACGGGGGACTAATAAAAGTACTCAAAAAAAACTGGGCAGACTAGATGGACTGAATGGTTCTTATCTGCCGACACATTCTATGTTTCTATGTTTCTATGTATCGACAAAGTAGCCGTACAAGTGTCTTGTCTGTGGTAAGGTCAATGATCCACAGAGATCATCAGAATGTGATTCACAGGACCACAGAACATCATTTCATTCCTGCAGTCCAGTAGAAAGTTCCACCTTAAACAAATTTGATGCCTATGTGGGTCACCGTCTGCGGCCGTGGATGGGCCTGAGTGCTTTGCATCTGCTGTACCTAGGGTTGCCACCAAACCATCAGAAGCGTTAGAAAAAAAAGACTTATGGCTAAGATCTATGGAGGCAATAGCATGGCTTGTATTTATTGGGAGAAACTGGTGGCCACCGTAACCGTACCCCTTACTGTTTTCCCCCTGCTGCTAGAATTTGTAAGCTTTGTTACAAGTCTCCAAATACATCTCTGTCCTGTTTGCCAATTGTGAAACTTTATCCACAATAATAATAATAATACAGTGAATATATTTGTTCCACTGAACAGTGTTATTGTAATATATGGAGAAAGAACTCCTCGCAAATGAATGCTTCTTACAAAGCATAACGCAAGTATTCATTACAGTTTAGTAGGCTGTAGATAATTCATTATTCATTATAGTAATGTAAGAAAATACAAATTACAATGTTTACAGCAAATATTTATGGCAAGGTAACAAGGAAGCCCTGTTTTAGATGTATTTGTTTTTTTTAATTTCCTTATTATAAAATACTACACTCTGGTAGAATAATCTATTGTCGTTTAATACAGAGGAGCACTGCAGGATCTCAGTCATTTTTTAGAAAATGTTTTTTACAACACACATAAAGCAGTCGATGACCTGGAAAGATTCATTATCGCATATTATGGTTCCGTGGTGCAATTAATTTACTCCTTCTATGTTCTATGGCAATCCAGTGCTTGAATGATGTTTTACAATGTAATAAAATTACTTGGTGCAGTGCTAGGATTAATTATTTCTTACAATACACTAAGTCAGGCAGAGAGCTGGATTTATTACAATATAACAAATGTCTGATTTACTGCAACATATCACAGTATTCCAGTGTTACATAAAATTGCTCATTACAATGTATCATTTAAATACAGTGCAACTATTAATTAATTCATGCAAAATGGTCAACGCAGTGGTAGAAGTAATTATGAGACCCGTGTAATGAGAACTACAACAAATCTTCATCTACAAGATCTTCTGACAGTCCTGCTACATGTATGAAGGTTGTGGACCATACCAATATTGGCTCAGTAATCTGAAGAGATCTCCCTTCTTCTTCTTGCCTGGTCAGGAAGGGAATGGGCCAGCCCAAGAGGGAGCTGGATTTGTCAAGGAGTGGTTGGCCGCTTTCTAAAAATGGTGTGACACCTCAAAGAGAGATGGAGTCTAAATGTTAATGAGCCAGGTTACAAAGATTCTGCCCTTCCCAGACAACAGAGTTTTGACTTGGAGATTGACAGACAGCTATATAAGACCAACCCAAACATTTACACAAGCGTGTTTCCATGATGTTTTTGGGTATGTAGATTGACAGCAACTATAGGTACATGTAAAAAAAAGGTCATTTGATTTGAGACTTTTTTCATCCTATATTAAAATACAATCTGTGCATGGTGGTCTTTAATCCCCAGTTTTGGATAAACTATGTAGTGAGCCTTTCTAGATTCACCTTTGACGGGTATCACTGCTTAGGTTCAGGTGTAGGCCTAGCCTGCTTATATTCAGGTGAGAGGGTTATCAAAGCATGGTATCTGCAGGGTACCCTTGGACTGCAAGAAAATAAACCCACAAATCTCAAGCCCATTAGCCTCACGTTGTAAGTAAAATGCATCAAGCTCATTGCACATGATTATTCAGAGTATTGGAACATTGCTCCTGGCAAGAATAGGAGGATGGGGAGAGAGAGAGACAAGTGAGAGGGGACAGAGAGACAAGTGAGAGGGAGAGAGAGAGACAAGTGAGAGGGAGAGAGAGAGACAAGTGGAAAGGGGAGAGAGAAAGACCTGGGGATAATGGGGGAAAGAGAGATACACATGGGATGCATGGGGAAACTGATATATGACACCAGGCATTGGGAGTGGGAGGGAGTGTCTCCAGGCATTGAGAGGGAAGGAGGAGGGGGGGGGGGGGCGAGTGACACAAGGCATTGGGAGGGAAGTGGAAAAATAAAGTGATGCCAGGCATTGGGACAGAGGGGAAATAAAAGTGACACCAAGCATTGGGAGGGAGGAGGGGGGGGGGGGGGGGTGAGTGACACCAGGCATTGGGAGGGAAGGGAGAAAAAAGTGACACCAGGCATTGGGAGAGGGGGGAAGAGTGACACCAGGCATTGGGAGGGGGGGTAACAAAAAGTGGCACCACGCATTGGGAGGTAGGGGGGGGGGGTTAAAAAAGAAACACCAGGAATGGGGGGGGGGGAAGTTACACCAGCCATTGGGAGGGAGGAGGGGTAAAAAAGCGACACCAGGCATGGGGGGGGGGGAGTTAGACCAGGCATTGGGAGGGAGGGGGCAAAAGTGACACCAGGCACTGGGAGGGAGCGGGGGAAGTGACACCGGGCATTGAAAGGGAGGAGAAAACAGTGACATCAGGCATTGTGAGGGAGGGAGAAAAAAATTGGCACCAAACATTGGGAGGGAAAAAAAAGAGAAATCAGCCATATGGGATGGAAAAAAAGAGACACCAGACATGGGGTGGGGGGCGTAAGGGAAAGAGACACCAGACATGGGATTGAGGAACTGAGAGAGACACAAATCATGGGAGGAGAGGAAAACACAAACATGGGGAGAGGAGAAAGACAAAAGGTGGAAACAGACAGATGAATGACATGGGGGAGAGTGAGACAGACACTGATAGCATGGGGAGAGCGAGACAGACAGGGATGGGATAGAGGGAAAGCAAGACAGACAGGGATGGGATAGAAGGAGAGCGAGACAGACAGGGATGGCGTAGAGGGAGATCATGGAGAGGGTTCCCAAGATAGAATCAAATTGCATGTTTTACTGTTTGTGAATGTGTGGCTGCATGTGCATATGACATTGCATGTGTTACTGTGTGTGTACGTGTGGCTGCATATGACATTGCATGTGTGTTCACACGTGCCTGCATATGTATGTGACACTGTTACTGTGTGTATTCGGTGCTGAGAACAGGATCAGCAAGGGTCGGCAAAATATATGTTCGCCTAAGTCTTGCACCGGCCCTGTTTGTATGCATGCAGATTGGATCTCCATTTCACCTCTGTGGAAGCACTATTATTTGCACCAACAAAAGCCATCTAGCCATGCCTGGGAATGAACCTGCAAAAGGTAAATTTCAGAGATACATATTGCAAAACTAATCCAAGAATAAAAAGATAAACACAACACCACCTGGATTTCTAAATATCTAGTAAATTAGAATATAACAGTATGATATTTCTTGTAACTCTCCAGCTCGCTTCCTAAACGCTAATAAATTAACTGACAGAGACGGTCCGGCCATTCCTTCCAGGCAAGGTACGAGCATTTCCCACATATGATCGATAGTACAAAATCAGGGGCAGCCGGTGTGAGGTGTTTAATGTGAATTGGGCTAATCGTAGCCAGATCTATACAACTATCTTCAAATTGCTATTGAGCAGCTGACTGAAATACTTTTGACATAATCACTCAGAGACACGGGCTTGATCTTTTATCGAATACAAAGTGAAGGACCATTACAAAACGGCAGGGGAAAACAAGATGTCACATGCTCGGTGATAATTAAACCGTAATGATCCTTCTCAATACGCGCAGGAGAAGTGTATCATTGGAAATCCATAGATAAAGAAACTCTTTAGCCTGTCTGTATGTTACAGCATTGAAAGGACATCAGGGACAAGTCCTACAAAGAAGGGTGGGCTGTAAACCTCATGTTTCCCCCACCGCTAGCAAACAAGCTGCCCACAATTGGCAAATCATCCTGATTAACTCCTCCCCAGCCAGAAGCTGGAAGGCATTTGCATGTGTTTTAATGAGAGAATCTCTGGGTAAAACCGCGGGGGAGGCTGGGTTCTCTCCTAACCACCTTGTGAATGTCGAAGCACTTTATATATAATATAAATATATAATTTCAGGAGACCCTATAACTTCTTATGCTTCGGGTCAGTGGTGGAACAAGATCGTTAGGGCCCCTGATGCAGAAAAAGTTCAGCTCCCACGGTTAGGTCAATATAAATTAAATGAAGCTGTGATACTGGACATCGTGCCTGGGCCCTGTCATTTCGTCTGCTGCACCCCCAATTGTTCCACTCTTGTTTGATTTGTACACATTGTGTAGACTTGGAGAGAAGGCAGGGCATATCTACTTCCTGGGTACCACTAGGGAGTCTACATAATATTACATGTCAAAACAAACTGACAAACAGGATAAAAACTATGTAACTGCTGCTGTGATAAGTGGGCGCTGTATGTCCCTGACAGCTGCTTTATGAGAAAAAAGAGGTAACATTTGCCCAAACAGAGTCAAATTAATGAACCACAAGTGACAGTATTAGTGCAGTAGTATGAGGATAACCTGGCATATACTTTTTAATGTAATGTGGCAGCCATGATGCTTCTACAGGCTGTTACACACAGAAACCTGGTGAAATCTGGTGAGTTTTATGGTAGTCCTATGGCAGTGTCCCTGGTAGTCCTATGATTATGGTAGTCCTATGGCAGTGTCCCTGGTAGTCCTATGATTATGGTAGTCCTATGGCAGTGTCCCTGGTAGTCCTATGATTATGGTAGTCCTATGGCAGTGTCCCTGGTAGTCCTATGATTATGGTAGTCCTATGGCAGTGTCCCTGGTAGTCCTATGATTATGGTAGTCCTATGGCAGTGTCCCTGGTAGTAATATAATTATAGTAGTCCTATGGCAGTGTCCCTGGTAGTCCTATGATTATGGTAGTCCTATGGCAGTGTCCCTGGTAGTCCTATGATTATGGTAGTCCTATGGCAGTGTCCCTGGTAGTAATATGATTATGGTAGTCCTATGGCAGTGTCCCTGGTAGTCCTATGATTATGGTAGTCCTATGGCAGTGTCCCTGGTAGTCCTATGATTATGGTAGTCCTATGGCAGTGTCCCTGGTAGTCCTATGATTATGGTAGTCCTATGGCAGTGTCCCTGGTAGTAATATGATTATGGTAGTCCTATGGCAGTGTCCCTGGTAGTCCTATGATTATGGTAGTCCTATGGCAGTGTCCCTGGTAGTCCTATGATTATGGTAGTCCTATGGCAGTGTCCCTGGTAGTAATATGATTATGGTAGTCCTATGGCAGTGTCCCTGGTAGTCCTATGATTATGGTAGTCCTATGGCAGTGTCCCTGGTAGTCCTATGATTATGGTAGTCCTATGGCAGTGTCCCTGGTAGTCCTATGATTATGGTAGTCCTATGGCAGTGTCCCTGGTAGTAATATAATTATAGTAGTCCTATGGCAGTGTCCCTGGTAGTAATATGATTATGGTAGCCCTATGGTAGTGACCCTGGTAGTCCTATGATTATGGTAGTCCTATGGTAGTGTCCCTGGTAGTCCTATGGTAGTGTTCCTGGTAGTTCTATGATTATGGTATTCCTATGGTAGTGTCCCTGGTAGTCCTATGGTAGTGTTCCTGGTAGTTCTATGATTATGGTATTTCTATGGCAGTGTCCCTGGTAGTCCTATAATTATGGTAGTCCTATGGTAGTGTCCCTGGTAGTCCTATGGTGGTGACCCTGGTAGTCCTATGATTATGGTAGTCCTATGGTAGTGTCCCTGGTAGTCCTATGGCAGTGTCCCTGGTAGTAGTATGATTATGGTAGTGACCCTGGTGGTCCTGAACTAGGGTTTAAAAAACACAAGAAGAATAAATAGCAAAATCTCAAACTGCCATCCATTTGCCTACCTGCAGATATAGTTATCCTTGCAGGAATCGAGAGGGGTGAGGCAGTTGGGTTTCTCCTTCGATTCATATGAACAAGCCGGGACGATGGTCTGTCTCCTCCGTTCTGCGCAAGCCGTGTCCTCGCATGGGCAGAAGAGCAGCTCGTTGGTGTACTCGGCCGGCACTCGGTCAAAAAACTTCCTCAAGGCCTTGTGGCACTTGGAACGGTTACAAAAGCCAGTCCGCGGCAGGGGCCGAATGCACACAGTCACATAATCCGTCCGTAACTTTTGGCACGTTTCATCCACGTTGCAGGCCTTCGCGGCGTCCAAGCAGCGGTTAACTTGAGTCACTTCATTCTCGGAACCTGCACAATGCGACAAAACAAACAAATACAGTCAGAGATAGGTAAATCCGGTGACAGTGCTCAATGCTAAGGTTATCGGAGGAGTGTAGGTGTCATGATAAAAGCATGATACACAGGGGAGGAAGTGTTGGATGGGAGCTAGCCATAAGTTCGAGCAGATTTTAGACCAGATGTTGGATTCCATTATGCAGAAGAAGCTCCAATTTATGTTAGTTTTAATGTCTAATTACTCCAAGAACAACATATCAATGTAAAACGTGGATAGGCAACACTTTACACGTTTCAAGTCTCCAGACTCTTAGTCATAAGAGGCAAGTACTGCTCCCACTTCACATATACCAGAAGTGAGCCCGGAATTGCCCCCTAGGATATACAGACTTGGACCCATTCTGCTGTGTTCAACCGAGGGTTCGTCAATATGACCCAACGTGTGAGTCTGGCAACGTGGGACACAGTAGGGTGTATTAGTCAGCTGGAACTAGTGCAGCTCAGCAGCCAACCATGTGGGATGACCATGTTGCACAGTCAAACTTGGTGATTTCCCCTGCTTAGCAAACTTACCAGGGTTGACCCTGCACCATATATAGCTAAACTGGTGTGGTTCACCTCAACACAACCAATCTGCAACTCTATTAATGAATAGCCACCTAAGCTGCCATGTAGGGTAAATCAGTTAAGATATTCAACTCAACTACAACTTCATTCAATATCTCCATCATGCTTACACTCATTAAACTATAATAACTGTATCAGAAGATGGATCATGATCACAACCACACATAATTATAATAAAAATCACATTTTTTTCACATTAATAAGATGGATTCACATAGTTTTTCAGAAGGCTTGTGCTACATAACAGGGAAGCATACCTGTAAAGTCTCTATTCTGACACACATATCTCTTTCCTTTCACGTGTTAGTACCAGCTGGTGGATTTACTCCTGAGGACATTTATTCATGCTTGGGGTAAATAACCAGAGTAGGGGGAGAAGGTGCGTTGTTGAAGATGCTCTGAGGGTTCTAGTCAAGAAATCCCAATCTGGCCAGAAATGGGGCCATATTGGGGCTTGTAGCTAAATTGAAAAGGAATCTGCAATTTAAATACATAATATGGCTGATTTTGGGAAATTTGCCATTTCTGCAGCTTTCGTGCCAATATTCAGCCATATTAGGTTTGGGGGGGTCCTTGGCCACTCTTAAAGGGCTGAAAACCCCCTAAATTTCCCCCAACATCTGGCTTTTTACTTGAATAGTTTGTAGCTGGTGAACTAAACTTTAAAGTTTAGAAGAATATTAAAAAATAATGTGAATTACAAAAACTAATTATGTACACATGTAAAATATTAATGTAATGTATATAATAAAAAATATATAACATTAATATTGCTTTATTTATTTTTTGTTTATTAACATTATTTTGATTTATTATCATGTATTGTATTTATATTTTAACTTTATTTTTACAGATTTGAAAAAATGTTTACAAATTGGCCATTTCGCAAGGACTTTCGAGCTATTTTCGCAATAGCCATAGTCATACTATTAACTTCTTAGGCTCTTTCTGCTATGGATGAAGTCTGCTGTGGATGAAGATTTTTGTGCTAAAAAAGTAGACACTTTCGTAAAATCACTTCCTCCACTGTGATAATACCAACATGCTAAACCTCTTGTTAATATACCTTAGTCCTAGTGGAAGTTGTTACCTGCTACTGATGTTAAATGTTGTTCTTCTCCAATGAACCATTAACAAGAGTTGGGGTTATTTCCCATTATATAAACAAATTATCCGACTGAAACATTAAGGATAAGATGTTTCGTGTGTGAACATGATGAATCACGATTTCCTAATGGACAACTTTTGTCAAAATATAATTTCTGTTTAAATGAAAGATTGCATGAAGGATAGAGATTAGTTAATAGAAATGCTTTACTGAAAGAATACAAATGAAGTGCCTTACTGAGCTCTCTTTGCTTGTATAACTCTATCAGAGGGCAGGCATGTTCATTAAAAGCCTGGGACAGATGGGTCAGGTGAAGGAAGATCTGACCCATCTGACCAAGATGGCAGCCCCCTAATCTCTTGCTATAGATTTTACCCTTTAATCAGGCTATCTATTCATGTATCATGTCAAAGGATACCTTGGTCATCAGGTTGGAGTCTCTCACATTGATTACATTGTGCTCTACTTCAGTCTTTCTAAATCTAATCTTCAAATCCAGCTAATTAAGTAACCTCGAAACCCTGAGGTATTGTATTAGCGCTTGCCTTTAAAGGGTGGTCCTAAGGCACAAGCACATAGTCACTCTGACAAATTCAACTTAATCCCTCCATTCCGGCATTATATAGGGGCATTTTCAGTTGGGTGGGGAAGGCAGTGTAGGGGGTACAAGACGTGCGCTAGAACCTACAAATGCTCTTAGCACTAGTGTTGAGCGAACCCGAACATTACGGTTTTTGGAACCCGGACCCGAACACGGACATTCCACTGTATGTTCGTGTTGGAGTTCGGGGTTTGGCGATTTAATGGTGCATTTTGAAAGGCTGCAGGGCAGCCAATCAACAAGCGTTTGACTAGTTTGCCCTTAGAAGCCCTCACAGCCATGCCTACTAATGGCATGGCTGTGATTGGCCAGTGCAGCATGTGACCCAGCCTCTATATATAAGCTGGAGTCACGTACACGCACATCACATGAGCTCTTCTTAGTGTAGGGAGAGGATGCTGCAGCAGCTGTGAGGGACAGACTAAAAAAAATTCTGGTGTTGAATCTGCAAACTACAGCAATTATTCAAACTACAGCGATTATTCAAATTACAGTGATTATTTTAGTGGGCGCTATACTACATATTTGTACCCTGCCCTGAGCCCAGTGCCACAGAGAGTGCTGTGCACCTGCAACTGCATGTGTGCCAGGCACATGACTTTAATCCTGTTCTGTTAGCTCAGTGGGCAACATCTAGGCATTTTTAAATACTGCAATTTGTTGGTGTTAAATATTACATTTGCATCCTGCACTTCATATCTGAGAGTCAAATAGAACCGTCAAATACCTTGCTTACAGCGCACATTGAAAAATTCTAATAGTTTTGGGTGGTAAATAGTACATTTGCATATTGTGGTGCACTTCATATCTGAGAGTCAAATAGAACAGTCCAATACTGTGCTTATAGCGCACTTTGAAAAATTCTAATTATTTTGGGTGCTAAATAATACATTTGCTTCTTGCGGTCCAATTTGCTTCAGTCCAATAAACAAAAAAACAAAAACAATTGCCCTTTATGCCTTGGAGGTGCTGGCCTGCCCTGCAGCCAGTGTATTGTCTGAACGTGTGTTTAGCACGGCAGGGGGCGTTATCACAGACAAGCGCAGCCGCCTGTCCACAGCCAACGTGGACAAGCTCACATTTATTAAGATGAACCAGGCATTGATCCCACCAGACTTCTCTGTACCTCTGTGCAGAATATATATTTATACCGGCCTCACCCGGTCATTGTTATACTCAAGTGCACTTATTCTTTGTTTTCTGTTGTTTTATGTCCCAATATTTTGGGGGCTACCCCAATTTAAAAAAACAAAAACAAATAAAAAACAGTGTTGGCTACCTCCTCCTCCTCCTCCAGCGCCGCTTCCACCTACACCGCCACGGTCACCGCCTCCTCTACCTATGAGTCACTTAGTATAAACTGAAAGAGAATACCCTGCACTCCAACCCTCTCTCAAATGGATAATTCTGTTGATCCTCCTGGAAGCCATGCTTTAGATTTAGATTTATGTTCTTCCAAAGCTAAAATCAAAGATTCCATCTAGTGCTATTTTATGGCTCAGCTGTATTTGTAATTTGTATGTATTTTATGTTATATGAAGTTATTTCCCTATCCATATTTGTTTGCAGGGCACTTGTCCTACTCTTACCCACATTTTACTTCATTTTGCAGCCCTCTAGCCCTTTACAGGAATTTTTAAGAGGCATTTTAGTGGCCAAAAGTTCGTGTCCCCATTGACTTCAATGGTGTTCGGGGTCAAGTTCGGGGTCAAGTTCGAGCATGGACCCGGACATTTTTTCGAAGTTCGGCCGAACCTGCCGAACACGAACATCCAGGTGTCTGCTCAACTCTACTTAGCACTCATATGTGGGGAATTGCCGCTATGTAGTCAACACAGGAATTGCAGAAATTGACTTTGCTAAAACCTTCATAGTGCACATCCTGTACCAAGTTTTTTTTAACCCTTTTTCAAGTGCACATCCTGTACCAAGTTTTTTTTAACCCTTTTTCTGGAAGAACAAACACAAATACATTGTTACACCAGGAAAAGTACTACATAGTAGTCACTATTGTTAGAAAGGAAAGAAAAAAGAGCCAATACCAGATGTAAAATCCATCACCTTGCTCCATTCCCGAGTAAAATAAGTAATTATTTTTAATGCTGTTTGGAGACTTCTGTTGTAAAGATCAGGCCTGTGATGACTGTGGTCTTGTTTGGCTTGACATCATTTCTAACTACTGAAATGTATTTCTGGAGCAAAACCCAAGAAGCAAGGACATCTGGTCACCTAATATCTCCATCCATCATCTGGAGACTTCCTTAGTGCACGATCTTCCATGTGCTTTCAGAGAGGCAGTGCTCACAGAGCATAAATCCAAATCCTTCAGCGTAACGGGGCTTTCACATGTAGCGCTTAACACCCCTGAGGGAGACCGTTTGTAATTGAAAGCAGGTGGTATTGTACACAAGATCTGGGAGTGATTCTGGCTAGCTCTGGATTTCAAGGCTGATATCATTCTTTTATTTCCTTCCAAAACATGCTGGGTGGTTTGTAAAAGGAGTCGATTACTCTCTCTGGAGCCTACTGTCCAAAACCTTTCCAGCCTCCCACTTTTATAGGATTTATTAGACTCTGGTACATAACTGAGGACATAAAAAAAAAAAAACAAAAAAAAAAGAAACATAAAATTCCAGATGGGGATTATCACAAAATATAGAAAGAAAATGTGGTGAAATATTATCTTATTATGCTTATTTATCAGAATCACTATTTCCACCAAAAAATAAATAAATATAATATTTATCCATTTGAAACTTACGTTTTGGGGTGAAAAGAACATAAGGGGTGCACAAAGTGATAGTGCCTGATACCAGTATTAATTTAGTCGACTAAGCATTGTCATCATCGTTTTAGCCAACTGTATGTGTTCAGTGATGAAAACTAAACAATAACTTAAAAAAAAATAGTTAAAAAAAAAATTAATAGAACTAAAACGATGACGAAAATCCATTGCAATATATTGTGCCTAAAATGTTAGGGAGGGACTATTGCATTTACCTACCTGAACTTCTGGTTCTGGTTTCTTTGGATTTCTGCTAAAGCCCAGTCCCCTGTCTCTATCTGTAGCTGGATTGGCTGAGACACAGGTCAATGTCTGTCTAGCCCCGGGAACTGCAAACTGAGGAGGATACTCCTCCATCTTAATCACCCTGGTACTGGCACATGAGTGTTTCCCCTCCCATCTCCCTAGCAAGTTAACTTAACACTATGTAACAGCCTTCTCAGACCTGATCCCTCCCATCTCCCTAGCAAGTTAACTTAACACTAGTAACAGCCTTCTCAGACCTGATCCCTCCCATCTCCCTAGCAAGTTAACTTAACACTGTGTTACAGCTTTCTCAGACCTGTTCCCTCCCATCTCCCTAGCAAGCTAACTTAACACTATGTAACAGCCTTCTCAGACCTAATCCCTCCCATCTCCCTAGCAAGTTAACTTAACACTATGTAACAGCCTTCTCAGACCTGTTCCCTCCCATCTTCCTAGTAAGTTAACTTAACACTGTGTAACAGCCTTCTCAGGCCTGTTCCCTCCCATCTCCCTAGCAAGTTAACTTAACACTGTGTAACAGCCTTCTCAGACCTGTTCCCTCCCATCTCCCTAGCAAGTTATCTTAACACTATGTAACAGCCTCCTCAGACCTGTTCCCTCCCATCTCCCTAGCAAGTCACTTAATACTGTGTAACAGCCTTCTCAGACCTGTTCCCTCCCATCTCCCTAGCAAGTCACTTAACACTCTGTAACAGCCTTCTCAGGCCTGTTCCCTCCCATCTCCCTAGCAAGTTATCTTAACACTATGTAACAGCCTCCTCAGACCTGTTCCCTCCCATCTCCCTAGTAAGTTAACTTAACACTGTCTAACAGCCTTCTCAGACCTGTTCCCTCCCATCTCCCTAGTAAGTTAACTTAACACTATGTAACATCCTTCTCAGACCTGTTCCCTCCCATCTCCCCAGCAAGTTAACTTAACACTATGTAACAGCCTTCTCAGACCTTTTCCCTCCCATCTCCCTAGTAAGTTAACTTAACACTATGTAACATCCTTCTCAGAACTGTTCCCTCTCATCTCCCTAGCAAGTTAACTTAATACTGTGTAACAGCCTTCTCATACCTGTTCCCTCCCATCTCCCTAGCAAGTTAACTTAACACTCTGTAACAGCCTTCTCAGACCTGTTCCCTCCCATCTCCCTAGCAAGTTAACTTAAAACTAGGTAACAGCCTTCTCTGACCTGTTCCCCCCCATCTCCCTAGCAAGTAGGGTTGCCACCTTTTCTTCAGAAAAATACCGGCCTCGGTACTGTCTCCATAGATTTAACATTGGCCTGATGCCAATTTTTTACCGGCCTGCGGGTAAAATATCGGCCAGGTGGCAACCCTACTAGCAAGTTAACTTAACACTATGTAACAGCTTCTCAGACCTGTTCCCTCCCATCTCCCTAGCAAGTTAACTTAACACCATGTTATAGCTTTCTCAGACCTGTTCCCTACCATCTCCCTAGCAAGTTAACTTAACACTGTGTAACAGCCTTCTCAGACCTGTTCCCTCCCATCTCCCTAGCAAGTTAACGTAACACTGTGTAACAGCCTTCTCAGACCTGTTCCCTCCCTCACTGCTGGAAATTTAGTTGACTAAAATAAAAAATAAAAACAGAGGACAAAAATACAAAACTGAACTAAAATAGCATTTTAGTCAAAAGACTAGTACTAAAAAAAAAATTAAAATTTGCCATCAAAAGTAACACTGTCTAATACTGTCACTATGCCTGTGCATGCAGAGGTGTGATACTCACTTCAAACAGCTGCTGGGAATTTGGTGGTGGTTTGCTATTCTTCTGCAGTGTCATAATGGACACACAAAAAGTGTCTGTCGCTGTTATGCAAAAGAAACAACCATTGTTCTTATACGTAAGCTCGTAGCTGCTTAAAATGCTGTCCTATCCTGCCAACAGATTGTAAGCTCTGCATTATACCTGCAACATGGAAGGGTGTAGAACAGACTGCAGGCTCCGTAGAGAATTGCGTTGGATCTAGCATAGATTGCTTGTGGGGTTTTTTCAACAGAACTGCAGAGTCATATCAAAAAGGTGATCCAAATATGACTGGAGGCCTTGCACAGGTGGTAAAGTGCTTTAGGGAGGAGAACAGTATCGGACACAGAAAGGAGAAGACTGTGGAATCTAAAACATGCTGCTTCCTTTGTACGGAAAACTGTGGGGTGTAAAATGGGTGGCAAACATTTCCCCAAAGTGTGTGGGATTCCAAAACAGATTGCTCTAACTCATCAGAGAATAGAGTGCGAAAGCTTTAAAGAAGACTTGGTGATCTCAGCAGATTGCAAGCTCTTAACAGAAGACAGTGGGGTCTATTTTTTCACTGAAGGGAGTTGGAGATGGGAGAGCGAGATGGGCTATGGCATGGCGTGGTGGGGGGAGAGGGAGGTCGAGTTTGTGTTCGTGAATAGCGCGAAAGAGGTTGACTTGGGAGTTCAACTTCTAAGTCAAAGTTACCTCCTCTAACTATTCTCGTGAATGGCATCCAATGGGATATACAATAATTTGCAGGATCTTTGAGGAAGACTGAGGATCTAAAACTAATTGGAAGCATTTGGAGAAGGGTGCAAAATATCATGCTATGTACAGAATATGGAGGGATTTGATCAGATTCCAAGCTCTTTTGAGCAGACAGTCTGTGGATTGAATACAGTTTGTGATCGTATGTATTAAAGCCAAGAAGGTCCAGTAGCTAGTTTTACCCGACTGCAAGGCAACATCTGGTGTATATTAGCAATAGAAACACATTGTGATCTCCATAACACCATACCTAATTTCCTTGAGATTTGACAACCATGGATAGGTGCTTTTTCTGATTCTACCTTTGACCCCTTGTCCCTGACCCTTTGATCCCTATTAATCTCTATAACAAGCTATGTCGCTGCACTTGGGTTCCTGGTTCACCCACCAGACTTATTTCATCACCAGCATTAGTCTGTTAGTTTCTGTCCATCATAGTTAGTTTTCACTTTCTCGTCTATATCTCCCTTCACTTTTGTTAGTAACATTGCAAGTGACGAAATGGGAACGATGTGGGGAAGAGAGGATCCCCCCGAGATCAGCTCCCTTCTCTTCCCACAGGGATTGTCGCGGATAAACTGAACTGAAGATGGCACTGAATATAAGTTTGCCCAAAACATTTTGTTTAAAAAGCCTTAAAAATAAGTGGTCCCCAAAATGGATCAGGAAACCCCCCTCCCCCCAAAAAAGAGGGTCGGGTCCCACAGAAATGGTTGGCTCCCAGTGAAAATGGGCGGTGTCCTCCATGGAAATGAGAGGAGTCACCACAAAAATGACTGAAAGGCCTTCTAACAGGTGGTGGAGTCAGTTTGGTAGTGGGTGGGTGAAAATGTATGTCTACCGCCTTGAGAAGGAAAGTTTGTCCCAAAAGCCTAGTTTGAGGCTGCACTGGTATAAGCGGGACATGCCCCTTCCTCACCAGATACCCCCTCTTCTATTTCACTAGTACCAATCTCATCTCAAACCCCCAGCAGCAGAAAATAGATTTTTTTCCCCCTATTTGTCGTGCTCCTCCTAATCCCAAGGGGGAGGTCGGGGAATGCAGAGGATGTCAGCCCGCTGCCGCCCCCTAGTCCTCCTTGGCAGAATTACAAGCCTGCGCAGCTGGTAACGCTGGGTTAAAGATATATACATGCTCATGATATTATAACTGTATACTTTGGCTTTCATGCATGATTGTAAACATTTTTATCTCTTCCTCACTGTAGCAAAAAATAAAAAATAAAAACAAACAAAAAATAAAAACTCCATGACAATTGACTTTACACAATCGGTACTAGTGGCCAATTTGCCAATTCTGGGCCTCTCCGATTTAAATGGCTTATCTCCTGAATCCATCAGAAATTCCCTGGTATCAATTTAGGAGAAGGCTATAAAAAGCACTCAAACAATAGAAGGCAATTAACTAAGAACATGCATTATTCTGGGTGAGCTGAAGTGTATACAGGGTTTATCATTACAAATTCATTCTCAGGAAAAATGCTGAGTGCTCCTCTTTTTACCACCATGTCACTGTCACCACACAAAAGCTTTCAAGACAAACGACTGCATCAATTTTACCCAAAACTCCTCAGGGCTAGCAATTTTTTCCCCCCAGTGTGTTCATTCTTCGATGTAGCTAAAAATATCAAAGTTTTTTTCTTTTTTTTCTGCAATCCGTCTGTGGATGAAAATCACAGGAATACTAGTAATTTGACTCACAGGGGTTAAATGAGATGATAGGGAGATAGTTTGAAGGACAAAAGTTGCCCCAAAAAAGTTTTATTTAATAGAAAATTTGCACCAAGCTTAATTTTGTGTTAGCTCTGACCGATCTGACCCAAGATTCTAAACAACATGTCCGCCCCCTGATAGAGCTGTACAGAGCACAGAGGAGTTAGATACTTCATTTGTATTCCTTCATTAAAGCATTTCTAATCAAAATGCCTGCACTTGATGCACATTTTCTATTACACATAACTTATTATTTTGCCAACAGTTGTCCTTTAAAACTAAAATTCGATTCCAGTCTTTTTAAATGCAGCAAAGGTATTGGTTCCAAGATACTGGAAACAAGAGAAAATACCCACTTATGAGGAATGGGTGGGAGAGGTGGAGTTGACTCGGAGAATAGAGATGTTGACAATCTTAGAAGATGAGGGAGCTACGAAATATGATACTAAATGGGTTAGATGGACACAATATCTGGAGGGTCCACTTTTTGCCCCTGGTCTAGAATAGATCTCCCAACCCAATGCCCCTTGGCTACATATGCAAGTTATATGTTATTATTTTGACAGATGGTTTGACCTCTAAGTGGAGAACGTGTAAGGGGTGGGGGAGGGAGATGGGGGATTTTTTCTTTTGTATATAAAATGTAATGTATCAATTTAATTGAAGTGTTTTTGTAATTAATTATTATATTCTGAATGTATGAATATCAGTATTTTTTTATGATAAAGGAAAGTAATAAAGATATATTAAAAACTAAAATTCGAACTAGAGAAAGAATGCACTCTGTAAAACTAGACATTTGAATTAAAAAGGCCTCAGTAGCCTAAATATAAAAATTGCAAGTTTAGGATGAGCTGATGAGCTGAGGTGAGCTGAGGTGGGATGAGGTGAGTTGAGGTGAGCTGAGGTGAGCTGAGGTGAGCTGAGGTGGGATGAGGTGAGTTGAGGTGAGCTGAGGTGAGCTGAGGTGGGATGAGGTGAGTTGAGGTGGGATGAGGTGAGTTGAGGTGAGCTGAGGTGGGATGAGGTGAGTTGAGGTGAGCTGAGGTGGGATGAGGTGAGTTGAGGTGAGCTGAGGTGAGCTGAGGTGAGATGAGTATTTAAGCTATACATTGTACAGGGACACACCTGGTAAGTTTCTCCTGAAAAGCAAACTAAACCTGAATATTGGTGTGGAACCAGCTATGATGTCTGAATTGTGAAAGTATTTGGAGGCACATGGGAGCTACCTCAGCAGCTTGAAATTCGGATCTCACTGCTGAATATTTGAACTAATTCACTCTTCTATGGGGGTCATGTACTAACCAAGTGCAGTGGGGAAAAAAGTAGGTAAAACATGAGTAGTGTTGAGTGAACCTGGACTGCACTATTCGGGTTCGTACCGGATATTAGGGTGTCCGTGCCACGAACCCGGACATTTCACTGTATGTCCATGATGGAGTTTGAGGTTCGCCTACAAACCGAAAGTCTTTAAACCGAAAGTCATTCGGTTTCTGGACTTTCGGTTTATAGAATAGCCAATAGCATTACATGTATTCTATAAACCGAAAGTCTATAAACCGAAAAACATTCGGTTTATAGACTTTCGGTCTATGCTGCCAATGCACATTGTTTATTACTGTGCACAGGCAGCATTGTGTTTTAAACTGTGTATGTCAAGTAGTCTAAATGTCAGTGAGCTCCAGAGACCAGTTATCTGTACCCGGTAGCCTGGGACTCAGTGCTGTAGAGTCCTGCAACGTCGCATGATATAGTGTAACTCCACCCCTTTAGACTCCGCCCATTCATGAATATATGACTCCTTCCAGTGTGGAGGTGGGCATCTTGGAAGTATATCACACCCTCCTCGAAACCAGTTTAAAAAAAAGTTATCGCCAGCCAATTAGAATCTGGGATTTTCTCAGCAGAGCTGACAGCTCCCAATATTCTACTGTCCAAAATAGGGAAATGATGCAATATGCCCACTGTGCCCACAGGAAAAATTGTCATGGGGGATATTACGCTACCTGGTCGGCAACCTATCACCACACAGTTTTCTAAAAGTGATGGTGAGTGAGTAAAAGGTGCTTGGCTGTTTTGTTTTCAGATATGAATATTAATGGTACTTTGTGCATCTGGACACGGATAGGTTTTTATTTTCTGCAGTGCTATCACTTGAAGCTGGCTGTTACGAACATGTCAGCCAGATCGTTTAGGAGAGCCTGTAAATGTGTTAAACAGTAGTGGTTGTGTGGAATGCGGCAATAAACAATTTCCTCTATCAATCAAACCGGGACACTAATTACATCATTGTTCTCATTACCATAATACATTTAGTTGCGTCTCTATCCCACGCAGTCTATATCTTGTTTGTTCATTGAGACAACAATTCCTTTTCATCTAAGGGTCTAGTCAATAAAGAGAGAATTGCTGGCAATTGAGACGGAATTTGAAACTTACGGCAACAGTAGACAAATTATTGGGAGCCCCACGAGAAGGAACACATGTCAGTTATTGGGGTATGCCCAGACGTGGGTCCCTGGCTCGCTGCACCTAGGGGGACACCAGCCATACCACACTGACGAGGCCAATTACGTACGTCTGGGGTTGTGGGTTCCTCGTGCAGAGGAGACCTGCCAGGCATTTTGGATCTGGACTGCCCTTATGGGTGGGATCATAATGGAGAGGTTTCCTATGTAATGATGGGAAGCAAGCAAAAAATGGTGATGCCCCTGCTTAGTAGGTTACATCCTAAACGGCACTGTCCGTTCTTGGTGAGAGGGATCCCACTTCTTTGCTTCCTCTTAGGCCAAAGTAATCGTATTGGACAAATTCTACTCTACAATTCGCTCTCTTTATTGCGTGGAACCTCTTGTGTCCATAGATTATGCAGACTGACAAAACAAACAACGTGTCGAACCGGTTGATGTAGAAGATGTATTCACTGACCTGCTGTGATGGAGGCCAGTCTCACGTAGTCAAACCCTCTTACAAACGGCTCGTACGGTGAACTTTCTGGGAGGCTAATACCTAAAGAAGAAAATAACCAACGTTACTGCACGAAAACATTCTTGGTGTGTCAAAGAATCAGATTATGTTTTATTTATTTATTTTATTTATAAAGGTTTTTACCAGGAAGAATACATTGAGATTTCTCTCGTTTTCAAGTATGTCCTGGGGAACCAGTCCAGAATGGAGTTACACAGTTACACATTTACACATTTAACAGTAGATTAAAAATACATACATACATACAAATATTAAACAAGTTGGAAGGAGAACATACAGGGTAAATCATTATTGATACATGTACAGTATACGAAGGAGTTTGTAAACTAATAACAGGTACAATAACAGGTACAATCTGTTTTGAGGATTTGGGAGACACTTATTTTTAGGGATTTTAGACTAGATGATGATTTGGCAGAAACAGGAAGGCTAATTCCACATATGAGGAGCTCTGAAAGAGAACGCACCTCGACCGGCTTCCTTTTTCAAGCGAGGGATCGCTAGCGAAGGGTTGGTGCAGGATCTGAGATTGTGGGATGTGTAGGTAGTAAGGGTGAGCATGTCGCTCAGGTAGGGGGAGAGCGTTCCAGAGAAGTGGTTATGCACCAAGTATGCTAGGTGGAGAGTGCGCCTGGAGGCAAGTGTCAGCCAGTTTAACTCTTTTAACATTTTACAGTGGTGCGTATTATAATTGCACTGTAGTGCAAAATGACACAATGTATTGTAGATATTGTACATGTCTAGTTTTTACAGGACGACACACAGTCTTGTACGGGGCATGTTCCATACATGTTGGTCAACTTTACCCATGGACTAAGGTCACCACACTTCCTCGTTTCATTAGCAATGCAATTATAATATGAATCCTGTACTGATTAAACAACAGCTCTTCATAAATTTTACATATGGCTGCCGTACTAGGGGAGACTAACTAGACTTTCATACTACTTGCCCCTTCCCCGACGCCCATCAAAAGAACTTGAGTGGCACCGAGTCTCTCAGACGTCTGGTTTCATAGAACACCAACGAAGCAACCATTATATTGTGTGCAAATTGGGGTTTCCGAATAATGGGCATTTCTGAGGTTTTAAAGGTTTGCCTGGTGATTGCCATGCTCACAGAACGTTTGCCCCCCAGATGAGTCTTTGTACATACATCCCATTCTGCTTCATAACTCCACACAGTAACACACTCGAGAAACAAAGCTTAAACAAATGGCACTGCCTGCTTGACTGCACCCTGTGCAATTAATGGATGAGTTTAATTGAAGGAATTCATCTTTTTTGTCTCCTTTTAATGAATATAAAAATGTATCACTTTGCTTTGAATTTTCCAGTGTGTGTGTTATATGTGTAAGACATTTTTTGAGGTTTAAACCAAGCAAACACATATTCCCATGTCATGATTGTGTGTATTGTACTATATAGCCCAGGTTCTATACAGGGGTCACCATTGCTATGGTAACAAGCTAGCGGGAGCTCTGCCAGTCTCCTCAATTTGAGACTTATTACATGTTGCCGTCCCAGACCTACTAACTGCAGTACAACCAAAAGAACACAATACATGTAAAATGAACCAATGGCCCTGGCATTGCTGATAAGCAAGTGTTTAATTTCTTGTTTAATATAGAACCATGCCCCTGTGGTTTACTGGTCTTACCACAAAGATGGCTGCCAGGTTCTCTGAGGTTCTGTTGATGGTACTGCACTAGATATCTCCTTGCTGAGACAGAATACTGGCAGATAGCCTGCCAGGAGTTATGCATTATGGTTGAGGGGCCTATACCAGTGCTTATGATTAAGTGCCCTGTGAAGGTGCAAAACGCATAAGGTTTCCAGCTCTGTCCCTGGGATGCATGCACTCTGCTGTTTGGCCACAGTCTGTAAGTAAATAAACTATTTTTTCATGTTTATCGCAACCTGGTGTTATTATACGTATTACTGGAGGAAGCGAGGTCTCTAAACTATTTTACAAGCTATGGGCGCAGCGTTGACTCACAGTGCATATACGACACAAATGTGTATTTATATCAGAAGAGCACTGTCTTGATTTTGTCCATTTTCTTTTACCTGTACCAGTGATGGCTAACCTTGGCACTGCAGATGACTGGAGCCACAAATCCCATGACGCTCAGTCTCAAATGTGCACATATATATGCTCAACATTGCAAACTTCCCAGCAGGGCTTCAGAAATAATTCAAAGATGAGAACCAACAGACCTATTCATCAAAGTTGAAAACCAAAGTATGATTAAGAACTGTCTACCAGCTTGAAACACATAAGGTGTTTCCCTACCTTTCTTACCAGCCTCTGCTTCCCTCTTATATTGGACTTGACGATATCTTAATAAAGAAGATTTGTATGAACACAGACAGAGTGGATGTTTGGCTTTATAACCTCTGGAGCCATTGTTTTCTTAATCCACTACTCAAAGGAAGACCCATAAAAACCAAGCAGAAGGGAGGAATTCTTAACTCAACGGCTACAGTAGTAGTGTACTAACATACAAGGCAGGCCGAGGCCTTCAGGTTTAATAATGAACATGTATACATGTGTCCTTGGTCTTCTATACTTTGTCTACCAAAGAAGAATAAGTCAGAAACTGACCTTCCATCAGGGTGTGGTGAATGCTCCAGTAGATGTTGAGACAGTTCTTCTCCTTTTTCATCCCCCGTTTGCACTTACAGCCGTGGAGCTGGCTGGAGAGCAGCGCGGTCACTGTCCGTTTGCACTGGTTCTTGGCGTTGGGCCCCAGCTTGTTAGCGCCATTGCCTGCTATGCACTGACGCAGTGTGCGCAGGTTAGAGCTACAGCTGTGGTTGCTCTTGCACGCCTCTCCCGCCTGCAAACAGTCTCTGCTGGACGATGTGGTTGATGCTGTCCTCTCTGGAAAAGGAAAATGAGACAGAAGAGGTTAGGAATCTGTTAGATGGAGAGAATGCCAGGGTACAGAACAAACACTTCTGGAATTTAATCATGTTTAAGAAAAGCCAGTTATATTCCCAGGTAAATGTCCTTCTTGTCATAGGTATACTGGTGTTGGTCAAGAGCACGGTGACGTAGAAGACATTCACCAAAGGCTGCCATCCCTTAGTGGTTCGCTCTATGGGGCAGTAAGGTAGGCCACAGTTCAAGTTTAAATACTGCACATCATTCCTGGGGGGGTAACATGCATTTTAAGCACAGAAATGTGGTGTGTTAAAGCACTGGTAGTACTGGGGTAGGAAGGTAGAGAATGTTTAGCACAAAACGACATTATTCCAGATTTTCCCATTATTCAAATGGTGTGTAATAGTCACAAAAAAAATAAAGCTTGACGCCCGGCCTCCGCCCCCCCCCCGGCACTAAAGAAAAGAAAACCCACAGGGATTTGCGATATGCCCCAAGTCCCTATTAATAATAATGACATGCTCCCCCGGGAGGCGCTATGCCCCAAGTCCCTACTAATGATAATGACATGCTCCCCCGGGAGGCGCTATGCCCCAAGTCCCTATTAATGATAATGACATGCTCCCCTGGGAGGCGCTATGCCCCAAGTCCCTATTAATGATAATGACATGCTCCCCTGGGAGGCGCTATGCCCCAAGTCCCTATTAATGATAATTACATGGCCCCCTGGGAGGCGCTATGCCCCAAGTCCCTATTAATGATAATTACATGGCCCCCTGGGAGGCGCTATGCCCCAAGTCCCTATTAATGATAATTACATGGCCCCCTGGGAGGCGCTATGCCCCAAGTCCCTATTAATGATAATGACATGCTCCCCTGGGAGGCGCTATGCCCCAAGTCCCTATTAATGATAATTACATGGCCCCCTGGGAGGCGCTATGCCCCAAGTCCCTATTAATGATAATTACATGGCCCCTTGGGAGGCGCTATGCCCCAAGTCCCTATTAATGATAATGACATGCTCCCCTGGGAGGCGCTATGCCCCAAGTCCCTATTAATGATAATGACATGCTCCCCCGGGAGGCGCTATGCCCCAAGTCCCTATTAATGATAATGACATGCTCCCCCGGGAGGCGCTATGCCCCAAGTCCCTATTAATGATAATGACATGCTCCCCTGGGAGGCGCTATGCCCCAAGTCCCTATTAATGATAATGACATGCTCCCCTGGGAGGCGCTATGCCCCAAGTCCCTATTAATGATAATTACATGGCCCCCTGGGAGGCGCTATGCCCCAAGTCCCTATTAATGATAATTACATGGCCCCCTGGGAGGCGCTATGCCCCAAGTCCCTATTAATGATAATGACATGCTCCCCTGGGAGGCGCTATGCCCCAAGTCCCTATTAATGATAATTACATGGCCCCCTGGGAGGCGCTATGCCCCAAGTCCCTATTAATGATAATTACATGGCCCCTTGGGAGGCGCTATGCCCCAAGTCCCTATTAATGATAATGACATGCTCCCCTGGGAGGCGCTATGCCCCAAGTCC
The DNA here is from genome assembly GCA_036172795.1 of Pelodytes ibericus. Classification (NCBI taxonomy): domain Eukaryota; kingdom Metazoa; phylum Chordata; class Amphibia; order Anura; family Pelodytidae; genus Pelodytes; species Pelodytes ibericus. The sequence continues at coordinate 184,327,880 of CM069863.1, read as the reverse complement.
CTATTAATGATAATGACATGCTCCCCCGGGAGGCGCTATGCCCCAAGTCCCTATTAATGATAATGACATGCTCCCCCGGGAGGCGCTATGCCCCAAGTCCCTATTAATGATAATGACATGGCCCCCCGGGAGGCGCTATGCCCCAAGTCCCTATTAATGATAATGACATGCTCCCCCGGGAGGCGCTATGCCCCAAGTCCCTATTAATGATAATGACATGCTCCCCCGGGAGGCGCTATGCCCCAAGTCCCTATTAATGATAATTACATGGCCCCCTGGGAGGCGCTATGCCCCAAGTCCCTATTAATAATAATGACATGCTCCCCCGGGAGGCGCTATGCCCCAAGTCCCTATTAATGATAATGACATGCTCCCCCGGGAGGCGCTATGCCCCAAGTCCCTATTAATGATAATGACATGCTCCCCTGGGAGGCGCTATGCCCCAAGTCCCTATTAATGATAATTACATGGCCCCCTGGGAGGCACTATGCCCCAAGTCCCTATTAATGATAATTACATGGCCCCCTGGGAGGCGCTATGCCCCAAGTCCCTATTAATGATAATTACATGGCCCCCTGGGAGGCGCTATGCCCCAAGTCCCTATTAATGATAATGACATGCTCCCCTGGGAGGCGCTATGCCCCAAGTCCCTATTAATGATAATTACATGGCCCCCTGGGAGGCGCTATGCCCCAAGTCCCTATTAATGATAATTACATGGCCCCTTGGGAGGCGCTATGCCCCAAGTCCCTATTAATGATAATGACATGCTCCCCTGGGAGGCGCTATGCCCCAAGTCCCTATTAATGATAATGACATGCTCCCCCGGGAGGCGCTATGCCCCAAGTCCCTATTAATGATAATGACATGCTCCCCCGGGAGGCGCTATGCCCCAAGTCCCTATTAATGATAATTACATGGCCCCCCGGGAGGCGCTATGCCCCAAGTCCCTATTAATGATAATGACATGCTCCCCCGGGAGGCGCTATGCCCCAAGTCCCTATTAATGATAATGACATGCTCCCCCGGGAGGCGCTATGCCCCAAGTCCCTATTAATGATAATTACATGGCCCCCTGGGAGGCGCTATGCCCCAAGTCCCTATTAATAATAATGACATGCTCCCCCGGGAGGCGCTATGCCCCAAGTCCCTATTAATGATAATGACATGCTCCCCCGGGAGGCGCTATGCCCCAAGTCCCTATTAATGATAATGACATGCTCCCCTGGGAGGCGCTATGCCCCAAGTCCCTATTAATGATAATGACATGTTCCCCTGGGAGGCGCTATGCCCCAAGTCCCTATTAATGATAATGACATGCTCCCCCGGGAGGCGCTATGCCCCAAGTCCCTATTAATGATAATTACATGGCCCCCCGGGAGGCGCTATGCCCCAAGTCCCTATTAATGATAATGACATGCTCCCCTGGGAGGCGCTATGCCCCAAGTCCCTATTAATGATAATTACATGGCCCCCTGGGAGGCACTATGCCCCAAGTCCCTATTAATGATAATTACATGGCCCCCTGGGAGGCGCTATGCCCCAAGTCCCTATTAATGATAATTACATGGCCCCCTGGGAGGCGCTATGCCCCAAGTCCCTATTAATGATAATGACATGCTCCCCTGGGAGGCGCTATGCCCCAAGTCCCTATTAATGATAATTACATGGCCCCCTGGGAGGCGCTATGCCCCAAGTCCCTATTAATGATAATTACATGGCCCCCTGGGAGGCGCTATGCCCCAAGTCCCTATTAATGATAATGACATGCTCCCCTGGGAGGCGCTATGCCCCAAGTCCCTATTAATGATAATGACATGCTCCCCCAGGAGGCGCTATGCCCCAAGTCCCTATTAATGATAATGACATGCTCCCCCGGGAGGCGCTATGCCCCAAGTCCCTATTAATGATAATTACATGGCCCCCCGGGAGGCGCTATGCCCCAAGTCCCTATTAATGATAATGACATGCTCCCCCGGGAGGCGCTATGCCCCAAATCCCTATTAATGATAATGACATGCTCCCCCGGGAGGCGCTATGCCCCAAGTCCCTATTAATGATAATGACATGCTCCCCCGGGAGGCGCTATGCCCCAAGTCCCTATTAATGATAATTACATGGCCCCCTGGGAGGCGCTATGCCCCAAGTCCCTATTAATGATAATGACATGCTCCCCCGGGAGGCGCTATGCCCCAAGTCCCTATTAATGATAATGACATGCTCCCCCGGGAGGCGCTATGCCCCAAGTCCCTATTAATGATAATGACATGCTCCCCCGGGAGGCGCTATGCCCCAAGTCCCTATTAATGATAATGACATGCTCCCCTGGGAGGCTCTATGCCCCAAGTCCCTATTAATGATAATTACATGGCCCCCTGGGAGGCGCTATGCCCCAAGTCCCTATTAATGATAATTACATGGCCCCCCGGGAGGCGCTATGCCCCAAGTCCCTATTAATGATAATGACATGCTCCCCTGGGAGGCGCTATGCCCCAAGTCCCTATTAATGATAATGACATGCTCCCCTGGGAGGCGCTATGCCCCAAGTCCCTATTAATGATAATTACATGGCCCCCCGGGAGGCGCTATGCCCCAAGTCCCTATTAATGATAATTACATGGCCCCCTGGGAGGCGCTATGCCCCAAGTCCCTATTAATGATAATGACATGCTCCCCTAGGAGGCGCTATGCCCAAGTCCCTATTAATGATAATTACATGGCCCCCTGGGAGGCGCTATGCCCCAAGTCCCTATTAATGATAATGACATGGCCCCCCGGGAGGCGCTATGCCCCAAGTCCCTATTAATGATAATGACATGGCCCCCTGGGAGGCGCTATGCTCCAAGTCCCTATTAATGATAATGACCTGGCCCCCTGGGAGGCGCTATGCCCCAAGTCCCTATTAATGATAATTACATGGCTCCCCTGGGAGGTGCTATGCCCCAAGTCCCTATTAATGATAATGACATGCTCCCCTGGGAGGCGCTATGCCCCAAGTCCCTATTAATGATAATTACATGCTCCCCTGTGAGGCGCTATTCCCCAAGTCCCTATTAATGATAATTACATGGCCCCCTGGGAGGCGCTATGCCCCAAGTCCCTATTAATGATAATTACATGGCCCCCTGGGAGGCGCTATGCCCCAAGTCCCTATTAATGATAATTACATATATAGTGTACCTCATCCCGAGGTGAGGAGCAGGAAATTGATGAGCTTGCAATTGATGTATAAACTCCTCACTGACACATCATGCACTGATCATACTCAGCGTTATCATATAATAAGGCAGACTGGTACCATGGAGGTTATTTGGGAAACTCAGTTCTGTAGCAAATTTCTATATAACAGGAACATTTCAGTGGTTTCTATGGAGACTGATCCACTTTGTCGGACTCTGCTCCTGAATTGAACTTTATAAATAACCCGTAATAGCTCCAGCTTGCAAGTAGTCTGGTCAGGTGCGGGTACCTGGAAGCCGATGTCTGAGCAGTGGCACAGCCCCCCCCCCCTCCCCGTGTTTGCTACATGTGTACATTCAACTAAAACAAATAAATTCCTATAGACCCAGCAAAGAGAGCATTGCAGGTAATTGTGATTGGAAATTCCAACTTAAGGCCAAAGTAGCTGAGTTGGAAAAATCCTCCCCCTTTCAGCTGCATTGGAGAATTTCTTCCAACTCGGCTACTTTGGCCTAAAGTTTGAAAATCAATTCCCTGCAATCCGCTCTTTGCTGATTCTATAGGAATTTATTTGCAAATCCCTGCAAATCTTTTGACTAGACCCCCAAAATAGATACACTGGTCCGGAAACAGCATCGCGCAATCATTACTCACTGCGTATAGATATTCAAAAAATGTGAACAAATTACAACATTTACAGTAATACAGTTTATTTGCTTGATTCCCCCCCCCCCCATCCTTTTGTCTTGGGAGAGAGCCCTCTCCCCAGCATCACAGGACCCTCTACTCACACCCTATATTATAACAGGGCCCTCTCCCCAGCATCACAGGACCTTCTACTCACACCCGATATTACAACAGGGCCCTCTCCCCAGCATCACAGGACACTCTACTCACACCCTATATTACAACAGGGCCCTCTCCCCAGCATCACAGGACCCTCTACTCACACCCTATATTACAACAGGGCCCTCTCCCCATAATCAAAGGACACTTCACACTCACCCAGTATCACAACATGATCCTCTCCCCAGCATCACATGGCCCTCTACTCGCAACCTATATTACAACAGGGCCCTCTCCCCAGCATCAAAGGACACTCCACACTCACCCAGTATCACAACATGATCCTCTCCCCAGCATCACATGGTCCTCTACTCGCAACCTATATTACAACAGAGCCCTCTCCCCAGCATCACAGAACCCTCTACTCACACCCTATATTACAACAGGGCCCTCTCCCCAGCATCACAGGGCCATCTACTCACACCCTGCATTACAACAGGACCTCTGATTGGGAGGTGTCTTTCTGATAGACCCTAATTTTTACAAGGGATTAGAAGAGGTCACCCCTGCTTCTCTCATGTAGAAACAAGGGTCTCAGTAGCATAGAGAGAGAGAGAGAGACAGTTGCCTTCTGGACCCAGCTGCCTGCTTCCCATAACTCCTCATGAAGCCGGGACCACCACCAGGCCAAACGTGTTGAGGGGGCAACATTGTGAGGACGTCTGCCCCATTGGAAAATATTATTATGTATAAGCTGTTTTTGCTCTTTTGAGCCATCGAATCCTGTAAATTGCTCCACTGCTCTATGTTATTTGTGCAGTATTACTCTACGCCACTTATGTTCTCTCCATAGAGATTAAATCCATTGGGAAGAGTCCTTGGATCACTTGATCACTTGATTTATTTTAACCATTCTAATTTTGTGAGTATATAATATTATCATTACCAGATCACTACTGAGCCACTGATGTGCTACTCTATGATGTGTTATCTCCATCTGTATATACTGAGTCCAAGGGGAGCATGGCAGCTTTCGGTCAGAGGATAACCTGGCATGTGCTATCAAAAGTACATAGCAGTATATCCTTATACGAGGGGCACTGCCTCTATATTAGAAGCACAAGTGAAAAAACAAAGTTGTGTATGCCTTTAAAAAGTTCATTTTTAAAATACAACTTAAACGGTCCGCCCCCCCGAAGCAAAGGGTTTTCCGTCTGGAACCCAACTCAATTAAAAGTCAGAAAAGTGTATGAGAAGACACGTGGGAAGTATTCCATGCTGAAACTTGTAAGACGTGCTAACTCTTCAGTTATGGGTAAAGGTAATGTGTCAGCAGCAGATAATGATTTTGCTAGAGTTGTAACCATCCCTGTCATTCATTCCCCGAGAGGACAGGCATCAGACGTTTAATAGAGTCGTTGCCTGAGTATATAGCGGTCCATTCATTTCCCTTGCAGATCGGGAGAGTAAACTGTATCAGCGTGTTCCCAGTTACGGCAATATGAAAACGGGAACGTACTGTAAGTCTCTCGCAATGGTGAAGTTCCTATTTTATTATTTTTTTTTATTATCAGAGTCCCCAGATGTGGCCTAGCTCATTGTCCCCAAAGTGGTACAAAGCATATCCAATTATAATTCAGAAAGTCACGCCATTCCTTTATGATTCTCTGGTACTGCCGAGCCAGAGATTGTACAAGACTGTCCATTTAAACAAAATTTTCAGGAGGAAAAAAAAATAATAATAATTATACGCACTAGAAGAATGCAACCTGAGGAGGAACATTGTGAGACTATAGGATTCTCTGCTAAGGAAAAATACTCTGGAAACAGTAATAGCTTAAGGGTTTAGAGAAATCCAGGGGTTCACTCATTGTACTGATCACAGACTATAAACCAAACTTAAAGGGACACTAAACGTTTTTTTTTTCTAATATAGAAGCACAAGTGAAAAGTTAGTTGTCCCCAGTATGAGGATGAACTGGCGTGTACTTTTGATAGAACTTTTGATAGTACACACCAGTTTATCCTCTGCCCGACAGCTGCCATTCTTTCATAGGAGCCGGTTGGCGACCGGCTCTCTCTGCTAGTGCAGAGAAAGACCCACATTTTTGCATGGGATCCCATGCAAAAAAAAGGGTATCTCGCTGTGCTAGCAGTAAGAGACCCTCGCATTCAGATGTCAGAGCGGGACGAGCCCCCGCTCTGATTGGCTGTGGGCATGCTGACGTTTGTCAACACACGCCAACCAGGAACTGCTGGGTCTCGCATGTGAGACACAGCAGTTAGTAAACCCGCGGGTATCTATTTAGATACAAGTTGGGTTTACTTAATTCTCCTGGGACAAGTATTGTTTAACCCTTCCTTCCTTTAATAATGTGCCAATCTCATTAAATGACCACTGCAACTTGGAAGTGGCCTAGCATTTTCTTTCATTTCATATAAGATACATATACTAATAGACACTGATAATCATAGATAAGCAAGGGGTTTTTAGTCTGGGACCCAACTGAACTTAACATCTGAAATCTATATGTCAAGACATGTGGGGAAATTATGTGCTGAAATATATTAACCTAATGCCTTGTGTGTGTGTGTGTGTGATGCCTTTTTATTTAGTCAAAGAAAGAATATTTTAAGGATTCCTAAGACCATTTTCTGTTTTCTTGAACATTACTGTTATCACTAGATCACTAGATCACTAGAATTTGTAACACATTTTTATTGATCAAGTATTTCAAGAAATGTACTTGACATAAACCAATGTCAATTATAAAATAACTAGAGATAATGCACTTAGAGTTTTCTGACGGGCATTCCATATATTTTTAAAAGATATGTCATAAATTATTTAGCACATTTTATTTTCATATTTATGTGTTTGATAAGCTCTGGAACTTGCAGTTTCTCCTACATCTTTATCCTTCATTCCTGAAGACTGAGCAGGTAACTCCAAAGAGTCCAGGTGGAAGTTGAGCATATTGGGCAGACTAGATGGACCGAATGGTTCTTATCTGCCGACACATTCTATGTTTCTCTGTTTCTATCCAGGTTCTGAAGGATGGAGTCTTAAGAAGAAGTGGCCCTACATGCCAAAGATGCAGTTTTCAACGATTTAGAGGACAGGACAAGGAAGCTTGAAAGAGGGAACGACTGCCGGAGATTGTTACCTCCAAAACAAGATAAAGAGTAAGTTCTTCCATTCATGGGTCTTACAGTGCTGACGTCTATTTAAGAGAGACTGGAGAACATACACAGCAGTGGTGTTCACCATATTGGTGGAAGGGGAAAATGGTCTTGAATGAACGGTGATTCCTGTATTTTAGAAAAGTGGAACAAACAGCCTCAAGTATTGTTTAAGGGCCAGTAATAATTCATTCTGCTCCACTACACAAGACATACAGTAGATATCTTCCCTCATAACATGTGTTGAAGTATCTAAACAAACAGAATAGAAACATAGAAACATAGAATGTGTCGGCAGATAAATACCATTCGGTCCATCTAGTCTGCCCAAATTTTTGAATACTTTTATTAGTCCCCCGTTCCCGGTCTTATAGCTAGGATAGCCTTGTGTCTATCCCACACATGCTTAAAATCCTTGACTGTGTTTACCTCAACCACTTCTGCTGGAAGGCTATTCCATACATCCACTACCCTCTCATTAAAGTAATACTTCCTGATATTACTTTTAAATCGTTGCCCCTCAAATTTAAGACTATGTCCTCTAGTTGTGGTAGTTTTTCTTCTTTTACATATACTCTCTTACATATACTCTCTTCCTTTACTGTGTTGATTCCCTTTATGAATAAACATGATGTGCCTGCCCAGACTGGTATAGTAATGAGGATTGTCTTTTGTGTAAAATAATAATAAACATTTGTACGATAAGATAATACAATAAAAAAAAGATAGAAATCAACAGTTAAACAAAAAAATAATAAAGAATAATGGATACACAAAAATCCATATCGAGAGAACAGAAAAAAAAAAAAAGCCAATACAGTTTATCCAGATATTAATCCAAGGAGACACACAAAAAAAAAAAAAAAATGTAAATATATATATATATATATATATATATATATATATATATATATATAAAACAAAGCAGAATTCATTAAAACACAGCAAGGGATCCTATTTTTTTTTCAAAGCGTGTTTAAAAAAAAATGAATAATTAATGTATATATTCAACAAATATATAATTAAGACTGTAAGTGGCATTTTGAGTTCTCCTGCGCACATTGGGGGATCGTTCCGTCTATATTTAATGAACCCAGTTGGGTTGTTAGCAGCAGGGCTGCCAGATTTATATCAATATTAAGGATTTTCTTGGTTCCGTACAAAGCTTTTTACACGGGATTTCTCTCTTACGGATCGTCTCCAGAATCGGGAATCCCGGTGCTTTAAGGTGCTACATTGTAACTTGGAGTTATCAAGATTCTAGTTCTGAGCTGGACAGTCCAATATTTGGACTCATTGGGGGCTATTTACTAAATGATGAGTTGCAGGGGACTTCAGGTGAGATGAACATTGTTGAGATTAAAATGTTCATCCCAACTCACCTCATCTCACCTTTTAGTGAATACCCCCCTCTCTCCTGGAGCGAGTGTGGGACCGTCACATTGTTGATGTTTTTGTATGGTAGGTTTCTGGGATGCCTTTGTGGCACAGCAAAGCTGTAGCTAGGTTTTTCTGCGGTCCGGACAAGACTAGAAATGTATGATGTTTGGGGGGGCTCCTTTACTCAACGGGGGTTATTCGCTACAAGGTGAGATGTCATTCAGGATAAACAATGTTTATAAAGTGTATGTAGAGAATAAAACAAAAATATATATAACATGATCTATACATATACACCTTGGCCATTTTGTTACTGGCCACATATAGCTTTTGCAGGCTGCTTTTGCTATATGTAGAAGCCATATGTGACCATAAGGAAATCAGTTACCTAATCAAGTAGTGGATCCCACAGGACCACGTTGATTAATTAATTAATTTCCTTCTGGTCACATAGGACTTCCACATACTTCAAGGCAGAATGTGGCTGGCAAAAGGATGAGGTGGCAACCCTAGCAATGCATTGTGTTAGCTGAATTGCAAACACGTGTATAAATTAAAGGGACACAAACACGCAACAGATGTGCAGGCGATAAGGAAAGTACTGAATTGAAGGTATCTGTACTTGTAACACTGATAAAAACACTGATACAAATAGTTTTTGTGCAAAGATTTGAGGCTACGTGAGTTATTAGGTCTCTATAGGGGGTGGGGTTGTGTTTCCCTGTGTTTTATGAGATGTTATTATGTATTAGTCTATGGTGTATGTCCTGCTATTGGTCTGTGATTGTACCATGTGGACTAAGCAGAGCTTTACTGAATGGGGAACTCCAGCGCCAGTGTCATGAACTGGGAGTGACTAGGGTGGCCACCTTTTTTCACAGCCACACAGTACTTTTGCCTGCTGCCTTGCAGTGTGTTGAAGTCATATGTGACCAGGAGGAAATTAATTACCTAATCATCGTGTTTCTGTGGGATTCACTACTTGATTAGGTTATTTATTTCCTTCTGGTCAGATATGGCTTCTACATCCTGCAAAAGGTATATGTGGCTGGTAAAAATGGCCCAGGTAACCATAGAAGTGACCCACCCACAACGTATGCATTACCACATTATTATTATTATTATTATTAATAATGGGATGCTGAATGTGCTGGTTGTGTACAAAGTGACATTTGCATAGTTGCCAACATCGGCCATGTTTCCAGGGACACATATGTGTTCCACATGCTGCAGACAGAGCATGCAAAGTGCAGTCCGGCAGTATGTAGGATGCATATACGCACAGACACAATCCAAATAAGTAATTATGGTAGGTCCTTTGAGATTAATTAATTGGATTCTGCCTGTGCGTATATCCATCCTACATGCTGCCGGGCTGCACATTGCATGGTCTTTCTGCAGCATGTAGAACAAATATGTGTCCTTGGAAACATGGCCAATGTGGGCAACTATGCATTTGTACCTTGTGTTGCCACCTGGGAGTATTACTAGGTTTGACAAGCTATTAATTTACTCATTCAACTGTGCGATGTGCTGTATACACAAGTCTGATCCATGAAGGCCCCACCTTGCAACTTGCAGGACTTAAAGGATCTGCTGCTAACGTCTTGGTGCAAGTTACCCCAGCACACCTTCAGATGTCTAGTGGAGGCCATGCCTCATGGTTCTAGGCTGTTTTGGCATCACAAGGGGACGGACCTACAAAATATTAGGCAGGCGGTCATAGTTGTATGGCTGATCAGTATATGTTCCAACTTGTTACCACTACAAATACTATAAGCTAAGAGTTAGCAGGCTTGCAATGATGGGAGTTATGCAAGTTATTAAAGGGTATGTGCTGCTAGCGAAATCTACTTGAAAATAGACCAATAATATCTGATTTATTGTTTAAAGTAAAAGAAAGTCATTGAATGAGACATATCCAGAAAGCAATGCCATGTGTAGCACAGATAGTGATACAGACATGCTCTTGCTCTATCATTAAGGCTAATGGCCCTCTGTTGGTGGTACATGCATTAGCACAGTTTATGCACACTTGCGAGCTGTGTTTTATTTCTCAACGTCCATCATTTGCGAAATGGTCCAAGACACAGTTCCATCTTTTTTTCCATCCTGATTCCACTTCCTGTCCTCGGAGAGGAGCAATCTCAATTCTTTCCCATGCCCAGCTGACCTTGGACCTCTAACCACTATCCACACTGAAGTGATGTTCAGTGAAGTACAGTGATTAATGTGTAAACTGTGGAACTATCTGCCAATTACCAAGATTAATAACAACCTCTCCCCTGTGCCTGGACTTTTAACCCTTTCCTTTAGTTACCCTAAAGCTCTTTTTGGCTTGAGACCTCCTTGGACTGATTAATGCTGGAAAAATTCAGAAGAAACTGAAGTATGTGAAAACCAGGAGTATAAATATAAAAAAGTATTTATAGAGTTAGCCTAATTGGCTACAGATGCAGATGATAAATCGGCTCTCTGTTTTTTTTTTTTATATAAGCTTTGAAAAACTAGATCCTTATTCTGAGGTGACACACAATATAAAATATTCATGTGGGAATGATTCTGATTGAAATATTACATTTCATAGCATATCTTTCTATTTTATATCTTTTATTCAGTAGATGTGCTGTCTAATTTGTGTAAGTGGAACAGAATTGCAATTTATTGTGTTAAGTAAGTGTGATATGACACATATGAAGGCATACCACTTAACATTTCCAAGAAGGGATGGCTGAAGGTGTGGCTATGGGCAGTGCATAACCTGAACTCACCGAGACTGGACAGCACTGAAAAAGCCTGTCCCATAGGATAATTTTTTGCTTACTTACACCATTACAGAGGAAACCACTCCATTGGCATATCAGATTAATCCCACCCATAAGGGCAGCCCAGACCCGAAATGCATGGCTAGTCTCCTCTGCGTGCGGGACACAGCAAACCACAGACGTACGTTTTGGCCTACAATGGCCTCATCAGTGTGATATGGCTGATGATCCTCTAGGTACAAGCAAGCCCAGGGACCCATGGCCATGGGCCTACCCTGTTACTTATGGTGAGCAAAAATGGGTGGTGGGTGGGCAAACTCACCGAGACCGGACAGCACTGAAATAGTCTGTCCCATAGGGTAGTACCTACTCGGGAGTGCAACTGCATTTTTTGCTTGCTTACACCATTACAGAGTAAACCACTCCATTAACATATAAGACTGATCTCACGGCCATGGGCATACCCTGTTACTTATGGTGAGCAAAAAAAGGCAGGGGGGGGGGGGGGGTTAACTTTATTGCCAAATGATATCTATTTGTGCAATTTTTTTAAAGTTATTTAAAATAAGAATAAACTCCCAGGAGTTTTATTGCTGGGGAGCTCTTTGTTACGCTCATACACACCAAACGTTCTGAGCTCCTAGAAAACAGAGAGATGCAAGAGGAACAGGAGGATTTAGGTTCAAAATACGGGCTTGGTCTTCCTTGGCACTGAAGATCACCGCCCACCCCTCTGGCACCCAAAGGGTTCTCTAAATAAATATAATTATTACCTGTATCCCGGTCCCAGCGGCGATCCACAATGCCCTCAATCCTCATCTTCTGTCCCAGTGAAATGTTCCACCACAAAAAATAAAAATAATCTACCTAAAAAAAGAAAAGCGAGCATCCCTGTTCTAAGAGCAGGGATCCATCTCAGAGGAGGGATTTTATTTTGTATCCATCTCCTACTGAGGATGGTAAGAGCAGGGAAGATCGCATTTTGCTGGAGGGCATAATATTTTTATTTGAATTGGTAGATTATTTTGAATTTTTTTGGGGGTGGCCCCTTTTCATGTAATCATGGCTGGTGGTCATTTTGGTGTCTCCCAGGACCTTTTTTTTTTTTTATAGAGGGCTCAGGGCTACTTGACTTGGCCCCCCTCTAGATTTTTTTTAAGGGCCCCACTTTTGTATGTGCCAATTCTTTTTTGGGGAGAATTTGGCAATGTCCATAATAGCTTAATTTGTCCTGCAATTAGTTTCTATCGTCCTTTAGGAGTCTATGGGGATGAGAGAGGCTATTTTCTAAAGCACTTGGTGCGTCATCGGCCATGATGGCCGAATTGTGAAGGTTACTCGGTATCCCATTGGGCATATTTTGTAGCTCGCAATTCCGCTTCCGATATGACCCCGACGCACCCCGAATCTTTATGAGTTTGTTTTTTTATTATGTGGACCTTACAGAGTTTCAGAGTTGTTCAAATGGGTCCAGAGTGTGGGGCATGCCTACTTATTGCACACTCAATGATTAAACTTCTGTACATCATGCTAAACAAACAAATACACATAACACAAACAAACAAAAATACAGTAGTCTGCTTGGAAGGGAACTGACCAAGGATTTTCAAATTTAAGACCAAAGTAGCTAAATTGGAGAAATTATTCAGTTCAGCTGAATTCCCACAATGCCCTCTATCATTAATAAATCCTACAGATTTAAATTATCGATGTGGATTCCACGTCTGCAGAGTCCACTTCCATTAAATATGAAGCAGTTTACTATTCACTGGCCAATTGACCATCTATCATGAATATATAACCTGCTTGTCATAGGCATTGATTAACAATACTGCAGTACAGTATGTATTTGTGTTGTTAAAGAGGCAGTTTGTGTTTTTATACAGCTCCCTATAACAAACAGACAACCTTTGTAATTCCAACTTGCTCACACTCCGAACCTATAAGCAAAGACTTTTTCCTGGCGTGGCGTGATGGGAGTTATAATGCACAATGTTTAACAAATAACTTGGCTTAAATAGCCCTAGGTAAAAATTGGTCCAAACCCTCCCACTCCCCTAACTTGCTGTTAAAATACCAAGCTTAAATGGCATAAAAAAAATATAGCTGATAAATGTAACTACCGTAATATGAGGGCGTAAAAATACATGTATCAGCGAAACAGGAAGTGATGGATGTAATCATAATCATGTACAATAATGTACAGCGCAGGGAGTTTAAAGTGACCTCTGCCCCTTTATTTCCAGGGGTTTGTCCCCATCTGCTGTTGTATTTCCCACTCCTTGTCAGAGATAGCTGTGATGAATTGATAACCATTGAACCTGGCAATCCTTATACAGTATACAGCAGGGTCAAGTGAAGAGCCCAGACCAAACAGTTATTTCTTGCCTCAGCACCCAGCTCAGCAATTACTGCTGCAACAAGATCTCTTCCTAGATAACGCCAGTCCTGGGGTCTGCTTCACGGGTATGTAGATAGCTTTATTTATTCATGGCACTCAGTGGGATGAATGAATGGCTGGGTTACTCCAGGTCGCTACAGGTCAACACTGGATCTCCATGACAGCCAAAAAGGAAGTGGAATGTACAGTACTTTAAAAAAAGCCCTTTGGGGGGAGGGGGGGGAGGGGATAGGGTGCTATAAACTAAAATCCAAGATTCGAGGTCACTGCTGAGTTGGACTTAGGCTGGAAATTCATTCCCTCCATAGAAAAAACAAACCAAAAAAAAAACAGGTCACATGGTCTCCCCAAATGGCCCCTGGTACCCCTAACACATATGGGGGATGGGGGGGGCAGGGCAAGTAGCTGCTGATGCTCCCGACGCCAGTATTGTAAAAAGTAAAAGCGATTTTGTAAAACAAAGTGCAACACTAGCATAATTGGTGCAAACAAAGTGGGAAACCAGGACAAGGGACCCCCGCTATTATTATTAACTGGGCTGGGAGCCTTCCAAATGGCTCCCAGTCCCCCCCAAAATTAATGGGTCTGAGACATGCCCAGGGTAGATGACCCATTTATAAGTTATCTGCATAGTGATGGGGGATTCCATTATAGGGACCCCAGTATAAAAATCAGTAATAACCACCCCCTTCACCTCCAATAAATACTCCCCCACAAATATAATAACTCCTTGTCCGTGAGCTTTCCCGAGGCCCCCCGGACGATATAAGTAATATTAATATAAGAGGTCCACCCCTTTCCCGGGCCAATGATGACAATAAATAATAAATAAAATTATATTTACCCTAGCTCTATCTTGCCCAATAGTAGGCTGGTTTGAAAATTGTATTTAACTTTCATTTTATTTCTTTCTAATTTTTGGTTTAAAAATCCCACCAATACAAGGGCTGGGACAGAGAGGCTTGTGATTGGCTGACAAACCTAGCCAATCAGATGCCTCCTACAGCCTTTTTAAATCCCAGCCCGTGATGTTGGGATCTCCCTCCACTGTTTTCAGACCATAGGAGCTAGGGCAATGTCATTTTTCTAATTATAGGTGTATTATTTGTATTCTTTTTGGGTGGCTCATATCCCCGGGCTAAAGATTAGAAGCGGATTATCCTTGGACATTTAATCCAGGTATAATTGTGCCAGGGGGTTTGGCAGTGATTTCTATTTGGCAGCTATCGGCAGGGCTATTATAGTGGGTTTGTAAGGAAATAACCCAGACCCCATATCATTATAAAGTGAGGTGCTCATTCACTGACGCAAGTTGTCTCACAGAAATGTAAAAGAAGATGTATCCCAGGTGCCCTTGTGGCCGTGCTTAGCGGTCAGCTTTGCAAGTGAAGTAAAAACATTTCTTCTTGCTTAAGAAGATGATACGGTGGCCGTGAAATCCCCCCTCCCCGTGAAGTTTAGACTCAGCACCTGAGGTACAAATAAGACTTCTGACAGTCTGTAAAATGAACAAACAATATCTGTGATCTCTTTAAACATCACAATCTGAATCACATCAAATAGGCACTTGCGAGAAGCCCAATCAATGGGGCGTCTAAAGGCTTCTGGATTGATTGTGCAGTATGCTGTGCACTCTGCTGTGCTTGTATGTACACATTATAGATTACTGAAGGTAATGCTATGGATGACACTCCCCGCCAGCATTATATATGTTTTTATGATGTGGGCTGTAGGTAGCAGCAGAAACATGGTCTTCGTATGAGAGCCAACAAATTCGTATAGGTTTTTAATTACCCGATTAAAGGGACAGTGCAGTCACCAGGTGAACCTCCCTTTATGGCTGCATATCAAAGCTGATAACGAGAGCTTTAAATGCATATTTCATTATGACAGATTGTCTTAACCTGCAGAGCACCTCTGAAGAAGACATTCATTGCAGAGAAACATGTTTCTGCATTAGCAAAAGATGTAGGGCAAACTTGCCCTGTAACTTGCAAAAAAAACATGTAAACATGTATATTCCTAAACTTGGGACAACATATAGAAACTATATTGATGGAGTCTTTGTTTTACTGTTTCTAACTGGGTAACCGATATTTCAGGTCAAAGTTAGATTTTCATCATATTTTAGATTTTTTTTTTTTTTATAGTAAATGACATATTATGAAAAGAAAGACAGAGAAAAGAAAGCTATTTTATGGTGCTAAAAGCAGTATTACATGTGAAAGATGAAAATTACAGCTAAACACAAATACCACAGAAATGTTAAAAACAGCCATTGTCAAGAAGGGTAAAAAAAATTCACAACAGTTCTATCACTAAAGGGTTACTCAGACACTTTCCAGCACCTGATTTTTTTTATATAGAGGCTACGCCGGAGCAATGAGTCCCACCACAACCAAAGGGTAAATAACCGGTCGGAGGTGGCTCAGGCTTCTAAAATGTGTCAGGAGTCTGCTTTATACGTAGGTGGATATGCTGATTGCACTAGAGTTTGGCACTATCTGCGCGTGTGCTGTGCTTATCCATGAACCATGCAGTGTTTAAATAGCAAAGGTTTTTAATGTAAAAGTCTTTTTGTTTGTACATAGTGCTGTCAAAATGAATTTGTTACTATTTCTTTAAATTACCGTCCTTAATATAATGAGAACAGACCTTTCCCTCTCTCTATACCTGTGTGTCTATTAAATTCATCCCATCATCCTCAGCTAAAGCATCAGGACTGGCTGAGACCGAACCAGTTACTGTTCCTTTAACAATCAGCATCAAACACAACGCAGCAGGTATGTGAGGTTTCATGTGTTATAATGTATCCAGAATACTCCAGCAAACAGACTGCAGTAGGCTGATCAAGACCAAAACCTTTCTTACCCCCCCTGTAGGTGGTAAAGATTGAAATGTCTCCAGTTCCATTATAGAGCATCCTGCTCCGTGAGTGAAACTGTCTCAGACTAGTACCAGACTGACAAGATAATGTGAGGGGAATGAGGGTCTTAACTCATCTGTTCCCCATCCCCTCTCCTCACTATTACCATGATAGGTCTTACAGAGACACAGGATGACAAGAAACAACACCAGCGTCCCGCAGACTGATGGGAATTGCGCTACTACTTCTGACGTCATAGCCTGTGTGTCACAGGAGAGGACTGTTATTTGCCAATCTACTGCTTTATTAGAGCTCAGTTTGTTTGATTTGTAGTATGTTTTGCTTAAAGACGATCAATATGTCTGCCCGTGTACCACGTGGGGGTGTGATGGGCGGAGCTAAAATGAGCGGGGTTATGTGACATTGCATGACACTGCTGTTGCAAAAAATTTACTTATGTTTCATTTAAAGATTGTATCAAGTGTAAATGATTTATAAAGAAAATCTTTAATGAAAGAATACAAATAAAGTTTCTTACTGAGCCTACTTTACTCCATATGGTTCTCACAGGGGGCAGACATGTTGGTTAGAATCTTTACTCCATATAGTTCTCTCAGGGGGCCGACATGTTGGTTAGAATCTTTACTCCATATAGTTCTCTCAGGGGGCAGACATGTTGGTTAGAATCTTTACTCCATATAGCTCTCTCAGGGGGGAGACATGTTGGTTAGAATCTTTACTCCATATAGTTCTCTCAGGGGGCAGACATGTTGGTTAGAATCTTTACTCCATATGGTTTTCACAGGGGGCAGACATGTTGGTTAGAATCTTGGGTCAGATCTTTACTCACCTTGGTTCAAACAAAGAGCTGACCCATCTGACCAAAGATTCTAAACAACATGTCTGCCTCCTGATGGAGCTACATGTGGTAAATATGGCTCAATAAGGTACTTTATTTGTAATCTTTCATTAAAGCATTTCGATATAAAATGCCTACACTCAATACAATCCTTTAATTAAACACAACTTCATTTTTTTTTGCTACAGTTTCCTTTAAGCTTCCTCTTACGGGAGACAGGTGCTTGGTGTCTGGAGCATGGGAATTGTATGGTTCAAATATATTTATAAATAAAAGACAAACACAAGAAATATGTTGGAGAAAGGCCGTGATCTTTATTGAATAGGGGTAGGGGTTAGCTCTTAATAACCAAACTGTATATAACCACCAAAAACCATAGCATAACTTCTCTTAACATATACCAAATTTCTTACCACTCAGTTCTGCCCCGAAAGCCTGAACTTCCACTTACTTAAGCAATATCCACCCCTCTGTCTAATTGACCAGAAGGGTGACTTATACCCCCCCTTTAAAAGATCACAACAAAATATCAAAAACATTAAATGAAGGGAGGGAGGGTGAGGGCTTCTTCAGCTGGACAGCCGACTGACTGGAATAGACTCCCGCGCTTTTAATTTATATTGTAACAAACTAGAGCTCGCGCTGTGCTACAGCCAATCAGCTGTAAACTAACAGCGCGAGCCACCGAACTAACAACTTAACCCTATCCTAACCTACCTAAGCCCCAACTATTCCCATGAGAGCAGACATGCTTATAGATGTCTGCTCTTACCATTCTTATTCTTTCACATTTAGACTAGGTATGTCTCATGGATCAAATGTAGGCCCGTAACAGGTGGAGGGCCACAGTTCGGTTACCCCTGCTCTTCAGTAAAAAAAAAAAAGCAGTTAAGATCACAGTGGAGATGAGCAAGACCAAAAACACAAGACACTGTTCGTAAATTAATGGAGGTGGAAATGGTTAGACTGTTCCCCATGTAATAGTGTCCGTTAGTATCTGTATGACATGATCTTAATACAACTTACCTTGATCCCACCAGAAAAGACTGGCCAGAGAGAGGATATTTAGTTTATCATTGGGATTAGAGCTGTACATTAGAGATAAGCATTATTATGGATTACCTTGATCCAGGATGATAGGAAGTCGGCTTGGGTCACAGTACAAAGCAAAATAATTATATCACAAGCGGACACTATGGGTCTGATCAAACAGATTGGATTTCTAGTAACATATTCTTGAAACTGGTTAATTACAAAACTCTAGAATTAATCCAAACCACAGGATTGTCTAAAAAGTAACAGTTTTAAATAAGCCCCATCATATCTATATATTAGCTATACAAAGGTCTTTTAAAAAAAAAAAAAATATATATATATATTTTTAGAAAGCACTAAATATCTATGTTATTTGCAGCTTACATCCATATTTTCCCTGTATTCACTACATTAAAAGGATAACCGTGAGCAACACATTAACTTGTTAAATTGAAAGATGCATTCAGTGTAGATGGTCTGTATATAAATTATTTAATGTAGGAATACAAATAATGCACCTTTAATGAGACCTCTTTCCTCCAAACAGCTCTAACAGGGCGCAGACATGTTGTTTAGAATCTTGGGTAAGATTGGTCAAATGGGTCCAATGACCCAACATTCTAAACAACATGTCTGCCTATTGATGCATCTAAACGGAGCTGGGTTAGCTCAATAAGATACTTTATGTATATTCTTTTATTAAAACACTGTACACTTGATGTCATATTCCAAATAAACATACGCCTATTAACAGCCGTATCCAAAAACAAAAGTGAACTAGGCGCCGACAAGTGCAAAAAAAAAATATATATGAAGTGTATCAAACAACTGAATACAAGAATAACAAGTGAAAAAAAATGTACTGAGAATTAAATTGTTGAGCATAAAATATTGAAAGCTACTTTTCTCCAGCAATGCTTAAACTGGGATTGTTGTTGCAACATGTTGATAAAAAAAAAAAATCCAAAAACAACACAAAATGTGCGACTGTATTATCAAATGGCAATTTGTCTCTACCCCAAAGACACACACTCTCATCTACCTGGTTCTGGTTTGGATATCACCTGTGGAAACCTTGTTCACTCTTCCTTGAGGGAAATATAACTAGTAGGTGGGGAACATAGAGGAGAGAGCCACAATACTATAAAACAATTCAATTAACAAACAAGACTGGGTTAAAAATGTGACACGAGATCAGTCAGTTTGAGCAGGAGTATGGTTCTTAGCCCTGGTATGCACCCACGTGTGTAATCGCCACTCTCCCCTGTCATACATCACACTCGTGCTCTCGTCTCAAACGTATTGTACACACAACTGGAAACATTTCAGATATTGGGACCTCTTGTTGTGTAAAACACGGTAATCCGTCACCCGATGTCTCTTTTCCCTTCAAATACTTGGTTTTCTTAACTAAGCTTGATGACATACAGTAATCTGCAACACATCAAAAGAAAGCAATTATTTCGGGGCTGATCAAATTAACATAAACAGCTTTAAAACGCTGTGTTTTCTGTTTAGCGGGTTCTCTGAGCGAGGCATTCTTAGCGAGTCAAGGAGATATGATGTACCCTGCAAGCTCCAAAAACATATTTGTTGTAGGGAACGTTACAAGAATCCTAATATGAGTGTCCGTCTCATTCTTATTAAAGCTGCGGTGTATAGGACAATGGCCGGTAGCTTTTTTTTTCTTTTCTGCCCTCCTAAAAAATAAATGCAGTGGTATATAACAAGAAAGATAACCAAGCAACTCATCTTTTCTCATTCATTTTTGACCTGACGCTGTGGTTTTTCAGCACTTCTTGGGGTAGAGACCATGCCGAGTGGTATAAATAACAACATAATACAGAAATGGAGGCTGCTCCAGATGCTGACTGGTGCCAGGCCCTATTAAATTTAACATTTCTCCGTTTGAAGAGCGAGCTGCCATGTTAGGAAAATAATGGCTTGGTGGCCAACGACACCGGAGAATCAGCTCAAGATGGCGCTATTTGGGCCGAATGGTTCTTATCTGCCGACACATTCTGTGTTTCTATGTATTGTGGTTCTTAATCCAGCCGAACTGTACCTCTGTCCCCTATAAAACACGACTGCTGCTTTGGGGCTGTTGACACAAAACTAGGACATGTCTCTACTCTTGTGGTGAAATATTAGAGACTTTTACTGTAACACTATTGCCCATTTGCGCAGACATCACTTATACAATTATATCTTAAAGAATAGCAATTGCAAAAATTACTTATGCAAATATGATGTAAACTTGGAAATCGGGACAGTTGGGCAGTGTGTATGGATTATTAGGAAGCTTTGGAAACCATTTAGAATTCAGATTTTCTAATATACGAAATCTACATTACTTGTGTAATTATATATATATATATATATATATATATATATATATATATAAAAGCATATTCACATACTTAAATATATACTTAACTACATATATAGTTCCCAAAGCTTCCCAATAATTAATTTAATATACATATTATGTATGTTATGTGAATTTTATTTTTTAAATTATTTTTTATTGTTTTTTTAAGGGATACAGAATATACTAATACAGGATAAAAATAAGAGAAATCGATATAATAATATAGAAGTGAACTGATCATTTTCCTTACTAACATTTACAAATAAGTAGCCCTGTCCCTTTGTCACTTTTGTAATGTATTGTCAAGACTCAAAGCAAAACGGTATCGTATGGGAATGTGTCTGTGTGTGCATATGTGAATCAGTGTGTGTGTGACAATGTGGGGGCTATACACTAAAAGGTGAGTTGCAGGTTAGATGAGAATTTCATCTTACCAATTCAGCTATACTTTGTGCAGGAACAAGCCTGGTAAGTGATCTCATCAGGTTTGTCTCTACACAATGTATAGCTGAATTGGTGAGATGGAATGTTCATCTCACCTGCAACTCACCAAATCTCACCTGCAACTCACAGCCTCCTGTGTGTACAAAGAACAAACCACACATACAAAAAACATTTTGAGGCATTATTTTTCTTTAAAAGAAATGTAAACGTATACATAATCAGTGTCTATACTTTTCCAAAAATGTTCACTTTAATAAAACCTATTTTGTTCCCCAGAATGGCTTCAAGCATTCCCACGCTGATGTTACTGTGCACACGTCTCTCTTTTATCATATGCGTTCACACCGTACACAAACAGAATCCTTTTCAGTTCTTCAGAATTTGGAAGTACGCCTTCCTTCGTTAACACAGATGGCATAATTAACATAAACGAGCAGGAGATGGACACAAAGGCTGAAATGGGGAGAGCTATCATTAAACTCGGCACAGTGCATGTCCTGTGAGTACAAAGGAAGCATGGCCTAAAGAAAATGTGGCCCCCCTTTTTCCATGTAAACCCACCGGGGTGTCTTGAGAGATACACAGAGGGCTCATAGCCAATCATAGCAGGGGCTTGTCCTTGATCCTTGCTGATTGGGCCTGCTCAGCCTCAGGTCTCCTCTATTGATCCCCTGAGGGATTCTTTCTGCACCAGCAGAAAGAAAGAGAGTCAGTCACTGACCAGACCAGACTGCTTCCCAGGGAAGGAGATCAGCTGAGGATAAACTGACATGTAGTATCAAAAGTCCCTTCCAGTTTATCATCACATTAGAGACACTGTGGTGCTCCTTAATTACAAACATATATATATATATATTAATCCTACAAGTCAGCTGGACGCAGATCATTTCTTTAAAAGAGATTATCCACCACCTTCTTATTCGTTCTATACAGATTGACTGCTCTTTGTGTTTCGCTGATGTCTCCAGTTTAAATGCCCTGTTGCCTAGTGATGTGGTTTCATTTAATAATGTCCACATTTGGAACCTGGAAGGTGGCCAGGGTCAGGCCAGAGAGAGGGCTGTATATCATTGTGAGCTTTATTGCTGTGGAGCTCTGTGATACAGTCACATTGGGACTTTACTGTGAGCTTTATTGCTGTGGAGCTCTGTGATACTGTCACATTGGGACTTTACTGTGAGTTTTATTGCTGTGGAGTCTGTGATACAGTCACATAGGGACATTACTGTGAGTTTTATTGCTGTGGAATCTGTGATACAGTCACATAGGGACATTACTGTGAGTTTTATTGCTGTGGAGTCTGTGATACAGTCACATTGGGACATTACTGTGAGTTTTATTGCTGTGGAGTCTGTGATACAGTCACATTGGGACTTTACTGTGAGTTTTATTGCTGTGGAGTCTGTGATACAGTCACATTGGGACTTTACTGTGAGCTTTATTGCTGTGGAGCTCTGTGATACAGTCACATTGGGACTTTACTGTGAGTTTTATTGCTGTGGAGTCTGTGATACAGTCACATAAGGACATTACTGTGAGTTTTATTGCTGTGGAATCTGTGATACAGTCACATTGGGACATTACTGTGAGTTTTATTGCTGTGGAGTCTGTGATACAGTCACATTGGGACATTACTGTGAGTTTTATTGCTGTGGAGTCTGTGATACAGTCACATAAGGACATTACTGTGAGTTTTATTGCTGTGGAGTCTGTGATACAGTCACATAGGGACATTACTGTGAGTTTTATTGCTGTGGAGTCTGTGATACAGTCACATAGGGACATTACTGTGAATTTTATTGCTGTGGAGTCTGTGATACAGTCACATAAGGACATTACTGTGAGTTTTATTGCTGTGGAGTCTGTGATACAGTCACATAGGGATATTATCGTGAGTTTTATTGCTGTGGAATCTGTGATACAGTCACATAAGGACATTACTGTGAGTTTTATTGCTGTGGAATCTGTGATACAGTCACATAAGGACATTACTGTGAGTTTTATTGCTGTGGAGCTCTGTGATACAGTCACATAAGGACATTACTGTGAGTTTTATTGCTGTGGAGTCTGTGATACAGTCACATAGGGATATTATCGTGAGTTTTATTGCTGTGGAATCTGTGATACAGTCACATAAGGACATTACTGTGAGTTTTATTGCTGTGGAGCTCTGTGATACAGTCACATAAGGACATTACTGTGAGTTTTATTGCTGTGGAGTCTGTGATACAGTCACATAGGGATATTACTGTGAGTTTTATTGCTGTGGAATCTGTGATACAGTCACATAGGGACATTACTGTGAGTTTTATTGCTGTGGAGTCTGTGATACAGTCACATTGGGACATTACTGTGAGTTTTATTGCTGTGGAGTCTGTGATACAGTCACATTGGGACTTTACTGTGAGTTTTATTGCTGTGGAGTCTGTGATACAGTCACATTGGGACTTTACTGTGAGCTTTATTGCTGTGGAGCTCTGTGATACAGTCACATTGGGACTTTACTGTGAGTTTTATTGCTGTGGAGTCTGTGATACAGTCACATAGGGACATTACTGTGAGTTTTATTGCTGTGGAATCTGTGATACAGTCACATAAGGACATTACTGTGAGTTTTATTGCTGTGGAGTCTGTGATACACTCACATTGGGACTTTACTGTGAGTTTTATTGCTGTGAAGTCTGTGATACACTCACATTGGGACTTTACTGTGAGTTTTATTGCTGTGGAATCTGTGATACAGTCACATAAGGACATTACTGTGAGCTTTATTGCTGTGGAGTCTGTGATACAGTCACATTGGGACATTACTGTGAGTTTTATTGCTGTGGAGTCTGTGATACAGTCACATAGGGACATTACTGTGAGTTTTATTGCTGTGGAGTCTGTGATACAGTCACATAGGGATATTATCGTGAGTTTTATTGCTGTGGAATCTGTGATACAGTCACATAAGGACATTACTGTGAGTTTTATTGCTGTTGAGTCTGTGATACAGTCACATTGGGACTTTACTGTGAGTTTTATTGCTGTGGAATCTGTGATACAGTCACATAGGGACATTACTGTGAGTTTTATTGCTGTGGAATCTGTGATACAGTCACATTGGGACTTTACTGTGAGTTGTATTGCTGTGGAGTCTGTGATACAGTCACATTTGGACTTTACTGTGAGTTTTATTGCTGTGGAGTCTGTGATACAGTCACATTGGGACTTTACTGTGAGTTTTATTGCTGTGGAGTCTGTGATACAGTCACATAGGGATATTATCGTGAGTTGTATTGCTGTGGAGTCTGTGATACAGTCACATAGGGACATTACTGTGAGTTTTATTGCTGTGGAGTCTGTGATACAGTCACATAGGGATATTATCGTGAGTTTTATTGCTGTGGAGCTCTGTGATACACTCACACACTGCACATTACTGTGAATTCTATTGCTGTGGAGCTGTGTGATACACTAACACACACACCACATTCCTGTGAGTTGCATTGCTGTGGAGCTGCATGATACAATCATACACGCTGCACATTACTGTGAGTTGCATTGCTGTGGAGCTGCATGATACAATCATACACGCTGCACATTACTGTGAGTTGCATTGCTGTGGAGCTGCATGATACAATCATACACGCTGCACATTACTGTGAGTTGCATTGCTGTGGAGCTGCATGATACAATCATACACGCTGCACATTACTGTGAGTTGCATTGCTGTGGAGCTGCATGATACAATCATACACGCTGCACATTACTGTGGGTTGCATTGCTGTGGAGCTGCATGATACAATCATACACGCTGCACATTACTGTGAGTTGCATTGCTGTGGAGCTGCATGATACAATCATACACGCTGCACATTACTGTGAGTTGCATTGCTGTGGAGCTGCATGATACACTCACACACACCACATTCCTGTGAGTTGCATTGCTGTGGAGCTGCATGATACAATCATACACGCTGCACATTACTGTGAGTTGCATTGCTGTGGAGCTGCATGATACAATCATACACGCTGCACATTACTGTGAGTTGCATTGCTGTGGAGCTGCATGATACACTCACACACACCACATTCCTGTGAGTTGCATTGCTGTGGAGCTGCATGATACAATCATACACGCTGCACATTACTGTGAGTTGCATTGCTGTGGAGCTGCATGATACACTCACACACACCACATTCCTGTGAGTTGCATTGCTGTGGAGCTGCATGATACAATCATACACGCTGCACATTACTGTGAGTTGCATTGCTGTTGATCTCAGTGTAATCTCACACACTGCATATCATTGTGAGATTTATTGCTGTGGAGTCTGTGATACACTCACACACTGCAAATTACTGTCAGTTTTACTGCTGTGGAGTCTGTGATTAGGGTTGCCACCTGGCCGGTATTTTACCGGCAGGCCGGTAAAAAATTGGCATCAGGCCCATGTTAAGTCTATGGAGACAGTACCAAGGCCGGTATTTTTTTGAGGAAAAGGTGGCAACCCTATCTGTGATACAGTCACTTAGGGACCTTACTGTGAGTTTTATTACTGTGGAGACTGTGATACACTGACACACTGCACATTACTGTGAGTTTTATTGCTGTGGAGGCTGTGATACACTGACACACTGCACATTACTGTGAATTCTATTGCTGTGGAGACAGTGACTAACTGCAACATGTATCTTCCCATTTAGCTTTTCTATACTGTTTTGCAGATTGGACCAGAAGGAAATGGATTAGTTAATCCACCTGGTGCTGTGGGGTCCCTTTCTTGAATTTCTTACGGACACAAATGACTTCTACACTTTGCAGCGCATTTGTGTCCAGTAAACATAGCGTTCTCTACGAGGACTGTACTGTGCAAAGCATGTATATGTATTAGCATGTGTTTTCCTTCTGCTGTATCTCTCACACGCATGTTCCTGCTTTTTTTTACTTTCCCTAAATTAAATATTTAATGCAGTCGGTAAATACATAACATAAACATTTATTTATATTTAGCACCAACATTTTACATAGCGCTATGTACAGAGAATATCAGGTGACTTCAGCAATCCCTGACGGTAAGCAGAGAACAGCCCAAGTCTCCGGCTCATAGAGATCTTTCTAAACAAATTATCAGCGTCAGACCCTCCAGGAACTACAGCTCCTAACAAGCTCAGCCAGACTGAGCTTTGCCGTGCTCCAAAAGCCACAGAGTCAGAGAGCAATGGGGGCCCTTGCGGCCCTGATATCTGGCTATGCAGGCGAGCATCCATGTCAGATGAATGAGTATATATCTCTCCGACGACAGCCATGCTGATAGTCACGCTTAGAGGTCACAGCGCAGCAGTAGACGGTGTAATAAGGCCGGTTTCACTGAGCAAACTAGAGAATGGAGATATATTTGAAAAGGATAATCACACGCAGAAGGATAATCGCTTGTGCGCAACCGCTTCTCCTCCGAGAATAGCTGGGCGAGAGTTTCATAAAGAAATATTGACTTTTCCATCAGAGAGAAGACCCCCAAATGGCTACAGAGATCCGAGTCTACTGAGAAGTAATGTCCAGTGAACTGTGAAGAATCCTATCATTACTAAATGAATATTCCACCTGGGGATAAGCCTGGCAGCCGTGCTGCATTTTACTGCCTTGTTCATATCTCTGTGTTTTAAATCCGTACAATGGAAAGTTTAATAAACTATGAAACGCGCTGTTCCACCTATGGCTTGTTGTTTTATTCCTCAGATTCTTATTTGCTTAGGGTATCTGTGCTCATCTCAGCCATGGTGTTCATTGAAGGGGCTCTGCCAACCAAAACAGCTTGTACCGTGAATGTAGAGAATGAAAAACTGATTAAAACTGATCGATACACCGTGTGGGTAAAACACGCACATGCATAAAATAAGAGACACAAGTGATGTCATAAACAGGAGACTCCACAGACACATTTAAACATGTTTTTCTCTTATTTTACGCATTTGCATGAAATTCGACTAACACAGTTATAGTCCCCTTTTTAATACTTTGATCTTCTCTATAGTTACAGCATAAGCAATGTGTAGGTGGACAGTGTCCCTTTAAGATAGCTAATTGTTTAAAAGGGGCGGTTCGTCTTGTTTATATTCTGCATGGTGTATATATTTCTAATATGATAGGAAAGGACCATTTACAGTTCTCCAGTTGTTTTACATAGAAAATGTAGTCTAAAACCTCTTCCCGCCTGTAGGACGTTATATGGCTTGTAGGATGGCATAGAACGTCCAGCGTTAAACAGCTCATCGTGGCTCCTGGCTGCCGATCACAAAATGGATTACAAATAAAGTACTTTATTGAGCCCAATTTTCTCCCTTTAGTTCTGTCGGAGGCAGACATGTTGATTAGAATCTTGGGTAAAATATTTCGTCACCTGAGACCTCACAGTGAAGGAACACCTGAGCCAAGATTCTAAGCATGTCTGCCCCCTGATTATACAGAGCAAAGTGGACTCTTTCATTGAAGCATTTCTATTAAAACAAATTGCCTAAAGTTTTCCTTTAAACTTTCCATTCAGCTTTTATGTTTAAGGAAAGAAAGACACTGAAACATATAGCTGTCTCCAGTGGTGTATCTTGGTTTTGTGCTGCCCTAGACAAAATTCGGGCACCCCCCTACCCAAGCTGGACACGCACGACATGCCCCATAACCCACATCACTCCATTACATGACCCCATCGCCCCCATTACATGCCTCCATCACCCCCATTACATGCCCCATCACCCGCATTACATACCTCCATTGCGCCATCACATGCCCTATCACCCCCATTATATGCCTCCATTACCCCTATTATATGCCCCCTCACCCCAGGACTTACCCTGATCCCTGGTGGCTAGTGGCAGGCAGCATGGTGTCCTACCATGCTGCCTGTTCGGTTCCCTGTGGTGAGTGTGGATAGGTCATGTGACCCGGCGCGCGTCTGACGGCAGAGCGCCGGGTCATGTGACCTGTCATCACTCCGCCCCCCCCCCCCCCCCATAAGAAAAAAAATGCACAAGCAGCCCGATAGTCGCGATCAGGCTGCCCGTGCGGTTTTTTCTTAGTGTTTTTCTTTCAGTGTTGGGGGGAGTCAACATTTGCTGCCTTAGGCATCCGGTAAATGCCGCACTGGCTGTCTCTTTTTCTGTTGTACTGGGAATGGAGGTAGATACAGCACCTTAAAACAAAAAAACTCACTTTTACCTGCCTGTAAAACCTCAAGAGCACAAACAATTTGTGTAATATCAATACATTTTAAAGAAGGGGTATAATAAAAATACAATGACACAGATGTGAATCCAAGTGCCTTGGCTTGAAGCAGGCCGTCCTTTCTCTGCAAGACCACCTGCCACACAACACATTCTGTCCTAGAAACTGAAGATAGTGATATTAAGGGCCTTCATTCCAGGCTCTGTAAGTGGAAATGGGGCTCCATCATTATCTTCCTTTTAGACATTTTAAAGGCCTGCTGTTTTCCATCGTGAATTTTTTTCCACAACACTTAAAACTAGCTATTGATAGAAGTGGAAGAGTCTGGTATGAGATTTAAAGAGTTACTCCTGTTTTTAAAAACAACTTTGGAAACTATTTTAGAAAAGCAAAATTCAATCTTGTTAAAATGTTCTGGACTATTTTTTAACGCCATCAGTGACATGACTTTTTGGCTGTATCTTACCCTTCGGTTTTTAACATTTCTGCGGTGTTTGTATTTAGCTGTAATTTTCTTCCCTCTCATTTACTGTACCCATACACATTCTATATTCTATTTCTATCTCTATAAGAAAGGGCATTCTTTAGATACCATTATTTTAATCATTTCATATAATATGCTACAAAAAAATAATAAAATATGATGAAGATGTATTGAGCCCCTCCTCAAGTTTTCTAACTTTCTAATGTTCCTCAATGTGTTCACGACACATTGAGGAAAGTTGCTTGACAAATTATTTTTGCCGAAAAGTGTTGCTTTTTTTAGCCTCATTGTCTTCTCCCGGCCGGGTATATAAAACACTTTTTTTTCCATATATATGGTTTGAGTTTACTGCTATTCTTTTTTTTATTGCCATTTTTTACTGCAGTTTTTTCAGTCTGTATTTGTGTATTTTTTTATTCATCCTGTAAATGCTATAGATGTCTGCGCCTGTGAAGAAACTTTCACACTTAGTATATTTGTTTGCACTAGTATATGTACATAGTTGCCAACATTGGCCATGTTTCCAGGGACACATATTTGTTCCACATGCTGCAGAAAGACCATGCAAAGTGCAGCCTGGCAGTATGTAGGATGGATATACGCACAGGCACAATCCAATTAATTAATCAGGGTGGAGATCTCAAAGGACCTACTATGATTAATTAATTGCATTGTGCCTGTGCGTATTTGCATCCTACATACTGCTGGGCTGCACTTTGCATGCTCTTTCTGCAGCACGTGGAACACATATGTGTCCCTGGAAACATGGCCAATGTTGGCAACTATGTATGTATGCACATTTTTTCAATTATTTATTTATTTACTAATATAAGAATAAACATCTCTTTTATATTATCCATATTTTGTGTATTTTCACACACTTTTGCTTTGTCCCCCTAGTGGCCAGATCGTCCAAATAAGTGGGGGTTTTACCCACTTAAAGAGATACACCATATCTTATTCGGGATAAGAAGCTCTTCATTGTTATTCTGTTCCAAATAATGTGCTATTGCTTTATTGGGCGAGTATTACCATTTAATAATCACTATTAGTTCACTATTATGTTTAATTACTTTTTGAATTCAGTGCTGTATCTTTTTGCTTTGTTGTATTTATTTAAACATCTGCAGTAAAGGGACATGATGGATGGAGCTTGCTCATTTGGATTTGTACAAATTAAGGTCCTGCAATCAGCTGCGGGGGTGAGACTCATTTTTTTTATTTACCCTGCTTGGGACACAAGCACATCCCTCTGAGTACTGTGAGTACTGTAGCTATTTTTTTTGGGGGGGGGCTAATGAGGAATCCAATGTACTTTTCGATAAAATGTTTTTTGGTGATCTCCCCCACTCTGTGTGTCACCATTCTATAATTACATCTCCATCGTGACGTTCGTTAAGACTCCCACTCATGTAACCTCTTCGTGACACAGGGTGCTTACGTCCCAGACGATCAAAAGCCAGGAACACTATGGCAGAGACCAAATCAGGGTCTTAATAGACCCTTTGGGTCCCTGCCAAAAGATCGCGGTACTTCCGGACGTCACATGTGACGTCACAGAGGAGTGCCCGAACCCGGAAGTCCGGGCACGGCGCGATTTTGTGAAATGTAGTCAGTGCTCACTTTGAACACTGGCTACATTTCAGACTACATTTCAACCCCTGTCAGACTGAGGCTGCTCAAAGTGGCCTCATCTGACAGGTGAGAACCTGCTGCAAGTCCCTGCATCGCGGGGAGAAGCAATGAGCTGTTAAACGCAGTATGTTCTATGCCACCCTGGCGTCTTTTAGGTACACAAAAATCAGAACGTCCTAGCGTCACTAAGGGGTTAATGATAAAACACAAAATCAACATGACTAGTGTAAAACTATATGCACAATTGTCACAATCAACACAAAGCTTCTACATTGCTATATATTTGGGGCTATGCACTGAAAGGTGAGTTGAGGTGAGTAGCAGGTGAGTTGAGATGAGTATCAGGTGAATAGCAGGTGAGTTGAAGTGAATAGCAGGCGAGTTGAGGTGAGTAGCAGGTGAGTTGAGGTGGATATCAGGTGAGCTGAGGTGAGTAGCAGGTAAGTTGGAGTGAATAGAAGGTGAGTTGAAGTGAATAGCAGGTGAGTTGAAGTGAATAGCAGGTGAGCTGAGGTGAGTAGCAGGTGAGTTGAAGTGAATAGCAGGTGAGTTGAAGTGAATAGCAGGTGAGCTGAGGTGAGTTGCAGGTGAGCTGAGGTGAGTAGCAGGTGAGTGGAAGTGAATAGCAGGTGAGTTGAGGGGAGATGAACATCCCATGTCACCAGTTCAGCTATACATTGTGTAGAAACAAACCTGATGAGATCACTTAGCGGGGGAACTCACCAGGTTTGTTCCTGCGTAATTTGACCCCCATTGCAAGTAATTACCCTGGATAAAACGTTCTTGCCTTTTTTCCTAATGCTATGAACTCAATGCACTAAATTATCTAGATTTATATAAACTTTCAGATATGAACTCCTGAATTGACACACACACATCCAGTTTGCAAGAGTAACCCTTTAAGGACTGTTTAAAAGAGGCTGTACAGAATGACCCATCAATCCAAATCCTTAATGGATGCACCTTTGTGCAAACAGGAACAGCCCTTTCAGTTCACAGACTCCAATACTGATACTTCTTAAAGTTTCAATGGGAAACGTGTAACAGAATGGGAACATTTCTCCAACTCGGCTGCTTTGGCCTTTACATTTTAATTATTTTCTCAGTTTACTACAATTCTCTCTTTCATGAATAAAACCCTTGTTAATAGAAATGCTTTAACAAAAAAGAATAGAAATAAACTACCTTATTGAGCCCTGTTTGCTCTGTATAGCTCTATCAGAGGGCGGACATCTTGTGTCAAATGCAGGAAGACATGAGCCATCTGATCCATGATTCTAAACAACGTGATAGAGCTTTCCGGAACATAGCACTGGGGACAGTCCTTCAATGCAGTAGAGCCCAGGAATCCAACTGCAGCCCATCAGCTGTTTCTGGACTACAACTACCATTCTCAGCCATTCCAGAAACATAGCTGAGAATTACGGGATTTGTAGTACAGCAGCGGTGGGAGGGGAACAGTGGGACAGCTATATAATAGAGTTACTCAACCCTATAGAACTACTGAGCAAGCTAATGTACATGGGCTTTCTTTAGGAACCTCGGTGTGACCGGTAAATCTCCTTTCTCCTATTATCATTCAAGCTCTTTGATTTGATGTGATGTGATCTCACTTTCCTGCCACACACTCCCTCATGGGTGAAGCCTAAGTCCTTTTTAAATAATGAATGTTAGCTGGTGATTTATTATCCAAAGGCTCCTCGCAAAGTCCCAGATTCTGCAAAACACAAAACTGTTCTGAGTCTGGGGATCAAAGACGAAGAGTGTCGGAGAAGCGGCAAATCACTGTGCAGCTACCATCAATCACTGCAGCAATGTGTGCACCTTGACTATGGGATGAACAGGATGTGAACTGGCTTCATTAACTTCAATCCCTTCTACAGGCCAAAGAAATACGCTTCCCCCCGTCGTAAATGTCTCCAAAAAAGATAAACATTAAAAAGTCCTCAAAAAATTATCTATTCAAGTGTTATCAGCATTGCATTAATACAAGGTCTGGCAACAATTTGCCCTGGGGACAGAAACCACACTGGGGGCCTCAGTAACCCAAAATCCCCATTATAACCAGTTTTTGGGACACTGAAGGGGACGAGATGCTGTGTATGCACAGCTTTATGCGCTGTCCATTTTTGTGATCATGCGTTCGCGGTAGCACTGACACTCAACCTCTGAAGCTATGCCCCGATTCCCCGGGGGTAGAAGCTGGGAAGTATAGTGTTGCCAGGGTAAATTAGATAGGGAGAAATGGACGTATGCCAGGTTGTGATCTTTGACACACCAGCTTTTCTAGAAATGAAGAGTTCTAAAGCTTGGCCATCAAAGACATATCCAGGAGATGGAAGAGAGGGAAGGAGCTAATCACTTACAGTCAGTTGCAGGTGACTTGAGGGGAGATAAACATTTTACTGATTTCACTCTACATCATGCAGGGACAAAACTCACATGTTTCTCCTGCTAGAAGAAGAGAGTTGGCCCTGGACAACTGGCTATGGACGATGCATAGATACATGCATTATTGCACACTGGGTGTACAGAGAGGAGGCCTTAACTCCAAGGACCAGTGATTCTGGGAAGAAAGAGGTGATCAGGGATAGCACAGGTAGACAATGTACTGAGATGAAGGAGGCAGATGAAAAGGGGTTTAGGAATCTTGTGGAGGGGGGGGGGGGGGGGGGGGGCATGCAGAGGATAGCCCAGACCATATCAGTGTTAAATACGGCCCTTATGTGAATGTCTGGTGAATGTTGTGCCCAATGATCCAGTAAATGCTCATTTACCTGGTACTCTGGTGAATGAGTCTAATACTTTATATTAATACAGGGCATCAGAGATAATGGATATCAATGGAACAGAAAATAAGGGATGCAACCTATTATTACATTTAACCCAGTGATACCCAGCCCAGACCAGTGTTCCTGCTATTCTAGAAGTACAACCAAAAAAGCTATATATTAGCAACACTCCAGGCTAAATATAAATATATAGTATTAATAATAATAACAAAAGGTATATTCAGATGTTCTCTGGTTTTCATCCTGGAGATGTTACTTCTGCTCAACATCCCTGTTAATAATACCCAATTAATGGAGCTCATTTGGTCTCCCAAGTTTATCGTCATTCAAATGAATAATCCAAACGAGCAGTCAGGGTTAAAAAATCCGTATAAGTAGAATGCAGACCAAGCACCTAATCAAAAGCTCTCAATCACAGGCAGTCATAGTATCTAACTTGCAGGGATAAAAGGGCTGAGTTGACCCTGCGAGAAATTGATCCTGCAACCCTGATGGTTAAACAGATTCTAGAAAGGGCACATTGACTGTTAAAATGGGGCCCCTTTCTACCCCTGGGCCATGGTGCAAAGTACTTGCTGCACCAGCGGTAGATCTACCCTTTTCCTCTTTACAACTAATCAAGAGACATTTATACATATTAGAGTCTATGCAATAAAGAGAAAATTGCAGGCAACGGAGACGGGGATTCAGGGCCAAAGTAACATTCAGCTGCATTGGAGAATTTTTCAAACTCGGCTATATTGGCCTGAAGTTTGAAATTACCCTATCAATTCCCAACAACTCTCTCTTCATTGAGTAGACCCTAGAATGTGTTGGCAGATACCGTATTTGCTCGAATATAAGATGAAGGTTTTTTTCAGAGCAAATGCTTATTCGAGGTCGTCTTATAATCTGACCTCAAATCGTTAAGATGCTTTAACCTTTCCTGGTAAGTTTTATCCTTCAACCCATGAACCAGTTTAGTAGCCTTTCTCTGAACTCTCTCCAAAGTATCAATATCCTTCTGGAGATACGGTCTCCAGTACTGCGTACAATACTCCAAGTGAGGTCTCATCAGTGCTCTGTATAATACTCCAAGTGAGGTCTCACCAGTGCTCTGTACAATCCTCCAAGTGAGGTCTCCCCAGTGCTCTGTACAATACTCCAAGTGAGGTCTCACCAGTGCTCTGTACAATACTCCAAGTGAGGTCTCACCCGTGCTCTGTACAATACTCCAAGTGAGGTCTCACCAGTGCTCTGTACAATACTCCAAGTGAGGTCTCACCAGTGCTCTGTACAATACTCCAAGTGAGGTCTCACCAGTGCTGCGTACAATACTCCAAGTGAGGTCTCACCAGTGCTCTGTATAATACTCCAAGTGAGGTCTCACCAGTGCTGCGTACAATACTCCCAGTGAGGTCTCACCAGTGCTCTGTACAATACTCCAAGTGAGGTCTCACCAGTGCTCTGTACAATACTCCAAGTGAGGTCTCACCAGTGCTCTGTACAATACTCCAAGTGAGGTCTCACCAGAGCTGCGTACAATACTCCAAGTGAGGTCTCACCAGTGCTCTGTATAATACTCCAAGTGAGGTCTCACCAGTGCTGCGTACAATACTCCAAGTGAGGTCTCACCAGTGCTCTGTACAATACTCCAAGTGAGGTCTCACCAGTGCTCTGTACAATACTCCAAGTGAGGTCTCACCAGTGCCCTGTACAATTCTCCAAGTGAGGTCTCACCAGTGCTCTGTACAATACTCCAAGTGAGGTCTCACCAGTGCTCTGTACAATACTCCAAGTGAGGTCTCACCAGTGCTACTTACAATATTCCAAGTGAGGTCTCACCAACGCTCTGTACAATACTCCAAGTGAGGTCTCACCAGTGCTCAGTACAATACTCCAAGTGAGGTCTCACCAGTACTCTGTATAATACTCCAAGTGAGGTCTCACCAGTGCTGCGTACAATACTCCAAGTGAGGTCTCACCAGTGCTCTGTACAATACTCCAAGTGAGGTCTCACCAGTGCTCTGTACAATACTCCAAGTGAGGTCTCACCAGTGCCCTGTACAATACTACAAGTGAGGTCTCACCAGTGCTCTGTACAATACTCCAAGTGAGGTCTCACCAGTGCTCTGTACAATACTCCAAGTGAGGTCTCACCAGTGCTCTGTACAATCCTCCAAGTAAGGTCTCACCAGTGCTCTGTACAATACTCCAAGTGAGGTCTCACCAGTGCTACTTACCATATTCCAAGTGAGGTCTCACCAGCGCTCTGTACAATACTCCAAGTGAGGTCTCACCAGTGCTCTGTACAATACTCCAAGTGAGGTCTCACCAGTGCTCTGTACAATACTCCAAGTGAGGTCTCACCAGTGCTCTGTACAATACTCCCAGTGAGGTCTCACCGTCTGTACAATACTCCCAGTGAGGTCTCACTTGTGCTCTGTACAATAGTCCAAGTGAGGTCTCACCAGTGCTCTGTACAATACTCCAAGTGAGGTCTCACCAGTGCTCTGTACAACACTCCAAGTGAGGTCTCACCAGTGCTCTGTACAATACTCCAAGTGAGGTCTCACCAGTGCTCTGTACAATACTCCAAGTGAGGTCTCACCAGAGCTCTGTACAATACTCCAAGTGAGGTCTCACCAGTGCTCTGTACAATACTCCAAGTGAGGTCTCACCAGTGCTCTGTACAATACTCCAAGTGAGGTCTCACCAGTGCTCTGTACAACACTCCAAGTGAGGTCTCACCAGTGCTCTGTACAATACTCCAAGTGAGGTCTCACCAGTGCTCTGTACAATACTCCAAGTGAGGTCTCACCAGAGCTCTGTACAATACTCCAAGTGAGGTCTCAGCAGTACTGCGTACAATACTCCAAGTGAGGTCTCACCAGTGCTACGTACAATACTCCAAGTGAGGTCTCACCAGTGCTCTGTACAATACTCCAAGTGAGGTCTCACCAGTGCTCTGTACAATACTCCAAGTGAGGTCTCACCAGTGCTCTGTACAACACTCCAAGTGAGGTCTCACCAGTGCTCTGTACAATACTCCAAGTGAGGTCTCACCAGTGCTCTGTACAATACTCCAAGTGAGGTCTCACCAGAGCTCTGTACAATACTCCAAGTGAGGTCTCAGCAGTACTGCGTACAATACTCCAAGTGAGGTCTCACCAGTGCTGTGTACAATACTCCAAGTGAGGTCTCACCAGAGCTCTGTACAATACTCCAAGTGAGGTCTCACCAGTGCTCTGTACTATTCTCCAAGTGAGGTCTCACTAGTGCTGTGTACAATACTCCAAGTGAGGTCTCACCTGTGCTCTGTACAATACTCCAAGTGAGGTCTCACCAGTGCTCTGTACTATTCTCCAAGTGAGGTCTCACTAGTGCTACATACAATACGCCAAGGGAGGTCTCAGCAGTGCTCGGTACAATGTCATGAGAACTTCCTCGTTCTACTGCTAATACCTCTCTCTATGCAAACAAGCATTCTGCTAATACCTTTTCCTATACAAACACACATTCTGCTAATTCTTCTCCCTCTGCAACAAAGCATTCTTCTAATACCACTCCCTATACAACCAATCATTCTGCTAATACTTCTCCCTATGCAAACAAGCATTCTGCTAATACCTCTCCCTATGCAGCAAATAATTCTGCTAATACCTCTCCCTATACAACCAAGCATTCTGCTAATACCTCTCCCTATATAACCAAGCATTCTGCTAATACTTCTCCCTATGCAACCAAGCATTCTGCTAATACCTCTCCCTATATAACCATGCATTCTGCTAATACTTCTCCCTATGCAACCAAGCATTCTGCTAATACCTCTCCCTATATAACCAAGCATTCTGCTAATACTTCTCCCTATGCAACCAAGCATTCTGCTAATACCTCTCCCTATGTAACCAAGCATTATGCTAATACCTCTCCCTATGTAACCAAGCATTCTGCAAATACCTCTCCCTATACAACCAAGTATTCTGCTAATACCTCTCCCTATGCAACCAAGCATCCTGCTAATACCTCTCCCTATACAACCAAGCATTCTGCTAATACTTCTCCCTATACAACCAAGCATCCTGCTAATACCTCTCCCTATGCAACCAAGCATTCTGCTAATACCTCTCCCTATACAACCAAGCATTCTGCTAATACCTCTCCCTATACAACCAAGCATCCTGCTAATACCTCTCCCTATGCAACCAAGCATTCTGCTAATACCTCTCCCGATACAACCAAGCCGTCTGCTACTACCCCTCCCTATACAACCATGCATTCTGCCAATACATCTCCCTATACAACCAAGCATTCTGCTAATACCTCTCCCTATACAACCAAGCATCCTGCCAATACCTCTCCCCATGCAACCATGCATTCTGCTAATACCTCTCCCTATGCAACCAAGCATCCTGCTAATACCTCTCCCCATGCAACCATGCATTCTGCTAATACCTCTCCCTATGCAACCAAGCATTCTGCTAATACCTCTCCCTATACAGCCAAGCATTCTGCTAATACCTCTCCCTATGCAACCAAACATTCTGCAAATACATTTTTCTATCCAACCAAGCAGTCTGCTAGCATTTCCTGCTGCTCTATTCCATGCTCTACCTACCTTTAACTCCTAATAATAATAATAATAATAATAATAATAATAATAATAATTACCTTATCCACATTAAATGTCAATTGCCACTGCTCCAAAAGAAAAGACTAAAACCTGTCATTGTTTGTCTTTAGATTGTTCCACTGCAGGCTACAGTGAAGGTAAAGATCTCTATTTTATTTGTGTACAAAAATCATACATTATTGAGCATGAAAAAAAATAACACTTTTAATTTTTCTTTAATAGAATGCAGTGTCCTTTTAACCAATTAAGAGCCAAAGCAGCAAATAACCCACTCGCAGTGAAGAGAGTTAACCCGGTGACTGTTTGATAAGGAATGGAACAATATATGCGAGATCACACACTGTTTATTATTTGCTCGGCTGCTGAGTGGAGTACGGATATGAATGAGTTAGAATACACCTCACGCGCTCCTGAGTCATATACCAAGACGGAAAGTGTCAATCACGCTAGCTGTGTCGTCCCCAGAGTTCTGCCTGTCAAGTTCCCGTGTAATACAGATGTAAGAGAGATCAATATTGATCATGGGCAGAACACATGAATTAGCCAAGCGCATTGAACAAGTCTGTTTGGAGTATAATGGGAATCCTGTCTGTCACTTGCAATGTGTGTCATTGTATGCAACACACTGCTACCTCTCTTCCCTGCTCAGGCAGACGTCCCTTATGTATTAAACAGAATACTTTTCACACCTCTCATTTAAAGGAATAAGCACCTTTTTTCCCCAATTCGTCTAGAATTAGTAGTTACTATTTGTGCTTCATTTAGTCTTGGCACTGTATTAAAGTCGCTTTTTTGTAGTGCTGTAGTGTTATTTTATAAGCTTATGTTAGGGACTGCTATCACTATAGATGAAGTTTGTTTTCAAAAAAGCCTGGTTCTCCTGTGAGTGGACTAAAGTCTTAAAACACTCCTATCTTGTTCCCTGTGCTGGGATGGGGATTGGAGTCAGGGCCGTCCTTTTAATGGGGCAGACTGAGCAGCTGCGGCACTGTGTCTGATAGAAGGAGGTCTTAGCCAATCAGGTGAGACCTCTCAAGTCTCCTGATTGGCTGAGAGTTTGGAAGCCTCTGTTGGAGCTCAAAGCATGAGATACATACAGCTGGTAAGATAAAATTGGGGCACAATGTCTTGGGCCGGCCCTGATTAGAGTGGGTCTGTCTGAAGGAAAGGATTTAGGAATAATGCTTGGTTGCATCGGGAGAGGTATTAGCAGAATGCTTGGTTGTATCGGGATAGGTATTAGCAGAATGCTTGGTTGTATCGGGATAGGTATTAGCAGAATGCTTGGTTGCATCGGGAGAGGTATTAGCAGAATGCTTGGTTGCATCGGGAGAGGTATTAGCAGAATGCTTGGTTGCATCGGGATAGGTATTAGCAGAATGCTTGGTTGCATCGGGAGAGGTATTAGCAGAATGCTTGGTTGCATCGGGAGAGGTATTAGCAGAATGCTAAGCTGTGTAGGGAAAGATATTTGCAGAATGCTTGGTTGCATAGGGGGAGGTATTAGCAAAATTATTGGTTGTGTAGGGAGAGGTATTAGCAGAATGCTTGGCTGTATAGGGAGAGACATAATGGGGGGGGGGGGGGGGGGGTATGATAGAAACATTTTAAATGCATAAAGGCAATCAACACAGTAAAGGAGGAGAGTATATTAAATAGAAGAAAAACTACCACAACTAGAGGACATAGTCTTAATTTAGAGGGGCAACTAAAAGTAATATCAGGAACAGGAAGTATTACTTTACTGAGAGGGTAGTTGATGTATGGAATAACCTTCCAGCGGAAGTGGTAGAGGTTAAGACAGTGAAGGAGTTTAAGCATGCATGGCATAGGCATAAGGCTATCCTAGATATAAGATAAGGCCAGGGACTAATGAAAGAATTACTTTACTGAGAGGGTAGTGGATGCATGGAATAGTCTTCCAGTAGAAGTGGTAGAGGTTAATACAATGAAGGAGTTTAAGAATGCATGGGATAGGTATAAGGCTATCCTAGATATAAGATAAGGCCAGGGACTAATGAAAGAATTACTTTACTGAGAGGGTAGTGGATGCATGGAATAGTCTTCCAGTAGAAGTGGTAGAGGTTAATACAATGAAGGAGTTTAAGAATGCATGGGATAGGTATAAGGCTATCCTAGATATAAGATAAGGCCAGGGACTAATGAAAGTATTACTTTACTGAGAGGGTAGTGGATGCATGGAATAGTCTTCCAGTAGAAGTGGTAGAGGTTAATACAGTGAAGGAGTTTAAGCATGCATGGGATAGGCACAAGGCTATCCTAGATATAAGATAAGGCCAGGGACTAATGAAAGTATTACTTTACTGAGAGGGTAGTGGATGCATGGTATAGTCTTCCAGTAGAAGTGGTAGAGGTTAATACAGTGAAGGAGTTTAAGCATGCATGGGATAGGTATAAGGCTATCCTAGATATAAGATAAGGTCAGGGACTAATGAAAGTATTACTTTACTGAGAGGGTAGTGGATGTATGGAATAGTCTTCCAGTAGAAGTGGTAGAGGTTAATACAGTGAAGGAGTTTAACCATGCGTGGGATAGGTATAAGGCTATCCTAGATATAAGATAAGGCCAGGGACTAATGAAAGTATTACATTACTGAGAGGGTAGTGGATGTATGGAATAGTCTTCCAGTAGAAGTGGTAGAGGTTAATACAGTGAAGGAGTTTAAGCATGCGTGGGATAGGTATAAGGCTATCCTAGATATAAGATAAGACCAGTGACTAATGAAAGTATTACTTTACTGAGAGGGTAGTGGATGTATGGAATAGTCTTCCAGTAGAAGTGGTAGAGGTTAATACAGTGAAGGAGTTTAAGCATGCGTGGGATAGGTATAAGGCTCTCCTAGGTATAAGATAAGGCCAGGGACTAATGAAAGTATTACTTTACTGAGAGGGTAGTTGATGTATGGAATAACCTTCCAGCGGAAGTGGTAGAGGTTAAGACAGTGAAGGAGTTTAAGCATGCATGGCATAGGCATAAGGCTATCCTAGATATAAGATAAGGCCAGGGACTAATGAAAGAATTACTTTACTGAGAGGGTAGTGGATGCATGGAATAGTCTTCCAGTAGAAGTGGTAGAGGTTAATACAATGAAGGAGTTTAAGAATGCATGGGATAGGTATAAGGCTATCCTAGATATAAGATAAGGCCAGGGACTAATGAAAGTATTACTTTACTGAGAGGGTAGTGAATGTATGGAATAGTCTTCCAGTAGAAGTGGTAGAGGTTAATACAGTGAAGGAGTTTAAGCATGCATGGGATAGGCACAAGGCTATCCTAGATATAAGATAAGGCCAGGGACTAATGAAAGTATTACTTTACTGAGAGGGTAGTGGATGCATGGTATAGTCTTCCAGTAGAAGTGGTAGAGGTTAATACAGTGAAGGAGTTTAAGCATGCATGGGATAGGTATAAGGCTATCCTAGATATAAGATAAGGTCAGGGACTAATGAAAGTATTACTTTACTGAGAGGGTAGTGGATGTATGGAATAGTCTTCCAGTAGAAGTGGTAGAGGTTAATACAGTGAAGGAGTTTAACCATGCGTGGGATAGGTATAAGGCTATCCTAGATATAAGATAAGGCCAGGGACTAATGAAAGTATTACATTACTGAGAGGGTAGTGGATGTATGGAATAGTCTTCCAGTAGAAGTGGTAGAGGTTAATACAGTGAAGGAGTTTAAGCATGCGTGGGATAGGTATAAGGCTATCCTAGATATAAGATAAGACCAGTGACTAATGAAAGTATTACTTTACTGAGAGGGTAGTGA
Source organism: Pelodytes ibericus (assembly GCA_036172795.1). NCBI lineage: Eukaryota > Metazoa > Chordata > Amphibia > Anura > Pelodytidae > Pelodytes > Pelodytes ibericus. Next base: position 184,286,094 of record CM069863.1, on the reverse strand, counting down.
ATGTATGGAATAGTCTTCCAGTAGAAGTGGTAGAGGTTAATACAGTGAAGGAGTTTAAGCATGCGTGGGATAGGCACAAGGCTATCCTAGATATAAGATAAGGCCAGGGACTAATGAAAGTATTACTTTACTGAGAGGGTAGTGGATGCATGGTATAGTCTTCCAGTAGAAGTGGTAGAGGTTAATACAGTGAAGGAGTTTAAGCATGCATGGGATAGGTATAAGGCTATCCTAGATATAAGATAAGGTCAGGGACTAATGAAAGTATTACTTTACTGAGAGGGTAGTGGATGTATGGAATAGTCTTCCAGTAGAAGTGGTAGAGGTTAATACAGTGAAGGAGTTTAACCATGCGTGGGATAGGTATAAGGCTATCCTAGATATAAGATAAGGCCAGGGACTAATGAAAGTATTACATTACTGAGAGGGTAGTGGATGTATGGAATAGTCTTCCAGTAGAAGTGGTAGAGGTTAAGACAGTGAAGGAGTTTAAGCATGCGTGGGATAGGTATAAGGCTATCCTAGATATAAGATAAGGCCAGGGACTAATGAAAGTATTACTTTACTGAGAGGGTAGTGGATGTATGGAATAGTCTTCCAGTAGAAGTGGTAGAGGTTAAGACAGTGAAGGAGTTTAAGCATGCATGGGATAGGCACAAGGCTATCCTAGATATAAGAGAAGGCCAGGGACTAATGAAAGTATTACTTTACTGAGAGGGTAGTGGATGCATGGAATAGTCTTCCAGTAGCAGTGGTAGAGGTTAATACAGTGAAGGAGTTTAAGCATGCGTGGGATAGGTATAAGGCTATCCTAGATATAAGATAAGGCCAGGGACTAATGAAAGTATTACTTTACTGAGAGGGTAGTGGATGTATGGAATAGTCTTCCAGTAGAAGTGGTAGAGGTTAATACAGTGAAGGAGTTTAAGCATGCGTGGGATAGGCATAAGGCTATCCTAGATATAAGATAAGGCCAGGGACTAATGAAAGTATTACTTTACTGAGAGGGTAGTGGATGTATGGAATAGTCTCCCAGTAGAAGTGGTAGAGGTTAATACAGTGAAGAAGTTTAAGCATGCAAGGGATAGGCAAAAGACTATTCTAGCTATAAGATAGGGAACTGGGGACTAATAAAAATATTTAGAAAATTGGGCAGACTAGATGGACTGAATGGTTCTTATCTGCCGACACATTCTATGTTTCTATGTTATATTAGGCTGATGTTTGTATTTCATTTAAAGGGACACTACAGCCCATTTTTCTATAATGTGGTCTCCAATCTATATTACACAAACCAAGTCCCATGACAGCATTGATAGGATAGTGATCCAAAAAATGGGCTTCTTTCCTCTCAACAAGGCCTCCATGTGATCTGCCTCACATTAATCCCAGTAACAATGTTTTGGGGGGCTTACTGCATCTCTAAAGAGGAACTCAAATTAATTCTAAACTGCCACTTGAATGGCGCACCAATTGTGCCCCATTCTAAAGTTAATCACCCCTAAAAGTGACTAGTGCAGTGATGGCTAACCTTGGCACTGCAGATGTTTGGGAACTGCATGTCTCATGACCTCTCAATAGTCTTTGCTAGTAGTAGGAGTGGCCAGAGTCTGCTCCTTATCATCTCTGCATCTTCAGCCACTAACTGAGATGCTACATGATAAAGTTTCTATATCCCGCCCCCCCCCCAAAAAAAGAAACGAAAACAAAAAGACATTACACATAGAAAATGATTTCCAAAAATGGCAGAAACTGCATTAATGTGCACAGCAATTACTAATCTAATTGCACAATAAACAATAGTGTTTTACTTGGCTGGCCAATTAATGCCGCATGTTTTATTTTAAATGGTGAAAAAAGACTGAAAATCTGTCAGCAGTTTCTATAAAGTATTTATACGGCAGTCACATCAGTTTTGTGGACTCATTTTTATCCAGGAGGAATCTTCTACAAATGGCTGCAGCATAATAATAATAATGAAATAAAAACGCAAACATTTGGGATTAAAGGAACAATAATGACATTCTTATTACTAGGATGAGGTCACCATCTGTCTCATGAAAGGGTCTATCAGCACTCACTCTTTAAACAGTGCCGAGTGTAGGGCTCCACCGGGTCCCATATAATAACTCCTATTATGGGTCACACAGCACTCCATCAAGCGGGGTGTTTATTTTCACCAAAGTGGCGACGTTTCAAGACCTCTCAGGTCTTTGTCATGCCTCGTCTCAGTGGCCCAGCATAGTGCGCTCTTACCTCCGGAGTATGGGAGTGCTGCCTCCCAAGTGTCCCTATTTTTGTCCCAAATCCCTCTTTCCTCCTCTGGCTTCCCTATCTTCTAGGAGCTCAGAATTTTACATGCGTATGAGTGTCTGACAGAGCTTCAAAGCAAAAGAACATATCAAATAGTGGGGTGGATTCCAAGGCCCCCCCCCTTTATTCTCGACTGTCAGTAAAGAATGTTTTGGAGTAAAGATAAAAATGAATTATTATTACACTCTGTGGTCAGGGTAAGCTCTCCTAATGGGGCCTTTTCACCAACAGTGTCTGGGAAAAATCATTTTAGATTAGTTGCTGCATCATGTAAAATAACAATAAAGAAACAGATCTGTCTCAGTTTAATCCGCAGCCTTAAAAATGGCAAATAAAGTGTAATAGTTTTTGAGGACACGGAACAATAATACAACAGTACCGTGGGATAGTGATGCCAGGACTGTCCCTCTTAAAGTCTATGGTATACAAAAAAAATAATAATTACTATGAACAATTTATTTTGTAAAGCCCTTTTCACACCGAGGGCCCAAAAGCCCTTTAACTGACCATCTTAGACATAACCAAATCAACAGTGGACAATAGATGTTATTAGTACCCAACTTGATGGCACTCATTCATTGAGCTCAGATGAGTTGACCCTGAGGTTTGAGGATGAGAATGTGAATGTACAATTTATTATAAAATCAGCCGAGGAGAACATCAGTGAATCATTTTTCTCATCGAGCATCACCGTGTTTGGTTAAGCCTACCGCTCGGGTAACTATTTTACCAAATGTATATTCAGTCGAGTCACAAGAGGAAGGGCTTTATGTCACAATCAGATCATTGTCTGAGATCCTCATTTTGATTACCGGGGGAGTGGAAGATGTCAGATCATCCATCTCTCCTCATTTACCATGCTGGAGTATTGGTAGGTAAACTAATGGACAGGGGCATATGTGATTTATGAGACAGTATCAGCACTTGTGAAATCTCATTTGATCCGTCTGAATAGCATACCAAACTAGCCGTGGCACTTTCCCTCCCGCCTGCCATAGATTCTCTGAAAGAACCGTGTTTGCAGAGTCAATATTCTACAAAATCCACGGCATCTATCAGTATGAGAATGAAAACAGAGAATAATTAGTGTCGTGTTGGTGTCATTGCATCAAATTACCACTTGAGACAACTTAATCTTCTTTGATGAGTCAAGGGCTTCCGATATATTTTTTATACAGCTCCGGAGAGACCCAAACTCTACCTTTCATCAGCTGCTTGGATGGATGTCAGGTGTCAGGTTGCTGTAAGTTGGCTCAGCTGTTTTGTGTTGTTGAACTGGGTATATTATATTAGAAATAAATGGAATTAGGGTCAGCTTGCCACGTACTGTGAAAATATTTGACGTCAAAAGACCGTGATACGTTGCATTAGCCAGGGAGATGGCTAATGCACCATCTGTAGAATCTGGTCAACCCTCAAGGTTGCATGTTCTATTGCTGGTGAGGGTCATCTCAGATGAAATGAGTACCAGTTTAATAGATACAAGTGGGGTTTAATCTCAGCACTTCAGTGCGCTGGCTTTCCCAGGCAGATGTGGTCAAGGTCTGTGAGATGTGGGGGACTCTCTCTGAATAGATCCTACCATAACTACCCCTACTTCTTATTTTTTTGAGGTACACATATGTGAAATATACATTCTGCAGGGCCTCATATAAAATTTGAGAAAGACACATCTCACCCGTGACACTAGAAATCTCCTGTATAAATATGTCATGTTATTCTATGATGCTTTAACATTTAATTTGTTTACAGTTATATATATCCGGTAAAGGTGACTCAATGCGACAAATTCTCTTACTGAAAGGCAGCTTGACGTGTGAGATATCCTTTGAGAGAAGTAGAGTTGGTGGCCTTTGGTATCTATAGATATTTAATTAAAGACTCTACCCACTTTGGATGTGGAGCATATTCCCCAGTGGTCAGGTAGGGAAGGAGAGATTAGTGGAAGGTTCTTGGGTGGCACATGTGTTGGTCTATGACATCATACCTTGCTGCTCTGACCCCTCGGCCCCCTGAGAAGGGACCACAAGGGAGCTCCGCACTATAGAGATCTGGGTCACATTAAAACTCCATTAGGGAGGAGGAGCCTTTGGAGGTTACTATCTGAACAATGTCCTGTGCTAGTTATGGTGAGCAGATTGGCTTTTCCCCTTGTCTGTTCATCTCCTTTCACTGTGTCCAGACCCCTATGCGTTTTAGAAGGTAAACAAGCTGACAAGGGCAAGCCGGTTCATATCTACAGTCTCGATCTGTGTTTCTCTGAATGTTTTCCATCTCTCAAAATGCTCGCTTTATCAGAAATCCCCTTTTGGAAACTCCTTGCTGGAAGAGCTGTGACTTCTCCCCTCTCCCGATACTGTTTATATATTATATATACTAGGGGTCAGCTCTGTGTCTTCTCCAATCTTCATGTGAATCAGTGTTAACCTTTCAGCGCTGTAAATGTATGCATATTGCCAGATCTAAATGCGACTACCCCCCCCCCCCCCCCCCGGCTCTAATGTATTCATTACTGTACAGCGGTCTTCACTCACCCTATCAGTCTCCTAAATCTACATTTATTCTCACTTCATAAGCATATATTTCTGTTGATTATTAGTTGGTCCTGTGCTGCAATCTCCTGCCCCCCCCCCCCCCCCTTTGTTCATTTGGTATTCAACCAATAACATATACGTTTATCTTAAAAGGTGAAGGCTTATCTTAAAGTTTCAGGTTTGCTGTGGTCAAATGAGCCAGTGCACAGCTTCCTTAGACAAGCAAAGTACAGAATTCCATGAATACATGTCTCCGGGGACAATATTCTAGAGAGAAGGGTCCAGAGGGAGAGCCTTTTTTCTCCCGGATGACAGCTAGACGGAGGGTAAGGAGTCTGTTCTGATAAACCGTATACACTTTGGCAGTGCCAAAAGAAAGATTATGCTTTAATGTACTGCAGAGATAATGGGCCGGCAGAAAAAAAAAATAGCCATTATAGAGCCCTTATTCACAGCATCACCAGGTACTTTCTTCCAAATGCCTCACTGTAAGTACAAAACGACCTCTCCGTGTTTGTATCCAGAGCAGAGATCCCGGATTTCACACTCAAAACGTTGAATTTTTTTTTTTGTTTACCACTCACTAGAATCAATCCTTGTTATTTTATTTTTGGAGTGATAAAATAGCTCTTTACTGTCTTAAAAAGTACAATTAGTAAAAAAAAAAAATTTAAAAAAATGTGAAATTAAAACAGGATTATATATATACAATAGAATTGAAAACCTTTTGTCTTTTGTCTGTTGCTCGTGGAGATTTCGGAGGCTGTTTTCCTCTTGTTTCCCCGCTGGTTGCTGCTTGAAGCTGGAATAAGAGAGAGAGAGAGAGAGAGTAGATTAAATTAAAATGAATGGTGGTAAAATGGCATCTGTCAGTTGTCGTTTTTTTTTTTTTTTATATTAAATCATTCGGAGTGGGTGGGGCTGACGAAGGCATTGGTTCTGGAATGGGTCAGTCACCAGATTTGCATGAAGGGTTAATACCAGTGGCTATGTGTTCGAGTCAAGACAAGAGTTTGCACTTTCATTAAAGGGACTGTATCACCTAAGCATTGTTTTTACTATCCATGTAGAGCATAACACATTATTGAAATTGATCTATACATTGTATTAGCAAAACCGCAAGCAAATGCCTAAATTAGGAGAAAATTTAGGTTTTAAATGTGTCCGTGGCACTGTATGCAAATTAACTGCATACAGATTAAATTTGCATACCCTGCCGCAGATGATGTCATAAGTAGGCGACTCCACAGACACATTTAAAACCCATTTTTCTCCTAATTTAGACATTTGCTTGCAATTTTCATAATACAATGAATAGATAATTTAAAATCATTTTTTATGCTCTACACTCACAGAAAACAATGTTTAGGTGATACAGTCCCTTTAACAAGAAGAAGGTTTCTTTTTTCTTTGGCCAAAAGGCAGTATCTTTACTGTAATCCGAGCGGCCTGTGGCAGCGTCCCTGCACATTATATATCTTTTGTAATTTCAGTCAACATAGAAAACGGTTATTTTTGATTCCCCCCTCCACGCCTGCCTTCTGCAGTCTTCTAGTTGTTCAGGGTGGGAATGAGGGATATTTTTTTTGTACACAGGAACGCAATCAAGCATTGCAAAACATTCCATTTTAGAGCACTCAAAAGAATAAGACTCGTTCAATTATTCTTTTCTTATACCGCTCGCCAGGTGTATATATCGGACTGGATGCAGAATGTTACAGGGATAATATACTCAAAAACCTAAAGTACTTCAAATGGATAGACGCTATTGAATTGAAATAAGCCACCCATTACGGTGTGTTTTCTTATTATTATTATTATTTTTTTTCCGCGTTTATAGACTAATGCGAATATTTACTAAGGCAAATGATATGTTTAAAAAGGGAAGTATCACCACGTACCAGTGGAAAGAGGGCCGGGGCAGTCAAATATGACGCATTTACTTACAGTAATTGGAGATATGTTTCTTTGATTTAAATCCCCCGTAATCAGACTCTATAATTATTGTAATTATTGTAATTAGAGCTCGGACAGTGCGTTGAGCCGCCGTCGGCCCTTGCATCGGTGGTAATAAGGGTTATAAGTGGTATGTGTGATGTAGGCAAATTAGCAAATTGAAGAAGGGTCTCTGTGTAAAATAAAAAGAATATCTCGGATCTCAGAGTAATTATGTGCATTAGATGCTATCTAAGTACTAACAAGACCCGACCCCTGAGATCAGACGAGGGATGATATCTGTTATGTTGCGGGTAGGCTGGTGGACCATTCTGAGAATCCTAGATTCGGTAACATCTCAAGAGCCGCAGATGAGCAATCCACTTCCACCATAAATAATCTTTACTTTCTGTTTCTATTTTGGAAAATGAGTTTCCCATTGACTTGGGTGTCTATCGAGTTCTGTGATATCCACCAAAGGGACATAATGATATTCATTAAAATCAGAGAGAGCCTGTTGGGATATTGAACTCTTGGTTCATGATAAAGTTATTCCTTTTTTATGTCTTTCGGTCCTTCCTATCTATGACATAATTTCCTTCTGACACACATTTAATAGCCGAGGGAACCAATCACGTCCGCTCCACGAGCATGCCGCATTCCCATTGTCCAGATATAACTATATATATATATATATATATATGAATATTCCCAAGTATAGCTACACAGTAGAAGGTAGCTAACTCCTGGAGCAGACATGTACTATTCATTAACTCTTATTATTTCATAGGACATTGATGGCAAGGGATTTTGCCCTTTTTTATTCAATAAACCAGGTTAACAATCTCGGAGTCCATTTCTCCCTATATAATCACCCGCCTCCGATGTTTATACCAGGCTCTATTCATTTTAGTTCCCCCTTTTTTAGTTTCTTCCTGTTTTAGTTTAGTTTCTTTAGTCGCGCCATCTACTTGTCTCCATATGCTCCACGACCCTACATAAATGATGCTAGTTGACACCTCAGAGGATCCCGAGGGACGGAAGTGGCACCCATGCAACAGGTTTGCGGCATCACTGGCATAGAACCTATTGGAATTCAACTGGGAGATGGCAAGTGCCCTATTATAGGTGTGGGTGATCTGCCCAAAGAGCTGAGTTTCCAATAACTTGAGCAGAACTTAAATGAACAACCGGAGTATCCGAGTACCACGTAATGCTGATCCCTCCACACCTCCACTGATACCCATTAGGTGGCAATGAAACCCACCACTCTTGTTATTTTGTGCCTGAATATAGTTCCGGGTCCTAGAACCTGTTTGGCATATGTCTTCATGTAAAAGCAAAGATAAATAAAAACTAATATAAGAGGGATAAAGAATATCACAGTGCAATACATATAATACAATACATAGAATATTAACATAGACTCATAGACAAATCATACTAAATAATAAGAATAGGCATAGACTAGCCTGCCTAGTCTAGGCAGTGGAGCATTGAGAAGTGAAAAGTCCCAAATCCCATTGATTCAGGTAGAGCCCAGCCCAGGAGACTGTTGCCCCTCAACTCCTGGTCTTCCCTCCCCCTGCACTGTAACATGGGGAATTCTCAGAATTGGTATTTTGGGTGGAGGCAAAATGTTAATTTAATAACATTAAGATTTTAATAATAATAATAAGACAGAAACAAGCCACCAGATCCCTTCCAGACCCATCATTACAGCAGTGGCTTTGCAGGGAAAAAGAGATGGGATTTTCTAGAAACCTGGCTGTGGCCCCAGTGCAGCGCCCCGGAACCATTTATTGTATTGTTTGTAATCCATTACCATTTCTCCCATTGATTTAGATTTTATTGTTTTTTTTTTTTTTTTTATCCCACTAGCGCTCCAAGTGTTGGTGCTCACGTTCCATATTTTTTAATATACGCTACGGTGGGATTTTTCTTTATTTGTTTTTTCTATTTTCCCCAAACATAATTTAGTGGCATCGGGGAGCGATCCAGTAATAAGACTATTTACATGTATTCAGAATCGCTCGGTATCTCGAAACAAACACATGCTAATGTGATTCCTTATCAAAATGAGAGCCTTATCTCTCCCTGCCGGCACGTAATCCCATATTGCGCTGGTACATTGGGTTCTGCCGCTGCTTTAACCTTAAGCCTGAAAGGAATTATTTCTGATGATATCCACAAACAATCTGCCGAGGCCTGTGCAAACGTATATATATATATATATATATATATATATATATATATATATATATATATATATATATACGCACGTGCACAATGTGAGGATTGGATTCGGAAACAACTAAAAAGAAATATTGACCTTAAGTTAAAAACCAAATGGAATTGACAAAAAGTTAAGGGATGAATTCTTTGTTAAATTATAAACTCAACCGTGGAAGGGCTTAAAGTAAAACGAACAACACTGGAGAGGATGTAGACAGCAGGCGCATACACAAGTGTAGGGTGCCCCCATTTTATTTCTGTCATTAAGGGACATAGTATGGAGTGGAAGAGATTACACAAACAAACACACACAAACATATAAATATATATATATTCAAACATTTAATACAGAATGAAAGTGAGTCTGATGGAGATGGGGTTACAATTGATGTAGAGGTACAGTAAGAATGTAAGGGGTATGATGGATGTGGGGGTAGTATTGAGGTGGGGGTACAGTAAGAATGTAAGGGGTATGATGGAGGTGGGGGTAGTATTGAGGTGGGGGTACAGTAAGAATGTAAGGGGTATGATGGAGGTGGGGGTAGTATTGAGGTGGGGGTACAGTAAGAATGTAAGGGGTATGATGGAGGTGGGGGTAGTATTGAGGTGGGGGTACAGTAAGAATGTAAGAAGTATGATGGAGGTGGGGGTAGTATTGAGGTGGGGGTACAGTAAAAATGTAAGGGTTATGATGGAGGTGGGGGTAGTATTGAGGTGGGGGTACAGTAAGAATGTAAGGGGTATGATGGAGGTGGGGGTAGTATTGAGGTGGGGGTACAGTAAGAATGTAAGGGGTATGATGGAGGTGGGGGTAGTATTGAGGTGGGGGTACAGTAAGAATGTAAGGGGTATGATGGAGGTGGGGGTACTATTGAGGTGGGGGTACAGCAAGAATGTAAGGGGTATGATGGAGGTGGGGGTACAGGAAGAATGTAAGGGGTATGATGGAGGTGGGGGTAGTATTGAGGTGGGGGAACAGTAAGAATGTAAGGGGTATGATGGAGGTGGGGGTAGTATTGAGGTGGGGGTACAGTAAAAATGTAAGGGGTATGATGGAGGTGGGGGTAGTATTGAGGTGGGGGTACAGTAAAAATGTAAGGGGTATGATGGAGGTGGGGGTAGTATTGAGGTGGGGGTACAGTAAGAATGTAAGGGGTATGATGGAGGTGGGGGTAGTATTGAGGTGGGGGTACAGTAAGAATGTAAGGGGTATTATGGAGGTGGGGGTAGTATTGAGGTGGGGGTACAGTAAGAATGTAAGGGGTATGATTGAGGTGGGGGTACAGTAAGAATGTAAGGGGTATGATGGAGGTGGGGGTAGTATTGAGGTGGGGGTACTGTAAAAATGTAAGGGGTATGATGGAGGTGGGGGTAGTATTGAGGTGGGGCTACAGTAAAAATGTAAGAAGTATGATGGAGGTGGGGGTAGTATTGAGGTGGGGGTACAGTAAAAATGTAAGGGGTATGATGGAGGTAGTATTGAGGGGGGGGTACAGTAAGAATGTAAGGGGTATGATGGAGGTGGGGGTAGTATTGAGGTGGGGGTACAGTAAGAATGTAAGGGGTATGATGGAGGTGGGGTAGTATTGAGGTGGGGTACAGTAAAAATGTAAGGGGTATGATGGAGGTGGGGGTAGTATTGAGGTGGGGGTACAGTAAGAATGTAAGGGGTATGATGGAGGTGGGGGTAGTATTGAGGTGGGGGTACAGTAAGAATGTAAGGGGTATGATGGAGGTGGGGGTACTATTGAGGTGGGGGTACAGCAAGAATGTAAGGGGTATGATGGAGGTGGGGGTACAGGAAGAATGTAAGGGGTATGATGGAGGTGGGGGTAGTATTGAGGTGGGGGTACAGTAAGAATGTAAGGGGTATGATGGAGGTGGGGGTACAGTAAGAATGTAAGGGGTATGATGGAGGTGGGGGTACAGTAAGAATGTAAGGTGTATGATGGAGGTGGGGGTACAGTAAGAATGTAAGGGGTTTGATGGAGGTGGGGGTAGTATTGAGGTGTGGGTACAGTAAAAATGTAAGGGGTATGATGGAGGTGGGGGTACAGTAAGAATGTAAGGGGTATGATGGAGGTGGGGGTACAGAATGTAAGGGGTATGATGGAGGTGGGGGTACAGTAAGAATGTAAGGGGTATGATGGAGGTGGGGGTAGTATTGAGGTGGGGGTACAGTAAGAAAGTGAAGTTTCACACATTAATGCTCATATGCCTACACACACCTACACCCTCACACAGACACACAGTCACAGTCAGATAAACACACTGCTTAACCCTTCATTGCAGGGAGGGGGCTCTGTTTGTGTTACCTATACCACTTAAAGGGTAAAAATGTGCAAACATTTCAAAATTAAAAGGGCGGTCTAGACCCTGAACTCACTTTGGTGCAAGATGAAGATCACTGCCTGTATAGAGCACTTTTATCCCTGTGTGATTTGATGCAGGCATTCTGTATAAATCACATTTTTAATATTTGACTCAAGCCCTCCCCAGTGATTACTCTGCATGTTTACTGCAGGTGCAGCAGCACTGATTATATAGACACTGAGGATATAAGGTTTGTTTCATTCAGTCACTGCCTGTGCTGCTGGAATAGAAAGCAGTGTGTGGAATATGTTGTCTGCAGGATGTTCTCTGTGCTGCTTCCTTTCTTATCAGCAGCCCTGATCCGTCCTCTCCCCCTCTTCAACACTGATTACCTGACTGATTAACTGAGCCATCCTGAACCCCTGCAAATGTGCAATTTCATCTAAGTGTAAGACTTTCAAATGCATTTTAAAATACTTTGAACGTTCTTTAATAAGCATTAACATTTGAAAGAGACATTTTGGACACCCAGAAGTTGCTTTAAAGGGACAGTCTAGTCCCCAAACTCACTTTTTTGCAAGATGAAGATCACTGTTTGTATAGTGCACAGGTTTTTTTTCCCCAGTGTGATTTGATGCAGGCATTCTATACAAATCCCATTTGTAATATTTGACTCAAGCCCTCCCCCAGTGAATACTCTGCATGTTTACTGCAGGTGCGGCAGCACTGATTCTATAGACATTGAGGATATAAAGTTTTGTTTCATTTAGTCTCTTGGAATTGAATACATTGTGTGGACTGTGATAAACCTGCTCTTGTACACAGTAGGATCTCTTAACTTTGCAACACATTGTCTGATGACATCACTAGAGAGACAGATAGTTTTATTAATTTGAATGAAAAGGAAACTACTTTTACTCAGCAAGTGTGGGCAGCCCTGGTTTCATGCAAACTGCTGTAATTCCACAATTTCATCTGGCTGTAAGTACTTATAAAGTACATTAATATATATTAATATTTGGAAGATGCATTTTGGGCACTTGACAGTCCCTTTAATAGTGTGGGTTTTTAGCAGGTGCGGTAATGATATTACCAAACCTATTAATGGTGTTAGCAATGGGCATTAATAAGATAATGCCTGTTAAATTACCACTAATGCCAGTTGTTTAGTTAATGAGGCCCATAGAATCTACCCAAATGTCCTGGTCCATTGGATAGCTGTGGAACTGAGTTCTTGTGGTGCTGGGGTTAAGTAATCAAAGAGACTGTTTAGCAATTTTAAGCAATGTCAAAATGAATAAAAAAAAAATAAAAAAGAGAGAATCCAATTACGTATCGACCAACCTGGTTTCTACGGCAACATTACTACAGTATTCTTAACATTTAAGAATGTATTTAACTTCAAAAAAAAAAAAAAAAACCTCTTCAAACTAGTGGTTTATAAATGCTATTAAATAAGCAATGTTCCATCTAAGAGAATGGTTCGGCAAATAGAGAGGGCTTGTACAGGATTACAATTCCAAGCTGCATCTTCTTTATCCATATCCATATCTACAGGGTAAAAAAATACACTGTGCTAACCAATTTGCTAGCACATGCACCGAAATAATGTTACTCAGGAAGTATGTTTTATGCTTGGCCGCCAAGCCTCTGCATAGAATGTTTATCAGCATAGAATGTTTATCAGCATAGAATGTTGATCAGCATAGAATGTTTATCAGCATAGAATGTGGATCAGCATAGAATGTTGATCAGCATAAAATGTTTGTTTATCAGTATAGAATGTTGATCAGCATAGAATGTTTATCAGCATAGAATGTTGATCAGCATAGAATGTTGATCAGCATAGAATGTTGATCAGCATAGAATGTTGATCAGCATAGAATGTTTAGGCTCTTTGGATTGCATGTAAAGCAGAGAGTCTCTCGCTGTGCTAGCTGTCGGTGACTGAATCAGCCTCCATGCTTTACAGGGAAGAATGGCATCTGCCGCTTAGAGGATAAAATGTAATCCACCTTCAAAGGCACACACCAGTATATCCTTATACTTGGGTCAATGGACTTTGATATTAGAAGCACAAGAAAGGGAAAAAAATGGTAGCGGCTCTTTAAGCCCAAAATGCAAATTAACCAGCATCTGTAATTCATGGTGTTAAAAGGCGAACGCGCCCTGGCATTTAAACTTTTTTTATTTACAGATTTCCAGGACTATATTAAAAACAGCAGAGCTGTTAATCTATTACTTTTAATTTTAAAAGTTTAATCTTTTTTTTAATAATTTAATCTACAAGAAAAATGTATACATCATAATTCAAAGGTATCTCCTGATTGGTTGAGCCGTTCCTGTATAGGGAGCTGAGTCTATGCTGCAGCAGCCTGACTGAAGCCAGCCAAGGTAAGAAACCCATCCTGTGCGTGTGACTGTGTGTGTGACTGCGTGGGACTGTGTTTGTAAGACTGCATGCGTGTTTCTTGGACTTTATGTGACTGTATGTGTGTGTTTCATCTTGTGACAGCATGTGCTTTACTTTTACATACACAGAAATCACATACACACTGATTAACATATGCACAAACAGTCACAAACATAAAATGCATATTATTTATATTATATATATATATATATATATATATATATATATATATTTACATACTGTAAATATGCACAGATATATCCCACATGGATAAAATCAATTTTTAAATGCTTGCAGTTGTTGAATATATATATATAATCAGCGTGCATATGATATAATATATATGATTACACACACCGGCATATAATATACGTCAGAGTGTGCAATCTCATCCATGACATACTTGTTCCTGAATGGCAATAATAAAATATACTCTCCCTAACAAACACAGTCTACACGCAACAGTCTGTGCTTGGTGCTCTGCATTGCTCATAGACTGCAGCTAAACTGACCTGAATTTGATGGGACTGGGCACCAAAAGAGCAGGACTGTTGGCAAGTATGTTTTTTTTCTACGTCCTGATAGCCCTTAAAGCCAAACATAAAGCAGAACATTATTATGATGCGCACCTATGTGCTTTAAACACATTCATTCTGTGCCAGATGCACTTTATAGGAGACAAATAAAAGAAAAATGTAAAAAATAGCAATAGCCCCCCCCATCCCCCAACTGCAGACATTTTCTACATATGGTAATTGTCAGGTTGTAATTAAGTTTAGCTGTACCTGTGTGTTGCTGACTGAACGCCAAATCATGTATTATTAATTCGCCAACAAAGACAGGGCCACAGTGGCCTTAGGTTAAGCACGGTCTGGTGTACATTATAATGTTAGGTTCACAATTATTATTAATGAAATTCCCTCTTTCCATCGGTGTGTCCACATCGCCCCCCTGCTCACTCCAGCCGCGCTAACCAATTATTATCAAGCATATTATTAGCGCCATTTGTTCCCATTGTATTCAGATGACAAATGCTAAATAACTGCCAAGGAAAGAAAAAAAAGATCAGAAACATTTGATTTCACACTGCATGTTACATTACCGGCTCGGTATATAGAGCCTGATAAAGAGTTCTAACGGTGGAGCAGTGCGTTGGAAAACTCTCCTTGTTTCCATGACGACTGCTCTGCTTTTACAACTTAGGCTCAGATTTGTTCTTCACGGGATTCTACAGAATGGCAAAGAGTGCTATTTTTTTGGTGTCTACATTCCAATGCTTAAAGGAGTCTGCACCCTATATTTTATATATTGATTTGTTTTACAATGCTTGCATTGGTTTTACGTTGAAATAAAAACCAGCTGACAGATGTTGCTGCCTCTTTAACAAGATGGTAAGTGACCTGCCATAATAAATATGGAAGTTAGTTGATTTTGCTGTCACAAGATAGTAAGTGACCTGCCATAATAAATATGGAAGTTAGTTGATGTCGCTGTCACATAATGGTTAGTGACCTGCCATAATAAATATTGAAGATGGTTGATGTTGCTGTCACAAGATGGTAAGTGACCTGCCATAATAAATATGGAAGTTAGTTGATCTTGCTGTCATATGATGTTAAATGGCCTGCCATAATTAATATAGAAGTCAGTTGATGTTGCTGTCACATGATGTTAAGTGACCTGCCATAATTAATATTGACGTCAGTTGATGTTGCTGTCACATGATGTTAAGTGACCTGCCGTTATATATATGAATGTTAGTTATGATGTTGCTGTCAAAAGATGGTAAGTGACCTGCCGTTATAAATATGGCAGTTGGCTGATGTTGCTGTCACAAGATGGTAAGTGACCTGCCATAATAAATATGGCAGTTGGTTGATGTTGCTGTCACAAGATGGTAAGTGACCTGCCGTTATAAATATGGCAGTTGGCTGATGTTGCTGTCACAAGATGGTAAGTGACCTGCCATAATAAATATGGCAGTTGGTTGATGTTGCTGTCACAAGATGGTAAGTGACCTGCCGTTATAAATATGGCAGTTGGCTGATGTTGCTGTCACAAGATGGTAAGTGACCTGCCATAATAAATATGGCAGTTGGTTGATGTTGCTGTCACAAGATGGTAAGTGACCTGCCGTTATAAATATGGCAGTTGGCTGATGTTGCTGTCACAAGATGGTAAGTGACCTGCCATAATAAATATGGCAGTTGGTTGATGTTGCTGTCACAAGATGGTAAGTGACCTGCCGTTATAAATATGGCAGTTGGCTGATGTTGCTGTCCCAAGATGGTTAGTGACCTGCCATAATAAATATGGAAGTTAGTTGATTTTGCTGTCACAAGATAGTAAGTGACCTGCCATAATAAATATGGAAGTTAGTTGATGTCGCTGTCACATAATGGTTAGTGACCTGCCATAATAAATATGGAAGTTAGTTGATTTTGCTGTCACAAGATAGTAAGTGACCTGCCATAATAAATATGTAAGTTAGTTGATGTCGCTGTCACATAATGGTTAGTGACCTGCCATAATAAATATTGAAGATTGTTGATGTTGCTGTCACAAGATGGTAAGTGACCTGCTTTAATAAATATGGAAGTTAGTTGATCTTGCTGTCATATGATGTTAAATGGCCTGCCATAATTAATATAGAAGTCAGTTGATGTTGCTGTCACATGATGTTAAGTGACCTGCCATAATTAATATGGACGTCAGTTGATGTTGCTGTCACATGATGTTAAGTGACCTGCCGTTATATATATGAATGTTAGTTATGATGTTGCTGTCAAAAGATGGTAAGTGACCTGCCGTTATAAATATGGCAGTTGGCTGATGTTGCTGTCACAAGATGGTAAGTGACCTGCCATAATAAATATGGCAGTTGGTTGATGTTGCTGTCACAAGATGGTAAGTGACCTGCCGTTATATATATGGCAGTTGGTTGATGTTGCTGTCACAAGATGGTAAGTGACCTGCCATTATACATACAGAAGTTAGTTGATGTTGCTGTCACATGATGGTACATGACCTGTTGCTATGAACATGGTAAAATGGACTGTGTGTCCTCTGTTACAGGGATTATGTTGTGACATGGAGTGTTTGTATGAACAGTTTTATTCATTAATTGGGAGACAGTGGTGACTGTGAGAAATGGGTTGTAAAAGCTCCATTAAAATCGGCATTTTGAAATTCTCCAAAAGCTGTACCCAAGAGGTTTTCTTTCTACAATGGGGAAGAACGGAAAAACGACTGGGAAGAAACAGTAACAAATAGAAACAGTGACAACAAGAAGAAGAAGAAGGGTTATAAGTCTGTGGAAAAGGAAATAGGGGAGATATTGATAGTGAGGAGAAAAAAAAAAATATGAGCAAGAGGTAACATACAGTGAAAAAGAGAAGAGAAGAGAGGTGGAAAGTTAAGGGGGAAAAATAGACCAAGAAAAAAATGACACCGTGGGATGGGAAAGAGTGGAGGGAAGGGGACATAGTGAGATTCAGCTCCAAAAGAATGAATGGACACAGTGAGAGGAATAAGACTTGAGAATGAAATAGGAAACGGTACGTAGGGAAGTGATGAAAAACAGAGACTGACCCGTATCTGAGCTATCACACGACCAGTGAAGAAAACATTCTCCACTCAGCGAACTGGGCTGTTATACATATGAATAGAAATAAACAAAGAGTTAAAAAGTTTTGGGGTTGTGTATAAATTCCTCCACACACTAAAGTGTCAGTTGCGCCTTTTTCATACACTTATCGGCTTTTTTTTAACATAATTTGCTGTGCAGGAATAGATAACCCCATCAAACAGTGGGTTCCGCCAGAGCTCAGAGCGCACGAGCAATCCAGAAGTTTGCTACTGGCGCACACGGACTTCCTACATTCCTCAGGAGTCCTCGTTTCCAAAAAGGCGCACACAGGAATAGTGCATGGATTAGTGCACAATATCTCCATGTGAGCCCCCTATATATCAATGTGTATGCATCTGTCTGTATAAACTACCATATATATGTATGGAGTTAACACCCTAGTGAACTGGCAATCTAATTGCTAAAATTAAACCAAGTTGCCTGTTTTTCCAACTCTGCTCTTACTGTCTAGTTTTAATGAATAGACACTTTTCTGCAAAAGTCCCATGAGGGAAAAAAAAAAACACTTAAAAATGTGTAATGAACGAAGCTGAGCTGAAATACATTTCCGTATTATTATTATTTCATTATTTTTTCATTGAGGGCCACGGAAAAGATCTACGCCAGGCTGGCGTTATTCGTCTTTTTTTTTTTTACCGCTTTGAGGCCTTCTGGAAAATGTAGTATCGCTCAGGTTACCAGTGACACCAGTAATTTCAAGTGATGCTTGATTGCCTCTTGTTTGAGAGAGCGGGAAGCAGAGAAAAAGGGCCTTTGAATTTCTTGCAAATTTTCGTCTGAGAAAAATATGCAAAACAGGAGTGTTTGCATTGATCAGTTTTTATTGCTCAGCGACCGGCAAAGTGTTTTAGAAATATTTTGACACAAATGGCTGTTTTTTGGGGGTTTATTTTGTAGCTAGTAGTAGGTTCAGCTCTTCTTGTGACAAGGAATAGCACTGCCAATTGGTGGAACAAGACAGTGGTGGCCACCGCTCCAATCCAATATTTATGGAAACTTCATTGCTAATATTGCTGGTGGGTATTGTAGTCCGCAAAGTGTCTTAATGAGCCATCAATGAGTAGACCTTCCAACCAGATGGTCTACACTTCCCTCAGCTGAGCATCATTGGAAATTCCATGGGGGAAGGGGAGAGCTTTCCTTTATTCCGATGTAAAGCTTTAGGAGCAGGCTCAAGCCATGATCATGTGCTTTTAGTGAGTAGGGCTGCCAGCCAGCCGGTAGTATGGTAAACAGTTTGTTTGAGACCCATGTTGAGTGTATGGAGTAGAGAGCATTTTTTTGAGGGGAAAGGAACAGTGACATCACCACCACCACAAACATTGTGCAGGGGACAGAGAAAGAATGTCGCCATGGTGATCTTAGACCAACGCAGTCCAGGTCATCAGTCCCTCACAGTGAATATAGGGGTTTAAAGGGCCAAACCCCATATTGAGACAAGGATAAGTCACCCATGTTAGCAGCATTGTGTTCTTTTGAAAGAGAGGGTGAGGAATCATATACTAATCTATCAAAAGGACAAAGGAGCGACCACAGTGCTGAATAGAGCTAATGCGGAAACCCATACGGTGATACCCCAATCCCAAGTAATACATAAATACACAAACACACTTTGTATAAATAAATAAAAAATGTTGTTTGTCCTTTATGTAATAATCTATGTACATTTAACATTTACTCCATAAATTCAAATCACATAATAAGCATAGGTAATCTATGAATTATTATTATTAATATTTTTTTTTAATATACTGTATGTCAGGAAAAATAAACCTTCCCTGTATTTCATATTTTTAATATTCTGGTACCCTTAGGAAGGAAATATTTGGGGAACAGAAAGTTCCCTCGTACCCATGGCTAATTTCATTACCTCGAGCCTCTCTATTCCCTTGCCGATTGTTTGTTAGTCGGATAGCCACTATGCTAACACACATTTGCTGTTAATTATCTGTGTCTATTGGCTAAAAAAAAAAATGTCAGTTCTGTTTACAAATTGATCTTTGCTGAAGTTCTTTTTTTTTTTTTTTTTTTTTTTTAATTTAATATTGTTTATTTTCCTTTTTTCTTAAATATATATATAAAAGACAGGACAAAAAAAGACAATTAAATTGACAATCAAAACGATAGATATGTGTACAAACATAGTTAGACATTCAAAAACCTTAGATGTCTATCGATATTATTTAATGCAATTTAACATCCTCCTCTTCTTGTCTAGACCGGCGTTAGCTATTGATCCAGAGGACATATTTCCCATCCTAGGTATTGATATGCCAACCTGACAAACATTTATACAGTGCATAAGTCGGTCAGACGTAGGTGCAATCTAGTCCCATATTTCTGTGTTTTGCAATATATTAATCCATTCCTCATATTGTTTGGCTTTTTTTGCTGCCCTCTTGCCCATCCAATATAAGCCTTGTTCCATTTTTAATTGGTATAGCAATTGGCCTTTTAGTTCTGTCCCCGCTATTTGTTTTGGTAGTTTCCAATTCCTAGCAATTATTATTTTAACTGCGGTGGCTAGATGTATCGTTAAGCATTTACAATCCTCTTCTACATCTTTAGGAAATAAGTGCAATAAGATAGTTTCAGGTAATAATCTTAGATTGGGAATGTGCAATATAATGCTAATTTGCTTTAGCAGTTGCCATATCTTTTTTAATTTTGCGCATTCCCACCATATATGCATAAAATTTCCTATTTCTTTATCACATCGCCAACATATATCACTTGTTGATGCATACATTTTTTTTAGTCTTGTTGGGACCAGATACCACTGGTTCATAACCTTAAATTGATTTTCTAATGTGGCTGTGTTGTGTATCGTTTTTGTTGTTAGGTGTATTGCCTTCAGCCACTCATCATCCTGAATTTGGAGTTTCAGTATTTCGGCCCATTTTGCTATTATTGGGACTGGTTCTGCCTCTTCATTTAATTTTAGTAATTCTGTGGTCCTTGCTAAGATTCTTTCCACTTTATTCCTTGTGAAGATTATTAATATTTTCTCCAATATTCTATTATTTTTAGGCTTCTTATCCATCAAGAAGCTTTTAACTCGTAAATAATTGAACAGTTCTGTTCTGGGTAATGTAAATTGTGCCCTTATCTGTTCAAAAGGTTTAATTTTTTCATTATCCAGAACATCACTTATGTATTGTATCCCTGATTTTTTCCATGCACGCAGGTCTATATTTTGTATGTTGTATTCAAGAATTTCCCATTCCATGGTTGGCAATATCTTGTTGGCTAACCCCAGTTTTTTCTTAATTAGTTTCCAAGCTTTAAACATTTCTTCTGCGATTATAGATCCCTCAGTTTTTTTTTGTGCCCCCCACACCGTATCACAACTCCATGCTTGTAAATCTAATCTGGGGTTTTTTGTCATGTGGGTCTCTAGTTCAAACCAGGGTTGTAATTGTGCTGTTTTTGTTTGAATATGATATATGTGTGTCATTATTGATGCTTCATAAAGTTGTTTTAGTGAGGGATAACCTAATCCTCCTCGGTCTATTTTTTTTTGCAGTTGCTTAATGCTTATTCGTTTTTTTTTGCCTCTATTTATATAAGTATCAATTGCACTTTGTACCATGTTTAACCACTTTTCAGATATTCTAAGTGGGCAGTGTCGGAATAGGAATGTCCATTTTGGTATAATGTATGCTTTTATTGCGTTTATCCTGCCCAACCATGATAGTTCATTGCTTCGCCAGTTTTTTATTAAGAAATATGTTTCCCTCAATAATAGCATTCTTCTTTCCATCATGTCCCCTACTCTTGCTGTTATTTTTAATCCCAGATAATTAAGTTCTGTTAATTATCTGTGTCTATTGGCTAAAAAAAAAAATGTCAGTTCTGTTTACAAATTGATCTTTGCTGAAGTTCTTTTTTTAACTCCCACTTTCCAAAAATCATATGCTTGACTGAAATCTCCAGTCTGTAATTTGCTAAAATGTTAATTTGCATAAGGTTTGCCTCACACAGGATTTTTGACTTGAAAAGCAATAGAGATGCATGGGGATGCCCAATCATATGACAGCAATATAGATGCATGGGGAGGCCCAATCATATGACAGCAATATAGATGCATGGGGAGGCCCAATCATATGACAGCAATATAGATGCATGGGGATGCCCAATCATATGATGGCAATTGAAATACATGGGGATGCCCAATCATATGACAGCAATGGAGATGCATGGGGAGGCCCAATCATATGACAGCAATGGAGATGCATGGGGATGCCCAATCATATGACAGCAATATAGATGCATGGGGATGCCCAATCATATGATGGCAATTGAAATACATGGGGATACCCAATCATATGACAGTAATAGAGATGCATGGTGATGCCCAATCATCTAACAGTAATAGAGATGCATGGGGATGCCCAATCATATGATGGCAATAAAGATTCATGGGGATGCCCAATCATATGACGGTGTTAGAGTTGCATGGGTATGCCCAATCATTTGACAACAATAGAGATGCATGGGGATGTCCAATCATATGACAGTAATAGAGATGCATGGGGATGCCCAATCATACGGCGCTGATAGAGATCATGGGAATGCCCAATCCTCATGCACACAACATTAGTAGCTAATCCCCACAGAGGGGCACGGATACTCACTGTGCCATAATCTGTGCCAGATCAAAGGTGAAGCTAAGATATCAAATGTCACTAGAATTACTTGCTAAAGGATTAAACATTTTATAGCTTTTCATAGGGCAACTAGAGAAAGGGTAATGTATCTGGCGGCAGTTGGGTTTTTCCATCCCGCCTGTATTTTGCAAATATTAAGTCAGTAGAGACAATTGCACGGCTGGTATTTTTTTGAAGAAAAAGTGTCAACTTTATGAAGTAGTAAAAAAAAAAGTATTTTTTAATCTGAAAAATGAACAGCAGTTTTTGAAGGCTCCTTGAAAAGGTAAGGTGGACTCTACAAATGCTTTCCCTTTATGGAATGATATAAAACTGGAAGCATGGAATCAGGTATGCCCCCCCCCCCCCCCCCCCCCGTGATATGAATGAGGTTTATGTTTAGGCCTTTTCAGTTACACTAGGTCGGGCAGTTACACTAGGTCATGCTTGTTCATTCCTGTAAACAGTGATGCAAAGAAAGTCCAAATACAGTGGAGTTACAAGTTGGATTACTGCTTTTAACAGAGTGTTTGGCAACAGACACAATACATGTGTCTTTTTAAGCATTCCATTTACAAGAGAGCCCTGGAACTCCCATACTCCAAATAAAGAGAACCTCTCAATGGGGTCTGAAAAAAAGTGAGTTGAGCTAAGATGAAATTCCGTCTCACTGACTCAGTCATGCATTGTGTATAGCTCTGTCTCCTGTTTATGACATCCGCTTGTGGCTTGATATGCAAATTAAACATTTCAAGGTGATGTCATAACCCAGGGACAGAATCGTTTGAAATACTTTTCCCCTCTCTAATTTTCTTGATCTATTCGTTGGCTTGCAATTCTGCTCACTCAAAGTATACATCATTTTTTTGTTTCTTTATTTGCAGTATAAACAATATACTAGGTGGCAGAGTGCCTTTAAATCTGTCAGTTCAAGGTAGTAAGAATAACCTTATTAAAATGTGAGCTGCCCAGCACTCCTGAATAAGCATTGTACACGTGCAAGATATTCTTAGCACTGCCACTCTAAAGTTTGGATGCATTGGTCCTTGTATGCAGAGAGTGCTGGGTGCCGGGAGGACATTGATATGGCAGAGACCCCACTTATATTAGATGGTGTCTGAGAAT
Organism: Pelodytes ibericus; assembly: GCA_036172795.1. Taxonomy (NCBI): domain Eukaryota; kingdom Metazoa; phylum Chordata; class Amphibia; order Anura; family Pelodytidae; genus Pelodytes; species Pelodytes ibericus. The sequence continues at coordinate 184,262,928 of CM069863.1, read as the reverse complement.
TAACATGGTTTGGTTTTTCCGGGCTGGCTTCCTCCTGATCCTTATCCCTTATCTCGCTTATTTCTACTAAATGTTTCTTTTTTTTTTTTTTTCTCTCTCTTTCTCTTTTTTCCTATTTCTAGATCTCTTCTTTTTTGAGTGTTTATTTATAAATATATATATTGAATGGAGATTTATGTTACAAAGAGAAGATTTATCTGTTGCCTTTCCAGGCGTATAGGTGTTTGTGTATCTGACTGATTATTACGATATTGTTTCTGTTTATATTATATATGTCTCCAATAAAAATATCTTAAACAAAAAGATATTCTTAGCACTACATATAGTTGGCCTTGAGCTATATAATAATGCAGAGGAGGAAGGGTTCTATATGGTCTTATCTACCTACAGAACATAGCAGGATATGGTAACAGAAAACTCTGGATAATGGATTGAAATCTATCACCGTTCTCACTGTTGGGAAACAGGAAATAGTAAACAAGGGAGCAAAAATATTGTAACTAAATATACTGAACATAAATGGGGGGAACAAACCCCTTCATGAGTCCTACTGCCTCACTATAAAAGAAGGCTGGAAGCAAGAAAGATGACGTTTTATAGAATTGCTTGAAATGAAAGAATACAAGTAAAGTGCTCATGAAGGCGGACATGATGTTTAGAATCTTGGGTCAGATCCGACGCACAATGAATGAAGATCTGACCCAAGATTCTAAACAACATGTCCGCCCTCCTGACAGAGCTTTATGGAGCTCAATAAGATACTTTGTCTTCTTTCAGCAAAGCATTTCTATTTAAACCACATATACTTGATGCTGTTTTCATAGAAACATGGGTTACATTCATCTTTAGTTGTCCTTTAACTAAAATGCTTGACAAAGGGTCATTTGCCAATGATCAGGAGTCAGTGGATGCGAATAATTATTGACTTGAACAGCTAAGTGGCTAAAGACAACCTCTACCTCTCACCCGACAGCAATTCCAAGTCATTCTCATACTCAGTCCATGGTGCTTGATGGCACACTCAGGCCAATAACAAGCCATCTTCTTCCTAGTCTGCAGTAAAACTAACGCTGTCATCCTTATCACTTCACCAGCACGGCCCCAGTGAATGTATATAATGTATACCGTGCTTTGTGCAACCTTCAATATCGATTGGATTCCCCGTGTATTAGCCCACTCAGTCATCTAGGGCAATTACTAAATTCTAGCTGAGAATTAAACACTTACAATGCACTACCAGCCTCAGCCACACACAAATGAGGGGGTGCAGTGATGCCAACTCTTCTGGTGTCATCATGAAGGTCAACCACAGAGCACAGGTCATATTGCCACATTCCAGCCCATGGACGAATGGTAAGAACCACAGGCCACCACTAACCATCATCGTAGTGTTCACAATGAAACTGTACCACGTCAGGGGGAAGGGGGGGGGGGGGCAGTGCAGTTGTCTGTTCTTGCCTTGGGCACTTAAAGAGATAGCTACAAGAGGCTTGAAGTGACACTCAAAGCCGATCAATACAAATCCAACAGTTTACACTTCTTCATTAAAATTCTATGTCAAGTATACAATAAATCATTATCGGCAGTCGGACCCTTGTACGGATTTCGTTTTTCTTTTAAGTTGTAATTCCTTATATATCTTAAACTGCTCACCACGGAGTTCAACGACTCTACAGCTTGCCTTTCTAAATGTAATTATACCACTTTATTTACATGTCTCACTATTATTTAGAACACCCATAACTCACTGCTATGATCATAATCTCTTTTCTCTCCCTGGAATATTCTAATATGAGAGCAAACAACACCTTTTTACAGTTAACCTGGGTGCGTTATATTTTAATATATAACCTAGCGTCCAAAAGGTTCGGGGGTCACTGGGGAATAAAAACATAGATCAAACGAGTTGCATGATGAATAGGAAATACAGTAAAGATGTTGATTTTTATAATGAGAAACTCGGATTATAATGATCTAACACAAGGTGTCATTGGAACGAAGGAGTGATGCTACTGATAATGGGCCTCTGTGAGCCGTTGTGGTTCATTTGTTAAAAATCAGGCGTTTTCAAATGAATGTGCTTTCAAAAGCTTGAAAGGGACACTACGACTTACATAAGATGTAGCTAGATAACTTGGTCATTTAAAACATACACATCTATTAAGTGTTTTGTGTTTTGTTTAATATGATTGAGTTCATTGCATATACAAGGAAAAATGAAATTAGGTGTTTATCTTCTGGCTACATTTTGTGATCAAAACATCATCCAAAATCTTCCAGCCAGTCTCACTTTACAACTGTGGCCAACGCCTGCATGATGATGTCATAAGATACTCCCCTTCACTCTTACTGGCTCCTGTGTATCATAGTGGGCAGGACTACGTGACTGTGTAAAACACAAAGAGAGGAGATTGACCTGATCAAGCAGGATCATAACTCCGCCCCCTTGTGATGTAATAGTTACATTACCCTCCCATTCAATGCAAGTCTATGGTCAGAATTCTGACTTACAGACTGCATTCTGTCTCCCCAGTCCCAAAGTGAGATACTAGTGCTGTAAAGTCACTGGGGGGTGGCACCCACATACACTATATTTCACAAAATGGCAGCGACCAGTCACACTTGTTTAGTTTCATATTTTATTAAATGCAGTCACATAACAAAAACAAAAGACATGTCTGAAATCAAGAATACCAAATAAAAAAAAAATAAAACCTTTTCAGTTTTTCGTGGGAGTTGTCCCTTTAATATGCATGTTTTACAATTTGCTTTGCTTTACATTTAAAATACGGCTATATGAAGTTGTGAGGTTTGCAAGAAACCAGGACTTCCCACACTAGCTGAGTAAAAGTCAATTTCCTATTTATTTATTTTTTTGCTGCAGGAACCAATGAAAATAATGGACACTACAGAATCACGCTCGACTTGTATCCAAGGCAATGCAAATTGTTTTGAAGAGGCACTCGAACACGATCAGTACAAATCCAACAGTTTACACTATTTCTCATTGATTTGAAGTTATCTTAATGGTCAAAATTTGCTTTTCTTTCAAAAACAAGGACATTTGTAAGTGACCCCAAACTTTTAAATGGTAATATATATATACTTTTGTGCCTGAGATACAAATAAAAAAAATCTCTGAATTTCAAACCATAACAAGAAAGGAAAGATTAAACCTCTCTTTACACACTCTTTTATTGGCTGATCAAAAGGTTCACCTCCTGTGTATGTAGACAAGATTGACTGCTACTTCTCCGAGCAGGAAGGAAAAAGGAAGAAGAAAACGTCAAGGAGTCTCGTGAACGGTGACATTTGGCGCTTCCGAATGGCAGTACGGAATGCATAAGGAGTTTCTTTTACGAATAGCCATTCCAGCCGTAGAATTTCTACCATCAAACCCACTCAAATCCACGGGAAGGAATTCAAAGTTATTCTACAATACCATAGGGGATTAGAAAAAAGTAATCACTGTCTTTGTTTTATACCTCGGAGATTGGGAAATAATCTTTAGAAGGATGTCCCAAATAGATTGCCTACTTTCCATTTGCATGCTTTGAAGTCATTATCCCTTATGTGGAGAGAAAAACGCGCTGAAAATATCAGGTACCGAAAAACAATCAGGAACCGTAGCTAACTTCTATACTCATATAATTATACAACACAAAGGTTTTGAACAGGTAGAAATTGGGTATGATGTATTAAAGGACTGTATATAATATATTGAACACTTGCAAGGCCCAAACCCAAATACTTAAAAAAAAACAAATTGTGCCCAACAAATAACAAAGTAAAGAGTGACATCAAAGAAAAAAACACAGCATAAACTGTTACGGAAGTCCAAAGAGTCCATGTATTTCTTATATTGTTGTGGCTTGTTTTCTTGAGGTAACAAGCTGTTTTCTTCGACCTATGATTAAGCGTGGAATACGCGAAACGCGTTAGGTGGGGTCTGCTGACCACCCTTTCCTTTGTCTGCACTGTTTGGTTGGACTGATTTTTATTTGCAATAAAGCACAACACTTTTTTCAAACATCGGTTTGTTTTGGAGTATGATGTGCACACCGAATCTTGTTTCCTGTGCTGTCCTCGTCTGATCAACGTGGTGGAGCACCTATCTCCAAATTCACAGCAGGTAGAGCCGACTTCAGCGTTGTTTGCATAAGAGTTGTTTTCTTAAGATAACTAGTAATCTCGAGAAAATGATTTCTCATCACAAGAAAACCACTTGGTGTCTTGCGAAAACAAATCAGAAAAATATTAAACATACATGGACTCTCTGGGCCTCCGTAAACTGTAGTATCGTAATGTTGTTGTTTTTGGTCTTTTAGATGACTTCATGTTGTACCTATCTTGTGCAGGTTTGTAAAAGATGTGAAATGCCCATATTTTTATTTTAAAACATATTCCAGTTCTCCTGTATTTTTACTTTGAAAACTGTTTCCCCCGGGCTACTAATATCAGTGACCTCTAATAAGGAGGAGCTTGGAGAGCTATGCAACATTGTGGCTATAGCAACAGTAATACCTTTTACACTGTATTGGCCCTTTTTAGGAGAGTGAAAGACTAAGATTTTTGGGGGGGACAAGACAGATCTATTTATTTTTCTTTATTTGACATGATCCAATACCACTTTGAATGGACAAAGAGACAGCAGAGCCGTCTCCAAAATTCATTTTTAGTAGTGAGTTCACATTGGCCTTTTATCACCCCTTCTCTTCCACGTATGTATAGGATGTAGAGGGTTTAAAGGTGGACACAGCTAGCGACTTTATATTGAACATACCTGACCTCATTGTATCCTAGCTTACTGAGCCAAAGTCTCATCTAAGAAAGGTGGCTGCCTAGCCCCAACACTAGGACATTCGGAAGGTAAAAGTGATGCAGCTAGCCGGTGATTTGGGCTGAAACCAATGTCAAGTCTATGCAGACAATGGCAAAGGCAGTATTTATTATTTCTGAAGAAGTAACAACCCTTGATGCAGCCTCGGGCCCCAAATCCATTATACCCGCAGCTAGACAGTAGTTGGAGGACAATAGCCCCCTATACGGTCTCGCCAGATCCCCCCCCCCCCCAATATACTGTATGTTAAGAAACAGATGCTGTATTGCTTTGGCCATATTAAACTAGTGCAGGGAATGTGAATTCTATTATACGTTTTTTTATTTACTCAGTATGCAGAATTTTGAGGGATTCAAAACTGAATTCCCCATGGAAGCCATCTTGAATTTATATAAATACCAGAGAGGAAATGGTTGTGTTTTGCAGCAAATATTAGGAAAAGGTTGTTTTTTTTTACTTAAAATAGAAACATAGAGTGAGGCGGCAGATAAGAAACCTTTTGTCCAATATTTCTACCTGCTGTAAAATCCTTGTACCTTATCTGGTCCATGGCCTTATATTCAGATTAACTATTTATCCCATGCATGATGAAACTCCTCCACTGTATTAACCTCTACCACTTCTACTGGAAGACTATTCCATACATCCACTATACTCTCAGTAAAGTAATACTTTCATTAGTCCCTGGCCTTATCTTATATCTAGGATAGCCTTATACCTATCCCATGCATTCTTAAACTCCTTCACTGTATTAACCTCTACCACTTCTACTGGAAGACTATTCCATACATCCACTACCCTCTCAGTAAAGTAATACTTTCATTAGTCCCCAGTTCCCTATCTTATATCTAGGATAGCCTTATACCTATCCCATGCATGCTTAAACTCCTTCACTGTATTAACCTCTACCACTTCTACTGGAAGGCTATTCCATACATCCACTACCCTCTCAGTAAAGTAATACTATCATTAGTCCCTGGCCTTATCGTATATCTAGGATAGCCTTATACCTATCCCACGCATGCTTAAACTCCTTCACTGTATTAACCTCTATCACTTCTACTGGAAGACTATTCCATACATCCACTACCCTCTCAGCAAAATAATACATTCATTAGCCCCAGGTCTGACCTTATATCTAGGATAGCCTTAAACCTATCCCATGCATGCTTAAACTCCTTCACTGTATTAACCTTTACCACTTCCCCTGGAAGGCTATTTCATACATCCACTACTCTCTCAGTAAAGTAATACTTTCATTAGTACCTGGCCTTATCTTATATCAAGTATAGCCTTATACCTATACCACGCATGCTTAAACTCCTTCACTGTATTAACCTCTACCACTTCTACTGGAAGACTATTCCATACATCCACTACCCTCTCAGTAAAGTAATATTTTCATTAGTTCCTAGCCTTATCTTATATCTAGGATAGCCTTGTGCCTATCCCATGCATGCTTAAACTCCTTCACTGTATTAACCTCTACCACTTCTACTGGAAGACTATTCCATACATCCACTACCCTCTCAGTAAAGTAATACTTTCATTAGTCCCTGGCCTTATCTTATATCTAGGATAGCCTTATACCTATCCCACGCATGCTTAAACTCCTTCACTGTATTAAACTCTACCACTTCTACTGGAAGACTATTCCATACATCCACTACCCTCTCAGTAAAGTAATACTTTCATTAGTCCCTGGCCTTATCCTATATCTAGGATAGCCTTATACCTATCCCATACATGATTAAACTCCTCCACTGTATTAACCTCTACCATTTTTGCTGGGAGGCTTTTTTTATGTATCCACCAGGAAAATTGTTGGAACTTTTTCTATTTTTTTCCGATAAGTTTTTTTCTTTTTTTTTTCCAAATTTAAAACACAGTAAAGAAAAAAGTTTTTATATCTTTTCCAATTTCCATATGAGACATTAAATCAGTGATTGTCTCATTATTTTATACACTTCGTTTATATCTGTATGTGGTGAGAAGCTATATAAACCTCCCATGTTTGACTTGCCCATCCAATCGAGGATGTCCTCGGAGTGGGCATGATGGTATAACTGCACATACGCAGTTGTGTTGACCAACAGCATTTTAGACGCTGATTACCCACCCTTATGCTGTCATTTATTCGCTATGCCCTCCAATGTCCAACAGAAACTCTGACAGCTGGGCAACGGGTGAGGCATGAAATATTAAAATCAAGCATGGTAGGTGCATGATGTCCTTAGTTGGTGGGATCAAGACATTGGTCTGGACTGCCGAAACTGACGTTAGCGGGAATTTTCCAGGCACTTGTGATTCTTTGCCCAAATGCTCCATGCTACCACCAGTAATGAGTGTTTTTAACATTATTACTGCACTGTTAAAAAATTACCACACCCGCTAATCACCTCTGTTTTTCCATTAGAGGTAGGAGCACGCAGTCATTTATTGATTTTTGGAGGATATTATTGTCACACCAATTGGGGGATTAATCATGACTCCTATTGTGCACCCTACAAAATGAGTACAAATATGGCTGGTGCAACTTGAGCAATTTGGAAGCTATTGTGAAGTCTGTGGTATAGAGTCATGGGGAAGCAAGTGTGACATATCTATGGACTTCATAAATTGCAACAAATTAATAGGGGCCAGAATTATCTATGTGACATGCACGGAGGGAAATTAGAAACAAAATTCACTATTTGACCTGGGGTTGTTCCACCCCACAAGGGGGAGGACACTTCTAGGTGCACCTTCCCACCTCTGGGGCGGCTAGGAAACCTGAGTTGACCTGACAAGGTATAAATCAAATGAAAGGAAAATGTCCAGTGTGCTTACTAGGGGACATAATTTTGGGTAAGTTGCCATAATTTCTCCATTTTATTTTTTATCTGTTTTGGTGTAAATAATTTCTCATCTGTTGTATTTTGTGTATGCACTGTGACTTTTGTTTTGTTCATAATAAATATTCCTTTATTAAGTTCTGCCTTTGTCTGGTAAAGAGACTCACGTTACCTGATTAGACCAATCGCATAGATATTGTGTCAAATCCTATTTTGTCAGTTTAGTCTAATTCACTTGGGGGACCAAGGCCCCCCATTTATAAATTGGCTTGGTGTTAGGACATTAGTTATATCAGTATAATTAAGGGTGGGTGGTGTTAAAGGGGTTTTTTTTATCATTATTTCTAGTCTAGGGCAGACAGATAATTAATTAACAGTTAATTGTAACCCTTTCACCACCATAACCCAGTCACATGCACTCTTGGAGTAGGATCCATTCCTGACAATTATTATTATTTTTTAATTTTTATTTTTGGGTGAGAAACCAGGGCATTGATGACCACCTCCCATAAAGGTAATTACATATTTTGCATGGCACCCTTTGTTTGTTTTTTACAGGTTTTTAGATTATCCCCACCTACCTGGGCAAAGTAGAGGCAAGGGGGGATAGGTAGGGATTTAGTTTGATTTTATGTAATACATTTAATGAATCTGGGTCTTTTGGGCCGCCCCTGGCACATAGGGTATGAGGTGGGGGGGGGGGGGGGTAATATTTATTTTTAATAGTGACCCCAAAACCCTGTGATTGGGCCTTTCATTTTATTGAGGCAGGCTGCAGGCAAAGCCCTACCCATGGCCCCTGATGGGGGCCTATATTTTTTGATAAGGTGACCACAGGTATAGCGCAACCCATGGGCCCTGATGGGGGCCTAAATTTAATTTTTAATGTGACTGTGGGAATAGCGCTTGCCACAATCACTTGTTTTTTATTTTTCGCACTTTTTAATGAGTACGCTGACTACCAGGGGGGCTTAATTTTTTCAATCTCTTTTTTGGGGGGGGGGGGGGGTTTGGGGGGGTGCACAGTTTACTGTGTGTGACTATTTCACCCTCAGTCTCCTAGCTTTATTTTAACTGGGAGAGATAGGGATAGTGGTGAATTCAATCGAAACAATGTTATTCCCTTACTGCTGTATTTGTGCTTTAACGCACCGTATATCCGCGGTCCCCATGTGAGTTGAATAGCGCGCAGTAGATTAAATTTCCCACTAACTAGCATGGAACACAGACTCTACCCCATGGACTCCTCCAAGCTACAACGCTACAAAAAACAGGAAGGCAAAAATAATATATTTTTTTTCCGGAAGCTAAAAATGAAAGGGATATATTACATAAAAATAGATCCTAAGCCGATGGTATCCGGGGTATATATATATATCCCACTTCCCCAAGCTGATGTTCATAACAATCTATTCTCTGGAATGAGAAACCTATAATCTGATTAAAATAGTCACGTAAATACAGAGCTACATAGCTTGTGCTATAGGGATCAGGATTGTTTTCTATTTCTAAGAAAATTTATAAAGTGTTTTACCCAAGTGTAATGCCTGTGGGGAATTTAATCTGGCAAATAATAGATAAGAGTATCGATGATAAGGGGGGGGGGGGGGGGGAGAGAGAATTCTAATCTCTGATTAATTACCTGTTTTATATCTTATCACTGGTATGACACACTTTATATGTGAATGGCTCACAAGGACAGATTTCCCCCAGCACGGCTGCCATAAACCAAAGTTATCTCGCCCTCTCTACGGCATAACGGAGTTTGTTAAAAGGAATGTGTTGCATTATCAGAAGCAGGCAGATACACAACATCGCATACTGTGCTGTTTGGGGAAATATTTTCCAATCATTATGTTTAAATTATTAAGTTGGTCATTCAACCTACAAAAAATATCAACAAGAAACAAAAGAACACGCAGAACAAATAGTAATAGCACAAAAGCAGCAAACAAATAATAACAACAAAAAAACAGCAAACAAATAACAACTCAAAAAAACATCAAACAAATAATAACCACACAAAACAGCAAACAAATAATAACAACACAAAACAGCAAACAAATAACAACAACACAAAACAGCAAACAAATAACAACTCAAAAAAACAGCAAACAAATAACAACAACACAAAAACAGTAAAGAAATAATAACAACACAAAACAGCAAACAAATAATAACACAAAACAGCAAACAAATAATAACACAAAACAGCAAACAAATAATAACAACACAAAACAGCAAACAAATAACAACAACACAAAACAGCAAACAAATAACAACTCAAAAAAACAGCAAACAAATAATAACAGCACAAAAGCAGTAAACAAATAATAACAGCACAAAACAGCAAATGAATAATAACAACACAAGACTGCAAGCAAATAACAAAAAAAGCAAACAAATAATAACAACACAAAACAGCAAACAAATAACAACTAAAAAAACAGCAAACAAATAATAACAACTAAAAAAACAGCAAACAAATAACAACAACACAAAAACAGCAAACAAATAACTCAAAAAAGCAAACAAATAATAACACAAAAACAGTAAACAAATAATAACAACACAAAAAAAGCAAACGAATAATAACAATACAAGACTGCAAACAAATAACAAAAAAGCAAACAAATAATAACACAAAACAGCAAACATATAATAACAACACAAAACAACAAACAAATAACAACAGCTCAAAAAACCAGCAAACAAATAATAACAACAACAAAAAAACCATCAAACCCAAAACAACAACACAAACAAAAAAGCATCATAAAACAATCAAACCTTATTATTAGGTACCCAATTATACATCTACATGAATGAAATATATAACTTAATGATGGTGGGTAAGAAGCAGAATTTCTTTACTTTCTTTCGCTGTAATAGATTAGCAGATTTTTCCGTGTATGAGACAACCCTTTTCCCTAAAATTTCAAGCCCAAAAAATGGGGGTCGTTTTATTCACAGTGCTCGCTGGATGTGGCATTTAAGATATTTGGCCTCTGCGGGATGCCTTGGAGGCCGCGAGAGTGTGACAGATGTTTCCGCCTTTTCCCAGCAGGCTCCCATCCTCGGTGCTGGCAAGTCCTGCGAGTGCGATATAATAGCTGGGGTAAGTCCTGGGGGCAAGTCCTGTGAGTGCAATATTATAGCTGGAGTAAGTCCTGGTGGAACGTTCTGTGAGTGCGATATTATAGCTGGAGTAAGTCCTGGTGGCATGATCTGTGAGTGCAATATTATAGCTGGAGTAAGTCCTGGTTGCATGATCTGTGAGTGCGATATTATAGCTGGAGTAAGTCCTGGTGGAACGTTCTGTGAGTGCGATATTATAGCTGGAGTAAGTCCTGGTGGCATGATTTGTTAGTGCGATATAATAGCTGGAGTAAGTCCTGGGGGCAAGTCCTGTGAGTGCGATATAATAGCTGGGGTAAGTCCTGGTGGAACGTTCTGTGAGTGCGATATAAGGATATTAAGGAACTAGAAAAAGTGCAAAGGAGAGCTACAAAATTAATAAGGGGTTTGGAGGATCTTAGTTATGAAGAGAGACTTAAAAAATTGAATTTATATATGTTAGAAAAAAGGCGTCTCAGAGGGGATATGATAACATTATATAAATATTTGCAGGGCCAATATAAAGAGCTCTCCAGTGACCTGTTCATTAACAGAAAGGTACAAAGAACAAGAGGTCACCCCCTCAGACTGGAAGAGCAAAGATTTCATAGACGGCAAAGGAAGGGATTCTTTACGGTTAGGACAATAAAGTTATGGAACTCACTGCCAAGAGAGGTAGTGCTAGCAACCACAATAGATGCATTTAAAAATGGTTTGGATGTTTTTTTAGGAAAGCAGAACATACAGGGCTATTAATAATAGAATAAGCATTAATAAAAGAGCTTATTGATCCAAGGAGAAATCTGATTGCCTCTTGGAGTCAAGAAGGAATTTTTTCCCCCAGGAGGCAAAATTCGAAATAGCTTCCTTAGGGGTTTTTTGCCTTCTTTTGGATCAAAAGCTGTAATGATAGGTAGAAGGGTTGAACTTGATGGACTTGTGTCTTTTTTCAACCTAAATTACTATGTTACTATGTTACTATGTAATAGCTGGGGTAAGTCCTGGTGGCATGATCTGTGAGTGCGACATAATAGCTGGAGTAAGTCCTGGGGGCAAGTCCTGTGAGTGCAATATTATAGCTGGAGCAAGTCCTGGTGGAACGTTCTGTGAGTGCGATATTATAGCTGGAGTAAGTCCTGGTGGCATGATCTGTGAGTGCAATATTATAGCTGGAGTAAGTCATGGTGGCACGATCTGTGAGTGCAATATTATAGCTGGAGTAAATCCTGGTGGCACGATCTGTGAGTGCAATATTATAGCTGGAGTAAGTCCTGGTGGCATGATCTGTGAGTGCGACATAATAGCTGGAATAAGTCCTGGTGGAACGTTCTGTGAGTGCGATATTATAGCTTGAGTAAGTCCTGGTGGCATGATCTGTGAGTGCAATATTATAGCTGGAGTAAGTCCTGGTGGCACGATCTGTGAGTGCAATATTATAACTGGAGTAAATCCTGGTGGCACGATCTGTGAGTGCGATATAATAGCTGGAGTAAGTCCTGGTGGAACGATCTGTGAGTGCAATATTATAGCTGGAGTAAATCCTGGTGGCACGATCTGTGAGTGCGATATAATAGCTGGAGTAAGTCCTGGTGGAACGATCTGTGAGTGCAATATTATAGCTGGAGTAAGTCCTGGTGGCATGATCTGTGAGTGCGATATAATAGCTGGAGTAAGTCCTGGTGGAACGTTCTGTGAGTGCGATATTATAGCTGGAGTAAGTCCTGGTGGCATGATCTGTGAGTGCGATATAATAGCTGGAGTAAGTCCTGGTGGAATGTTCTGTGAGTGCGATATTATAGCTGTAGTAAGTCCTGGTGGTATGATCTGTGAGTGCGATATAATAGCTGGAGTAAGTCCTGGTGGAACGTTCTGTGAGTGCGATATTATAGCTGGAGTAAGTCCTGGTGGCATGATCTGTGAGTGCGATATAATAGCTGGAGTAAGTCCTGGTGGCATGATCTGTGAGTGCTACATAATAGCTGGAATAAGTCCTGGTGGAACGTTCTGTGAGTGCGATATAATAGCTGGAGTAAGTCCTGGTGGAACGTTCTGTGAGTGCGATATTATAGCTGGAGTAAGTCCTGGTGGCATGATCTGTGAGTGCGATATAATAGCTGGAGTAAGTCCTGGTGGAACGTTCTGTGAGTGCGATATTATAGCTGGAGTAAGTCCTGGTGGCATGATCTGTGAGTGCGACATAATAGCTGGAATAAGTCCTGGTGGAACGTTCTGTGAGTGCGATATTATAGCTGGAGTAAGTCCTGGTGGCATGATCTGTGAGTGCAATATTATAGCTGGAGTAAGTCCTGGTGGCACGATCTGTGAGTGCAATATTATAGCTGGAGTAAATCCTGGTGGCACGATCTGTGAGTGCGATATAATAGCTGGAGTAAGTCCTGGTGGAACTTTCTGTGAGTGCGATATTATAGCTGGAGTAAGTCCTGGTGGCATGATCTGTGAGTGCGATATAATAGCTGGAGTAAGTCCTGGTGGAATGTTCTGTGAGTGCAATATTATAGCTGGAGTAAGTCCTGGTGGTATGATCTGTGAGTGCGATATAATAGCTGGAGTAAGTCCTGGTGGAACGTTCTGTGAGTGCGATATTATAGCTGGAGTAAGTCCTGGTGGCATGATCTGTGAGTGCGATATAATAGCTGGAGTAAGTCCTGGTGGCATGATCTGTGAGTGCGACATAATAGCTGGAATAAGTCCTGGTGGAACGTTCTGTTAGTGCGATATAATAGCTGGGGAACGCTCCTGGTGGAATGTTCTGTGAGTGTGATATTATAGCTGGAGTAAGTCCTGGTGGCATGATCTGTGAGTGCGATATAATAGCTGGAGTAAGTCCTGGTGGAATGTTCTGTGAGTGGGATATAATAGCTGGGGTAAGTCCTGGGGGCATGATCTGTGAGTGCGACATAATAGCTGGAATAAGTCCTGGTGGAACGTTCTGTGAGTGCGATATTATAGCTGGAGTAAGTCCTGGTGGCACGATCTGTGAGTGCAATATTATAGCTGGAGTAAATCCTGGTGGCACGATCTGTGAGTGCGATATAATAGCTGGAGTAAGTCCTGGTGGAACTTTCTGTGAGTGCGATATTATAGCTGGAGTAAGTCATGGTGGCATGATCTGTGAGTGCGATATAATAGCTGGAGTAAGTCCTGGTGGAATGTTCTGTGAGTGCAATATTATAGCTGGAGTAAGTCCTGGTGGTATGATCTGTGAGTGCGATATAATAGCTGGAGTAAGTCCTGGTGGAACGTTCTGTGAGTGCGATATTATAGCTGGAGTAAGTCCTGGTGGCATGATCTGTGAGTGCGATATAATAGCTGGAGTAAGTCCTGGTGGCATGATCTGTGAGTGCGACATAATAGCTGGAATAAGTCCTGGTGGAACGTTCTGTGAGTGCGATATAATAGCTGGAGTAAGTCCTGGTGGAACGTTCTGTGAGTGCGATATTATAGCTGGAGTAAGTCCTGGTGGCATGATCTGTGAGTGCGATATAATAGCTGGAGTAAGTCCTGGTGGAATGTTCTGTGAGTGTGATATTATAGCTGGAGTAAGTCCTGGTGGCATGATCTGTGAGTGCGATATAATAGCTGGAGTAAGTCCTGGTGGAATGTTCTGTGAATGGGATATAATAGCTGGGGTAAGTCCTGGGGGCATGATCTGTGAGTGCGACATAATAGCTGGAATAAGTCCTGGTGGAACGTTCTGTGAGTGCGATATTATAGCTGGAGTAAGTCCTGGTGGCACGTACAAAGTGGGTTTGGAGGCAATTCCTAAGCACAAAGTGGTTTCTGGGGAAATTCCTGAGTCAAAGTGGGCATTGGGAGCAATAAATAAATGAATAAAAAAAAAATAAAAAAATATTGATTTCTTAATTTTGGGGTTCAAATAGTCTGTCTGGTATTATACATAATAGACGGTCTACTATTGCTATTTGACATAATATGAATGTATATAGTAAGATAATAACTTGGTAGAGGTATGCTGCCGTGTATTCATCCCACTTCTATGTTGTGACTTGGGCAGCCTCCTTGGACATGCTTTCGCTTCCCCAGACACTAGATACTGGCTGGATGGCAACCCGACTCGTGACTACACATTACACATTCCTTCTCTCTTGATCAATGCATTTGCTTGCAATTCTGCTAACACAGACTATACATAATTATGTTTTGAAAACCACAAACACTACAGATTAGGAGCTGCCCTCTACCTGGGGTAAAGAAATATTTACAAACCTTAACCTTACGCTGTATGAAAGATACAGATCATTTTGCATTCGTTTATGAGACGCGGTTTCCTGCTTATTTAAGGGTGGGCAGTTAAGACCCCCGTTGTCAATAGTAATAATAATATCTCTATATGGGCTGGAATTTGATTTGCTCTCTTGTTTTTATAAGTTCACATATATATATAACACTGGAAACCTATTTCCAAACTATCCATCCCGTTTTTTTTTTCCAAAGCGCCTGCACCGGTTTACAGGATAAATGGGGAGACTGAGAAAATCAATGCAGCGAGGCAATATACAACAAGATGGATTGCTCTAATCTGTAGGAACTGACAGCTCAATGCGCCTCAGCCTTGTTCACAAGCAGGCATCATTGGCATTTGTTTCAGTTGTATTTGCCCTGCTCATAGTAAATCTAGGCCTATCCAGCAAAACTAGGTAGAACTTGTATTTATTTAATAAAGCACCGCTCTGACTGGAACGTGACCGACCCTGCATATTAAAGTTTAATAATTATAAAATGTACTAATTTGTTAAATCATATTTACTTCCTAAACTATGTTCATCATTTGGACATGTTTACAAAATCTCCTCATACCCATTGTATACACATGCGATCGGCCATAACATTATTATATATACACCGATCAGCCATAACATTATTATATATAAACACTGATCAGCCATAACATTATGATATATACACACTGATCAGCCATAACATTATTATATATAAACACTGATCAGCCATAACATTATGATATATACACACTGATGAGCCATAACATTATTATATGTATATATACACTGATCAGCCATAACATTATTATATATAAACACTGATCAGCCATAACATTATGATATATACACACTGATCAGCCATAACATTATTATATATACACCGATCAGCCATAACATTATTATATATACACACCGATCAGCCATAACATTATTATATATAAACACTGATCAGCCATAACATTATGATATATAAACACTGATCAGCCATAACATTATTATATATACACCGATCAGCCATAACATTATTATATATACACACCGATCAGCCATAACATTATTATATATATTTACATGGATCAGCCATAATATTATTATACAAACACACCGATCAGCCATAACATTATGACCACTGACAGGTGGCAAGGCGGTGGATGCTTTGGGCAATGTTCTGCTGGGGAACCTTGGGTCCTGCCATTCATGTGGATGTTACTTTGACACGTACCACCTACCTAAGCATTGTTACAGACCATGTACACCCTTTCATGGTAACGGTATTCCCTGATGGCATTGGCCTCTTTCAGCAGGATAATGCTCTCCGGCCACAAAGCAAAAAGGGTTCAGGAATGGATTGAGTAACACAACAACGAGTTCAAGGTGTTGACTTGGCCTCCAAATTTCCCAGATCTCAATCCAATCGAGCATCTGTGGGAGGTGCTGGACAAACAAGTCCGATCCATGGAGGCCCCATCTCACAACTTACAGGACTTAAAGGATCTGCTGCTAACATCTTGGTCAACTTGTGTTGTGCTATACTACTCTATGCTGCTTCCTTCTTTCATAGATCGTAAAAGACCATTTGGAAGAGTTCCAGAATCACCTGAATCATTTGATGTGTATCTCTGCACCTGTTTGTGGGTGCGTGTTCCTCTATGACCTTTAAATCCCATATTAGTTCAGACCTACTACACTATCAAGCATTGCTGTTTGTTTTATTTTCTCACATGTGATCCTGCTCTACTCTGTAACACAAGATGACATATTTTGACAGCACTGTGAGGAGCACTGAAGACCAGCTATGGTCATATGTGTGGGTAGTATTCAACTTCACCTGTTTTTTTGTTAAAGTCCTGGTGGCAGATACCCCAGCACACCTTCCGAGGTCTAGTGGAGTCCATGCCTCGACGGGTCAGGGCTGTTTTGGCAGCAAAAGAGGATCTACACAATAATAGGCAGGTGGCCATAATGTTATGGATGATAAGTGTATATATATATATATTCTTTTTTATGATAGATACATGCATGCAGGTACTCCTTAAAAAGTCAGATTTTTTTCTTTCTTTTTTTTTAAAGTGATTTTTAATGTGGTATACCTCCAGTTTCTCAGCCCACACAGTCTTCAGAAATATTTATTACCTGTGAGACCTTGTTCCCGGCTCCTCTAATTAAGTGACAGTATAGGTTGTTTTTATTAAAAAAAAAAAAAAGGCTAGAGAAAGATGTTTAGTAAGTTAAAGCTAATTAAACACATATTTTAAAATGGAAAACAGCTTTTTTTTTAAAGTCAATGCTGTCTGTATAACAAGTCTGTAATTTAACTTCATTATGCTCTGTTGGTTTGTTTTAGACCTGGTTCTCATAGTTAGGATAACACAGAGAGGCAGGATCTCTACCAGGTACTGTTCTGGTTTTAAATGAGTCTTTTTGGGGCAGTGATTCAACGCATCATTGGATTAGCACAAAAAAGACTTTGCAGGGAATATTACAAATATATATGTATATCAGATGCAAATTCAGAGGTAGGAACCAAAATTGGTCATGGGGGACATTAACTGGGGTCTGTGTTGGACAATTTAATGATGTTCTGTGGACCCAGCACACAAAAAAAAACCAACAGATTATTGTTAATAAATAAAACTACAATTTAAGTCAAAATGTGCACTTTGATGCTGTTGCACTGTCCAAAGGCTGTTTTGGATGGATGCTTAGCTTGTGCAAATAGAACAAGAGCAACCAATAATACAAACATAATAATAATATAATAATTTTTTATATCAAAACAAACAAAAAATTCTATGGAATGTGGTTTTTAGAGTAGCACGTGTAGCAACAGTAATAGACCCAGTAGGTGAGAATTACAATTTTAAGAACAGTTTTACGAAGTAAGGTTTACCCATAAAATAAATTAAAAAACACTGCTTTGGCTGTTCTTGACGATAATGCGCCTTTGCCAGTGAAATGTCATTAAGTGTGCAAAATCCAGTTTACAGAGGCAGTTACGGTTGGAGAAAGTGATGTCAATTCACTATAATTGTGTAAACAGCCATTCTTTGTTATACTCAGCTATTGGGGCACAAAGGGGTTCATGCCAAATCTGTGTGGTGGTCTTAGAGGTAGGTAGGTAAGTAGGTGGTGGCTAGAGCAACTCATTTCAACTTTATTTGTATTTTTTAGGTTCCTGGTTAGGGAAGAAAAACGGACCGGACAGATTTGTTTGCTTGTCATTACAGGATTCAGCAATTCTATAAAAATACGTTTGTTTTTTTCCGGAGACTGTAGGTGGCGCTGTCACTTTAAAGCTCATTGCAGCCTCCAAATGACATGCCTTTTATATATATATATATTACCGCCATATAATAAAAAAACATCCGAAACAACGACAAGCAGTCCTAATGAAGTCTATTTAGCAGCAGAGCTTTCTGTAAAAAAAAAACAAAACAGGGATTTCTTTTTTTTTTTTACCTGAATGCAATTACAATTTCATTTTTTGGGGTAAAAAAGTCTGCCTTTCATTCCTTGTTTTATCCTTACGAGGCCTGTAGAATGGGCTCATCTTAAAATGCCCAAATCCATCAAATTAGGTTTTACAACTAGGTATAATGAGGATTGCTGTTATTTATTTTCTTGGTGAGTAAAGTCAATAAGTTGATCATTTCTTCTTCTTAATTATGTGTTTTTATCTCATTCACCCCCAGCCCCGTCACACCAAAAAAAATCCCTGAGAAATGTAATAGCGCACACTCCACAGCCACCAAAATTGGAGAAGGAATATCCTTTCACATACCATTTCCTTAATAGCTATAAATGAGAAGATGGTTTCACAAGAGAGGGCCCCAATGATCCAACGGAGGAATGTTTTTCTTCCTAATCTTCAGAAGTCTGCTAGTATATCACAGCTCCCTGCCACCTATTTTATTTTAATGTGCAAGAAAAAGGGGGGGTCTTTTTGGAGCATGGTTTTATATCCATCATTATACAATGGACCATATCATTGCAGATTTGTATGTCCTTATCATTTACCATTTGGATGCAATTATCCACATCACTGTAACTTCCCCTGCCATTTGAATGTGAATTTTTGTGTGCGTGTGTCCTGTGATCTGACGCATAGATTAAGTGCGCCTGTGCAATATGCTGCAGGCGGACATTAAAGGGACTCTGTCCTCTAAACATTGATTATACTGTTAGTGTAGACAATAAAAAAAAAAAGATAAAACTTTATCTATTCATATTGTGTTAGCAGAATTGCAAGCCAATGCATAAACCAAGAGGACTGTGATATCAATGGGTCTGTGGTGTCTTCTACTTATGACATCATCGGTGGCTTGATTTGTAAATGAACCCCTTTCCATGAGAGAGTGTATTTTGCATATCAAGCCATGAAGTGACATCATAAGTAGGAGACAACCGAGAGTTACAACATATGTTGCTCTTAAGTTATGCGTTAGCATTAAGTGATCAATTTTGCTATAACTCTTTTTTCTCTACATTCACAGTATAAGCACTATTTAGATAACAGAGATCCTTTAACTCATGAGGGGCCAAACAAAGCTCAGACCAGGGAGAAGGGGAACAACAAATATGTCATCCGTGATGTGTGCTAAGCACTTTTAATGGGGCTTCGAGTGTGGTACTCTGAGAGGGTACTCTGACCTCTTCTATAAGGCGAATCAAGAATACCCTAACATCAGTTTTGAGAACCCAAGTGTCTGTGGTTTTTCTCAGGTCTTGGTAATTGGTGATCTATTCTTTGGTGAACCACATCTTCGACTGGACCTCCGAAACTGTGTTGGACCTTGCGGTGGGCAAGAAAAGTCTCAAGCACAGAGAAAAGATAAAAACATTGAGAGTGGGCCACTGATCAAGACCACTTTCCAACTTAAAGGAAATAATGTGGAACCCTACAATTTCTCAAAGAGCGCTACACTTTATCATAAATATACATTTATTTGTTACAGTTTTTTTTTTTTTCATTACAATACTTAATTTGAAAAATGTCCTTTTGCAGGCTTTCTTCTGGGGATTGATATCAACAGCTCAATTGGGAGTCCCCAGTGGTCTCCTACATAGATGTATGGTGATGCCCACTCCACTACAATTCTGCCCCCCAATCAGTGCTGTCAAAACCCTAACCCAAAACAGGGAGGCAGTTATCGCTTCACGTCTGATTGAAGCTGTTCCTGCACATACTTAGTGCAAAAAGACGTGGTTCATCTCCATTGATCCTCTTGCAAGAAAGCAAAAGCAGGCAGGGGCTGGCTAGAGCAGAAACCTTTGAAAGACATTTGTATGCAAAAAGAAAAAAAATCCCTTGAAATGTACAGGCAAAACACTAACAGATGCAACAAAGATCATTTGATGTCTGGAGTGCGCATTTAGATTGAGCATTTGGATACTGATGCCTGAGTATTACATTACCATAGGCGTGCGCACGGGGTGTGCCGGGTGTGCCTGGGCACACCCTAATCAAGCCTCAAAATTGAGGCTCTCTCACCTCCGTGCTGCACTGCCGTCTGCCGCCCGAGTTTGTCTCCTAATCCGATCCTTCACTATGCGAGCGGAAGCGCCGCATAGTGAAGGACGGACTTTCTCCTCCCTCAGACCTCCCCTGTAATGTACGCGTTCGCGTACACGCGTTCCGTGACGTCACGCAGAGGCGGAGTCACGGCAACGCAAGGGTGAGGCCAGTGGCGTACTAAGGGGGGGGCTGGCATAATATTACTGGGCTCTGACTGGCATAATATTACTGGGCTCTGACTGGCATAATATTACTGGGCACTGACTGGCATAATATTACTGGGCTCTGGCTGGCACTATATTACTGGGTATCTGACTGGCACTATATTACTGGGCTCAGGCTGGCACTATATTACTGGGCACTGACTGGCACATTATTACTGGGCACTGACAGGCACACTATTACTGGGCACAGACTGGCACACTATTACAGGGCACTGACTGGCACAATATTACTGGGCACTGACTGGTATAATATTACTGGGCACTGACTGGCACACTATTAGTGGGCACTGATTGGCACACTATTACTGGGCACAGGCTGGCACACTATTACTGGGCACTGACTGGCAGTATATTACTGGGCACTGACTGGCAGTATATTACTGGGCTCTGAGTGGCACAATATTACTGGGCACTGACTGGCATAATATTACTGGGCACTGACTGGCACAATATTACTGGGCACTGACTGGCATAATATTACTGGGCACTGACTGTCACACTATTACTGGGCACTGACTGGCACACTATTACTGGGCACTGCCTGGCACAATATTACTGGGCTCTGACTGGCATATTACTGGGCTCTGACTGGCACTATATTACTGGGCACTGACTGGCACAATATTACTGGGCACTGACTGGCACTATATTACTGGGCTCTGACTGGCACAATATTACTGGTCACTGACTTGCACAATATTACTGGGCACTGAGTGGCACACCATTGCTGGGCACTGACTGGTATAATATTACTGGGCTCTGACTGGCATAATATTACTGGGTTCTGAGTGGCACACTATTACTGGGTTCTGACTGGCACAATATTACAGGCATCTGACTGGCACACTATTACTCGGCTCTTACTGACACAATATTCCTGGTATCTGACTGGCACAATATTCCTGGGCTCTGACTGGCACAATATTCCTGGTATCTGACTGGCACAATATTCCTGGTATCTGACTGGCACACTATTCCTGGTATCTATAATTGTACAATTTTAAAACATTGAAAAAATTGTGGGTGTTTTCTTACATTTTTATTATTGGCGGGGGGTGCCACACTCAGGGTCCGCCCCGGGTGCCAAATGCTCTAGGTACGCCCCTGGGTGAGGCCCAGCCGCAGTGCCAGAGGAGAGGGTGCAGAGCGGAGCACAGGCACATCGTTTTTTCCCAGGAGTGGTTCTGGGGCGGCCGGCTGGCTGGTAAACTTTAAGTAAGTTTAAATTTGATTGATTGATTTCTGTCTACATTGCTAAATGCTTAATTAATAAAAAAAAAAGTTTTAATACAGTTTTTAAATGTTTGTTTATATTGATAATTATATGAATGCGGGTCTGTATGTAAGTATGCAGAGTGCATTTGTGTATGTGTGTGTGTGTGTATAGATATATAGATAGATATATATCTATCTATATATCTATACACACACACGTGTGCGGCGTGTGTGTTTGTGCTTTAGGGTGCACACCCTAATGCAATAGGCTGCGCACGCCTATGTACATTACACCAACACTAGACATAGTGCTTGGTACGGAGCATACAGGGAAACTACATACTATGTTAGATGAACATAGACAGATTGATGCATGAGGTGAAAAGCCCTGCTCCCAGAGCTTACAATCTAGACAGAGTGGGGGACATAAGACCCATAGGGTAAGTGAAAATGTCTATTAGTATTTGGGTGCAGTGAGAGCTAGGTTGGCCCAAAAGGTTAATTAATGGATGTTCTAGTGGGATGAATAGTAATCTTCCTTTAAGAGGTGAGTTGTGAGGGTCTTTTTGAAGACTGAAAAGGAGAAAAGCAGAAGTGTGTTCTAGAGAAAAAGAGCATCTCAGATCGCACTGGCGTTCTCAATTTAACAGACCACAGACGTGAACTAAGTATCTGAAGGAGGCCAGTGCTGTATTTACCGTGAGGCATCCTAGGCAGATGCCTAGGGCGGCAAATTTTGGGGGGCGGCAGCGCCCCCCAGCACTGAAAAAAAAAAAAAATGTAAAAAAAAAAATCCGGCCCTTTAAAAAAAAAAAAATAGACCTCGCTTGCAGGCAGAGACGGAGGTGAGAGGGGATCGGAAGATCCCCCCTCACCATCGCTCTGCCTGCCGGGCTGCACGGGGAGCCGAATAGGCAGCACAGAGAAACCTCCGTGCTGCCTTTTCAGGCTCCCCGTGCAGTGTGACACGGAAGTGCCGACAGTCACGTGACGGGCACGCTGACGTCATACGTGCGCCCGGTCACGTGACCTGTCGGCACAATCGTCGGGAAGCTGAACAGGCAGCATGGAGGGACCATGCTGGCTGCCACTAGCCACCAGGGAAAGGTAAGTGCTGATGGGAGTCAGAGTGTGTGTGATGGGAGACAGTGTGTGTGACTGAGTGTGATGGGAGTCAGAGTGTGTGTGATGGGAGACAGTGTGTGTGACTGAGTGTGATGGGAGTCAGAGTGTGTGACTGAGTGTGATGGGAGTAGGAGTGTGTGCGTGATGGGAGTATGAGCTTGATGTGAGTCTGAATGTTATGTGTGATGTGGGGTCATGAAATGGAGGTGATGGGGCATGTCATAGGTGTGTAACGTGGGTGTGCAGCTTGGGTAGGGGGGTGCCCGGATTTTGTCTGCCTAGGGCAGCACAAAATCAAGATACACCACTGAAGGAGGCAGTGGTTTTCTCTAGGTAGAATTGCTCAGTTGTTGTATGTATTGGGTTTCACACGTCTCTGTTTAATTGTTAACATTTGCAGTTTGTTTGATGCTTTCTATTTTTTTGTTCTACACTTTGTTTATCGCTGGCCATTTTTGAGTTTGTTTGATATTTATCTATAGCATGGATTTCTTGAATTATGCTCATACAAGCAGACATATTGCGGGGCGGTTGGACATCATGTCAGTAACTGTATACTGAGAACAAGAGTGCAAAAAAAATAAAATATAGAAACACACATGAAATATGCAATGGCCCTAGGCGGAGGATAAACAGGCATGTACTTTTTAAGGTACGTGTGTGAGGACTGGTGATACAGCCAAAAACATGTGGTGCAATTGACCCTTAAAATTGCCCTTTTGATCAGATGGCTAAAATGAGAATTCAGTCACCCAGTATTATGGGGGGAAAAAACATAGATTTAAGAGCGCAGTATTTAATAATAAACAAAAGTATGGACTTAAAGGGACTTGGACACCAAAACATTGTTCAACCTGTAGAGAATAAAATAAATAAATAAAAAATTATCAATACAATGTGTTTGTGGTGTCTCTAGGAAACATTTAAGTGTAATAAATGTGAGACATCATGAATGTACAGATAATTTTTTAATATAATTTTATTCTCTTCTACATTCACAGTATAAACAATGTCCCTTGAAAACCCAAAATTGGGCAAGATTTTTTGCCTTTTTTTTTTAAGGCTTATACGTACCAGGTGAAGTGTTAACACAAAGAAGAATATAAAGCAAAATCCAACCTTTTATCAGGTGCAACTAACTTTATTCAAAAAGTATATCATCCGGCACTTTACAACCTTATACTGTAAACAATGGTATTTTAACTCATAATATGTAACATAATCATATCATGCTATATACCATTTGTTTAGTTTTTCCTTGAAATTTAATTGAACGTAATGCTTACTCTAATTGGCAGGTCCAAACAGAAACAATAGTCTGTTTGTTAAAAGGAAGCAGCAATTAAACCACACGGAAGGAGTGCTTCAATTCTGCAAACCTCAAACATGTACATCTTGTGTTTACTCAATATAATGGTGCACATTTCACCCAACTCAGAAGGATTAGGGGGGTGCGGGGGTGGTCAATCTTGCCAGGGATTGGGTTGAGCAGATCCTACGGTTGGCAAGTAAGCCCACTGAGCTATCTCACCAGCAACAGCTGAAAGAAAAGGATTAGTTACAAATATGTTATTTTTATTACCCAATCCGCACTTTGGTTCAATGTTTCATGATCCGTAATGGATACTTCGTATCAAGTACTGGCACGTACAGTAGATGAATTCATCATAAAGTAGCACCGAACTTCGAAAAAAAGCAACGTCCTACTGTGCTTCACAGTCTGGAACTTCAGCGGTATCATTTGGAAGGGCCCTGGAGGGGAATCCAAGATCAAATAAACTCGCGCTTTTGGAAAGGCGGCTTTATACATCTCCGACGCGTGGAGGAAAAAAAAAATCAGTATACTGACGTGGGTAAGAACGAGGTTAAGTTACACCGGGCTGTGGCTACAGGCCTGTGCCAGGGAATCTAATTAATATATAGAAATATTTTTGGGTGGTCTAATAGAGTTAAGATAAATATTTATACCAGGGTTAATTAGCAACATTCTCTTTACCAACATCTTGGTATATCTGCTCTTTTCGGTTATTGTCGAAGGTAGCAGTCCAGGGGAGATGAAGAACAACGTGTGTTAATTCGGAACTGAAAAATACATTCTTAGAGAATCGAGAACTCTTACTGCCTGTGGTTAGTTAGGTCTTACAGTGGGTACGACACAGTAACATTCCTCTGTGTAGTTTTTCCCTGTGGGAAAATCATTAACCTACTTACTGTGGTTTTTTACAATCACAATGTCACCGTGACTCGGGAGACTCACATTTAAAACGGCACACTATATATTTTTTTCCATTGTAAAGATTTAAATTGGGATGTGCAGTGCAATAAATCAACGAGGATAACCCCCCCCCCCCACCATAGAATCCCATGAAATGTTTGGTACTTTGTTTCAGACTTGCAGTGTTAAGTTAAAGTGTTAGTTAAAGGGACACTCCAGGCATCAAAACTACTTTGATGTGTTTGTTAGTGTATTACTTGTAAAAGTCCATGCAGGGAATCCTAGGGGATGTTTTTAACTTATCAAGCCCTGATTTCTGCAATGGGATCTTTCATTACAAAGCTGGTAACTGTCTCCTTTTTTTTTTATAGTAAATGGAGAGGCAAAACATTTGTGTGTAGAAATGTAACCCAGTAGTGGAGATGGACCATAATGGTCTCAGGAAAAACTCTAAGGCGTTTATTAACGAAAAGTTGAGTTGCTGCGTGAGTTGAGATGAGATGAGGTGATATGGGGTGAGATGAACATTCATCTCACCAGTTCAGCTATACATTGTGCAGGAACAAACCTGATGAGATCACTTAGCGACGGAACTAACCAGGTTTGTTCCTGTACAATGTATAAGTGAATTGGTGAGATAGAATGTTCATCTCCCCTCAGCCCACCTCATCTCATCTCTTAGCGAATAGACCCCTGCCAGAGATGCTAGGGTATGGCCTGGCAGTCAGAACTCAGGATACAGCACAGACGGGCAGTTATCAACAAATAAGGTTTGGGTCACCTTGTTTAAAAAACAAACAAACACATTTTTTTCCATTAAAATAACATCAAATGCATCAGAAATAATGTTGCAGAAAGGACTATTGTATTTGGAAACGGCTGATTTTAATCAATATCTACATAGCCGACAGAGGCGAATTATCGGCAGCGTCACTCCTGTGTTCCCGTGGCACGTTGTGTTAAATCCAAGTTTATCATTTTAAAAGTCAACATCTTGACTCTCTTTTCAGCTCATTTGATGAATGTTTTCATAGAAAACAAGGAAAGTCCCAAGTGATCCACACAATCTTTGAACAGTAGTGTACATCTCAAAGACTATGCAGTGGTGGTAGGGTTGCCACCTTTCTTTTATAAAGAATTTTTAAAAAAATGGCCATCTATTACCTCCATAGACTGAACATTGGCCTCTTACTAATTTTGTACCAGCCTATTGGTTTGGTGGCAACCCTCTGTAGAGGTAACAGCAGATAGATATAAAGATGATAGGTGTCTTAGTAGGCTGTGCACGGATCTGCTTTGTTGCCCGCTCTAGGGTGTCCGGATTAGTTGCCGTCTCTAGGGTGTCCTGCTTAGTTGCCCTGTTTAGGGTTTCCTGCTAAGTTGCCCTGTTTAGGGTTTCCTGCTAAGTTGCCCTGTTTAGGGTTTCCTGATTAATTGCCCTGTTTAGGGTTTCCTGCTTAGTTGCCCTGTTTTGGGTTTCCTGATTAATTGCCCTGTTTAGGGTTTCCTGCTTAGTTGCCCTGTTTTGGGTTTCCTGATTAATTGCCGTGTTTAGGGTTTCCTGATTAATTGCCCTGTTTAGGGTTCCCTGCTTAGTTGCCCTGTTTAGGGGTTCCTGCTTAGTTGCCCTGTTTAGGGTTTCCTGCTAAGTTGCCCTGTTTAGGGTTTCCTGATTAATTGCCCTGTTTAGGGTTTCCTGCTTAGTTGCCCTGTTTTGGGTTTCCTGATTAATTGCCGTGTTTAGGGTTTCCTGCTTAGTTGCCCTGTTTAGGGTTTCCTGCTAAGTTGCCCTGTTTAGGGTTTCCTGCTAAGTTGCCCTTGCTCTGCACTTCTCAGTCCTCACCCTTACCTAAGACCTCACATTTGTGTTACTCTCTCTACCTCTAAAGCTCTTTTTATATATAACAGTTTCTACTTGAGACCCCTTTTTGTCTGTGCTACCGTCCTTATTACAATCCATATGTCTTTCTGTTTCTATTTATGTTCTCACCATGCACGATGAATACTAGCATGCAACCAGACACCTCCGCTATCCCTGCACTGAAACTCCTACCTGACCTGGTAAAGGCCCCGACACAAACCCACTAAAACAGTCTATTAATCTGTTACCTAAAAGGTGGCTCATGCTGCGGACTTGACTGTTCAAACTCTGTATAGACTGGAGACCGATGATCTTTTAAGGTCAGAAACAACTACAGAAATGTAACACTGTAACTGCTTCTTTTTTAAATGCTTAAAATTTGGTTTAAAAAAAAAATGTAAAGTTTAATTGCTGTGTGATTTCCCCCCCCCCGGAGCGGCTGAGTCAGGTAGACCAATTTTCCAATTAGTCTTCTTCTCTCCTTTTTTCCAAGTGGGATTTTTTTTCGTAGGTGTCACAACATTTAATTAAATTAAGATCTATAATCCCCTACAGAATTTGTAATGCTGAATGGTAACATTAAAACGTGCATTCTGGGACCAATCTTGTCACTGTTTCCACCGCGTGGAGGGGACACCAGGCTCCAAACAAGCAAGATTTGTAGTGGAACAACAATTACAAACAAATAACATTTCGATCGTGATTTATACTTTTGGTAAGTCAAGGTAACATCTCAAAAAAAAAAAAAACACCCAGTGCAGAATCTGCTGTGGGAATGGAACAAATAGGATGATGTCTTTATTGAAATGTTTTAAATAGACACTTTTATTATTCACTATATCTATACTTAAAGTGGCACACAAATTATGTTGTTTTAGAATAACAACTAGTATTTATATAGCGACCTTTCTCCCAGTGTTTTTTAGCGCACGCTCTCAGAATTAACCAAATCAGCGGCTGAATAATAGATATTACTATTACCCACTTGATGGTACTCATTTATGGACCTCAGAAGGATGAAGAGCTGAATTGATCCTGCCAGGATTTGAACCGATTGAACAGGCTCTGTAGTCAGAGCATGTGCCAGCTGAGCTATCTCACTGGGAAAATAGTTATGCTTAGAGTAGCACTAGATCTTGTAAGGTACAGAAAAGTACACCAATCTGTCTTATCGTTTTTTCTTCATCCCTTATTGGATGTAGTTTACATGAATGGTGGGTGGGTGGGCAAAAATAAAACTATGCAATTAAAAAAATCAAAAATAATACTTCAATTAAGGTGTATATAATAGTATTTGGGGGTCCTGGAGCCCACAGCTCATATATGAAAATTCTAAAAATACTAACAAACATAGTGTTATCCATAAGGAAAAACACTGACACCACTTCGGGACATTGCTCTTACTCCAGGGTTAATAAAAAACAAGATGCTGAATTCACAAAGAGATGGCACTAGGATCAAGAAATAACCCCACCCCCCAAGTTGGACATTTATTTCATTCTGAATATAGAAAGACAAGTGATGACTGGACAACATTTTATTAGAGATAACATTATGATTATGCTTATTGGCCACAGAATCAATGCAAAAACGCATGAATGAAGTCGAGCCGTGTAAGACGGCAGCATCTTAGTCTTTCCTAGTGCTAAATAACTGCTGACTAGTACACAATTGGTGCTCCATGCAAATAACGCTTTTTAAGAAGAACCCCAAATTTTCCTGTGGAAGCAGAGAGAGAACGTTCAACGCTGGAGGTATGTTTAACGTTATAGTTGCCAGGTCTCGGGGAACCACCTAAGCCTGGAAGTACATTTTTGACACTGCGATTTAAACTTGAATGACTTGTGAATGATACATCATAGGCACTTTATTCAGAAGCATCATAAATCAGACAGCAGGCATCTTCTGTCTAATTAATACACTGTCTGTAGGTTTTAGTCTTTCTTAAATCATGCAGAAGTGGTCTTCGGACTTACTAAAAATAATTTTGGGGTTTAGTCCATTAATATTTTTTTTGAGCAGCATTCAAAAGCCATTGTAATATGACAGAAGAGGACGAGATCTTTCTTTTTTTTTTTTTGTAATAAGCTATTTTTTCTCTCTCTCTTTTATTTTCTCTCGGTATGCCCTGGAACTGAGCACAAAAAACATAATAGAAAGAAATATTTATTCTGTCAGAAAACCCCATGATGAGATAGGTAACCCTTCACCGCCTCTTGTCTCTGAAAGTCTAATGAGCAAAGGGATTTCTTATTGGTTTTCCTGGCTCCTGGCACTCTGAAGTAAATATACTGTGAGGCCATATAATGATAGAAAGGGATCTGGGCAATCACAAGCATGTTTGTGGCTGAGCACACAGAAGATTTGTGTGCTCAGAGATTCAAGTGAAAAGGAGCGTGCCACAAATTAAACTACTAATCTGAGCGGTTTGCTGGTTGTCTACATGCACCTTAGTTTAACCAAAGTGGTAGACCCATGGTAGGAAGGAATGAAGACAAGGGGGCTGGAACAGGAGAAATGCTGAACTCTACAAAAAACCTACGATAAAGTGTTTGACTGGCACGAAACGCGTCAGGTGACTCACCCCTCTGATGGGCGTATTTCAATCATGCACTTTTCTTGGATGTTCGTTTTTTCAATATGTTTTTGATACTTTTTTTCTACTGCTCCTTGAGCTGCTTGACCTCCGTTCGTCCCTTTAAAGGGAAGTTAAACGTTGTTTAACCCTGGCTTCCTCATAGGAAAGCAAGGGTTAAACAATTCATGTGCCGATAGAATGAAATAAACCCGGCGTGTCTCTTAATAGATACACGCGGGTTTACTATCTGCTGTGTGTCACATGTGAGACACAGCAGTTCCCAGTTGTCGCGTGCAGACAAATATCAGCACGCTCACAGCGGCTCGCCCCATTCTGAAAGCTGAATGCGAGGGTCTCTCGCTACTAGCACAGCGAGAGACCCTACTTTTTGCATTGGATCAGCAGGGGGGATCTAGTTACGCTGCTGATCTCATAAAAAAACAAGGGTCTCTATCTGCGCTGCCTTCTTCCTAGCATGGCAGCTGTCGGTCAGAGGATAAACTGGCGTGTACTATCAAAAGTACTATCAAAAGTACACACCAGTTCATCCTCATACTAGAGACAACTAACTTTTCACTTGTGATTCTATATTAGAAGCACAAGTGAAAAAAAAAGTTTAGTGTCTCTTTAACCAATGTGGGCATGGCCAAGGCACCTGCTTAGTATTTAGGCCAGTTAACCAAGCCAGAACACACATTGGTTGAAGAACTGCAAACCCTTGATGCAATTTTCCTTAGTTCCCATCTCAGGTTCTACAGCAAAGGGAGGGATTGATTACAGTAAGGTATGGAATTCACTACCAAGGGAGGTGGTGCTAGCACAAAAGAAAGAGATTCCTTCAATGAGGGTTTGGATATTTGAATAGAAATGCACACCATACATGGTAGAATCAACATTATTATTTATAAAGGAGGAGGGAGGGGGGGGGGGGCTGTGAGCTGGGGGCTCCATCTTGACTCCAAATGGCTATACAATTTCTTCTTTGAACCAACTGGTATTTAAATCTGGGTTTTTGACTTCTTTTGGGGTTAACAACAGGATAAGGATAGGAACAGAGTTAAACTTAACAGATTAAGAACATGCCTCAATTAGTAAAATGTGTTTTAAATGTGTCTGTGGAGTCTCCGGTTTATGACATCACCTGTGGCACGGTATGCAAATTACACATTTCCCATTGAACTCAGTTAATTTGCATATCAGGCCACAGGTGAAAAACTGGAAACTCCCCAGACACCTTTAAAACACATTGTTTCTCCTAATTTAGTCGTTTGCTGGCAGTTTTGCTCACACAATGTATAGATCATTTTTTTTATTATGGTTTATTCTCTACTTGAACAGAAAATACAATGTTTAGGTGATACTTTCACTTTAACCAAAAAGTTGGATTCCTTTCATTTGTATGCAACAGAAGCCCCTGTACGATGCACAGGTTAACCCAGAGCAGTAACTTGTGTTCTTTTTGTCCCCTTCAACATAGTTTTATGGCAGCTCTTTGCAGAAATGAATGGCCAATAATTAATAGCTAGTGTCATAAAGCTATAGTTCCACTTGGCATACAGGTCGCCAGGCACAGACTATGATACAGCATAGACGCCATCATTATATAGTTGACAGTGGTATAACCAGTGGTGTATCTTGATTTTGTGCTGCCCTAGGCAGACAAAATCCGGGCACCCCCCTACCCAAGCTGCACACCCACGTTACACACCTAAGACATGCCCCATCATTCAGACTCACATCAAGCTCACACTCCCATCACACTCAGTCACACACTCCTACGCCCATCACACTCAGTCACACACTCCTACTCCCATCACGCACACTCTGACTCCCATCACACTCAGTCACACACTCCTACTCCCATCACGCACACTCTGACTCCCATCACACTCAGTCACACACACTGTCTCCTATCACACACACTCTGACTCCCATCACACTCAGTCACACACAGTCTCCCATCACACACTCTGACTCCCATCACACTCAGTCACACACAGTCTCCCATTGCACACCCTCTGACTCCCATCACACTCAGTCACACACACACACACACACACTGTCTCCCATCACACACACTCTGACTCCCATCACACTCAGTCACACACTGTCTCCCATTGCACACACTCTGACTCCCATCACACTCAGTCACACACTGTCTCCCATTGCACACCCTCTGACTCCCATCACACTCAGTCACACACACTGTCTCCCATCACACACACTCTGACTCCCATCACACTCAGTCACACACACACACAGTCTCCCATCAGCACTTACCTTTCCCTGGCAGGCAGGCAGCATGGTCCCTCCATGCTGCCTGATCGGCTTCCCGGCGATTGTGCCGACAGGTCACGTGACCGGGCGCGCGTATGACGTCAGCGCGCCTGTCACGTGACTGTCGGGACTTCCGTGTCGGCACACTGCACGGGGAGCCGAACAGGCAGCACGGAGGTTTCTCTGTGCTGCCTGTTCGGCTCCCCGTGCAGCCTGGCAGGCAGAGCGATGGTGAGGGGGGATCTTCCGATCCCTTCTCACCTCCGTCTCTGCCTGCAAGCGCGGTGGGGTTTTTTTTTTTAAAGGGCCGGATTTTTATTTTTTGTAATTTTTTTTTTTTTCCAGTGCTGGGGGGCGCTGCCGCCCCCCAAAATTTGCCGCCATAGGCATCCGCCTAGGATGCCTCGCGGTAAATACAGCACTGGGTATAACATCATTAGTATATAGTTAACCAGACAGAAGCAAAGCATCAATTTCAGCAGAATGAATATCGCAGGCCAGTAAATAAAGTATTAATGGTTTAAGAAGTGTTTATAAGTACATTTAAATAACAAGTGGTGGAACATGATAGTTTATATATATTAATATATATATCATTTTTTTAAACCCATCAGTCTAGTTATGTAAATAACCCTGTATTTCTGTACCACTTGTTACTGGTTTAAACACTTCTTAGTTTGATGCCTGGAGTTTCACATGGTTTCTTAGTTTGATGCCGGGAGTTTCACATGGTTTCTTAGTTTGATGCCTGGAGTTTCACATGGTTTCTTAGTTTGATGCCGGGAGTTTCACATGGTTTCTTAGTTTGATGCCTGGAGTTTCACATGGTTTCTTAGTTTGATGCCGGGAGTTTCACATGGTTTCTTAGTTTGATGCCGGGAGTTTCAC
The DNA here is from genome assembly GCA_036172795.1 of Pelodytes ibericus. Lineage (NCBI taxonomy): Eukaryota > Metazoa > Chordata > Amphibia > Anura > Pelodytidae > Pelodytes > Pelodytes ibericus. Next base: position 184,229,977 of record CM069863.1, on the reverse strand, counting down.
ATGGTTTCTTAGTTTGATGCCGGGAGTTTCACATGGTTTCTTAGTTTGATGCCGGGAGTTTCACATGGTTTCTTAGTTTGATGCCGGGAGTTTCACATGGTTTCTTAGTTTGATGCCGGGAGTTTCACATGGTTTCTTAGTTTGATGCCGGGAGTTTCACATGGTTTCTTAGTTTGATGCCGGGAGTTTCACATGGTTTCTTAGTTTGATGCCGGGAGTTTCACATGGTTTCTTAGTTTGATGCCGGGAGTTTCACATGGTTTCTTAGTTTGATGCCGGGAGTTTCACATGGTTTCTTAGTTTGATGCCGGGAGTTTCACATGGTTTCTTAGTTTGATGCCAGGAGTTTCACATGGTTTCTTAGTTTGATGCCGGGAGTTTCACATGGTTTCTTAGTTTGATGCCGGGAGTTTCACATGGTTTCTTAGTTTGATGCCTGGAGTTTCACATGGTTTCTTAGTTTGATGCCGGGAGTTTCACATGGTTTCTTAGTTTGATGCCTGGAGTTTCACATGGTTTCTTAGTTTGATGCCTGGAGTTTCACATGGTTTCTTAGTTTGATGCCGGGAGTTTCACATGGTTTCTTAGTTTGATGCCGGGAGTTTCACATGGTTTCTTAGTTTGATGCCGGGAGTTTCACATGGTTTCTTAGTTTGATGCCGGGAGTTTCACATGGTTTCTTAGTTTGATGCCTGGAGTTTCACATGGTTTCTTAGTTTGATGCCGGGAGTTTCACATGGTTTCTTAGTTTGATGCCTGGAGTTTCACATGGTTTCTTAGTTTGATGCCTGGAGTTTCACATGGTTTCTTAGTTTGATGCCGGGAGTTTCACATGGTTTCTTAGTTTGATGCCGGGAGTTTCACATGGTTTCTTAGTTTGATGCCGGGAGTTTCACATGGTTTCTTAGTTTGATGCCTGGAGTTTCACATGGTTTCTTAGTTTGATGCCGGGAGTTTCACATGGTTTCTTAGTTTGATGCCGGGAGTTTCACATGGTTTCTTAGTTTGATGCCGGGAGTTTCACATGGTTTCTTAGTTTGATGCTTGGAGTTTCACATGGTTTCTTAGTTTGATGCCGGGAGTTTCACATGGTTTCTTAGTTTGATGCCGGGAGTTTCACATGGTTTCTTAGTTTGATGCCGGGAGTTTCACATGGTTTCTTAGTTTGATGCCTGGAGTTTCACATGGTTTCTTAGTTTGATGCCGGGAGTTTCACATGGTTTCTTAGTTTGATGCCGGGAGTTTCACATGGTTTCTTAGTTTGATGCCTGGAGTTTCACATGGTTTCTTAGTTTGATGCCGGGAGTTTCACATGGTTTCTTAGTTTGATGCCGGGAGTTTCACATGGTTTCTTAGTTTGATGCCTGGAGTTTCACATGGTTTCTTAGTTTGATGCCTGGAGTTTCACATGGTTTCTTAGTTTGATGCCGGGAGTTTCACATGGTTTCTTAGTTTGATGCCGGGAGTTTCACATGGTTTCTTAGTTTGATGCCTGGAGTTTCACATGGTTTCTTAGTTTGATGCCGGGAGTTTCACATGGTTTCTTAGTTTGATGCCGGGAGTTTCACATGGTTTCTTAGTTTGATGCCGGGAGTTTCACATGGTTTCTTAGTTTGATGCCGGGAGTTTCACATGGTTTCTTAGTTTGATGCCTGGAGTTTCACATGGTTTCTTAGTTTGATGCCGGGAGTTTCACATGGTTTCTTAGTTTGATGCCTGGAGTTTCACATGGTTTCTTAGTTTGATGCCGGGAGTTTCACATGGTTTCTTAGTTTGATGCCGGGAGTTTCACATGGTTTCTTAGTTTGATGCCGGGAGTTTCACATGGTTTCTTAGTTTGATGCCTGGAGTTTCACATGGTTTCTTAGTTTGATGCCTGGAGTTTCACATGGTTTCTTAGTTTGATGCCGGGAGTTTCACATGGTTTCTTAGTTTGATGCCGGGAGTTTCACATGGTTTCTTAGTTTGATGCCGGGAGTTTCACATGGTTTCTTAGTTTGATGCCGGGAGTTTCACATGGTTTCCTAGTTTGATGCCGGGAGTTTCAGATGGTTTCCTAGTTTGATGCCGGGAGTTTCACATGGTTTCTTAGTTTGATGCCGGGAGTTTCACATGGTTTCTTAGTTTGATGCCGGGAGTTTCACATGGTTTCTTAGTTTGATGCCTGGAGTTTCACATGGTTTCTTAGTTTGATGCCTGGAGTTTCACATGGTTTCTTAGTTTGATGCCGGGAGTTTCACATGGTTTCTTAGTTTGATGCCGGGAGTTTCACATGGTTTCTTAGTTTGATGCCGGGAGTTTCACATGGTTTCTTAGTTTGATGCCGGGAGTTTCACATGGTTTCTTAGTTTGATGCCGGGAGTTTCACATGGTTTCTTAGTTTGATGCCGGGAGTTTCACATGGTTTCTTAGTTTGATGCCGGGAGTTTCACATGGTTTCTTAGTTTGATCCCTGGAGTTTCACATGGTTTCTTAGTTTGATGCCGGGAGTTTCACATGGTTTCTTAGTTTGATGCCGGGAGTTTCACATGGTTTCTTAGTTTGATGCCGGGAGTTTCACATGGTTTCTTAGTTTGATGCCTGGAGTTTCACATGGTTTCTTAGTTTGATGCCTGGAGTTTCACATGGTTTCTTAGTTTGATGCCTGGAGTTTCACATGGTTTCTTAGTTTGATGCCTGGAGTTTCACATGGTTTCTTAGTTTGATGCCTGGAGTTTCACATGGTTTCTTAGTTTGATGCCTGGAGTTTCACATGGTTTCTTAGTTTGATGCCTGGAGTTTCACATGGTTTCTTAGTTTGATGCCGGGAGTTTCACATGGTTTCTTAGTTTGATGCCGGGAGTTTCACATGGTTTCTTAGTTTGATGCCGGGAGTTTCACATGGTTTCTTAGTTTGATGCCGGGAGTTTCACATGGTTTCCTAGTTTGATGCCGGGAGTTTCACATGGTTTCTTAGTTTGATGCCTGGAGTTTCACATGGTTTCTTAGTTTGATGCCGGGAGTTTCACATGGTTTCTTAGTTTGATGCCGGGAGTTTCACATGGTTTCTTAGTTTGATGCCGGGAGTTTCACATGGTTTCTTAGTTTGATGCCTGGAGTTTCACATGGTTTCTTAGTTTGATGCCGGGAGTTTCACATGGTTTCTTAGTTTGATGCCGGGAGTTTCACATGGTTTCTTAGTTTGATGCCGGGAGTTTCACATGGTTTCTTAGTTTGATGCCGGGAGTTTCACATGGTTTCTTAGTTTGATGCCGGGAGTTTCACATGGTTTCTTAGTTTGATGCCGGGAGTTTCACATGGTTTCTTAGTTTGATGCCGGGAGTTTCACATGGTTTCTTAGTTTGATGCCGGGAGTTTCACATGGTTTCTTAGTTTGATGCCTGGAGTTTCACATGGTTTCTTAGTTTGATGCCGGGAGTTTCACATGGTTTCTTAGTTTGATGCCGGGAGTTTCACATGGTTTCTTAGTTTGATGCCGGGAGTTTCACATGGTTTCTTAGTTTGATGCCGGGAGTTTCACATGGTTTCTTAGTTTGATGCCGGGAGTTTCACATGGTTTCTTAGTTTGATGCCGGGAGTTTCACATGGTTTCTTAGTTTGATGCCGGGAGTTTCACATGGTTTCTTAGTTTGATGCCTGGAGTTTCACATGGTTTCTTAGTTTGATGCCTGGAGTTTCACATGGTTTCTTAGTTTGATGCCTGGAGTTTCACATGGTTTCTTAGTTTGATGCCTGGAGTTTCACATGGTTTCTTAGTTTGATGCCTGGAGTTTCACATGGTTTCTTAGTTTGATGCCTGGAGTTTCACATGGTTTCTTAGTTTGATGCCGGGAGTTTCACATGGTTTCTTAGTTTGATGCCGGGAGTTTCACATGGTTTCTTAGTTTGATGCCGGGAGTTTCACATGGTTTCTTAGTTTGATGCCGGGAGTTTCACATGGTTTCTTAGTTTGATGCCGGGAGTTTCACATGGTTTCTTAGTTTGATGCCTGGAGTTTTCAAACGCTACATTTTGCAATTTCGGCTGCCAGTTCACTACAATTGTGGGGCTCAGTAAAAGCAGACCGCGGCTGTGTATGTACGTGTCTTTAATATAATTTACATTTTGAAATCAGTAAAGTATAACAACGTGCTTGCTTAATGTAAAAAGCTTTTATTGCTAATAAGTAAACAAATAGGCTGAAAGCTTTGTGGACCTTATTTTTTGTTGCTGTTGTAATACTCCTAATTGATGGCTTAATATGGACATGACAGACGGTATGCAAAAAAATACCACTGGAATATTTATGTTGGACTCTATTAAAAGATAATGGCATTCAGAGCCGGCATAGGACGAAAAAAGGATTATTTATGACCTCCGAACTATGTCTTTTATGCTCTGAATAAAACAAGGCTACAACTAGAAGGCGAACGTGATGTAAAACATATTTACTTTATGTGAGCCGGAATATATTAAAAAAATATATAGATGTGACTCGGAATTAAAACTAGTTAGAATTATTCATTTCCTGCCTTTGAGGCCTATTTCAGTCCCTGGAGGTCATCCCTAGCATATATATATATATATATATATATATATAATATATACATACACAAACACACATCACACACACACACACACACGTTATTATACATGAGGTAAGGGGGTGCAGGACTAGTCACCGAGGGTCTTTCACATAGAAACATAGAATGTGTCACCGGCAGATAAGAACCATTCGGCCCATCTAGCCTACCCAATTTTCTAAATACTTTTATTAGTCCCCAGTTCTCTATCTTATATCTAGGATAGTCTTGTGCCTATCCCATACATGCTTAAACTCCTTCACTGTGTTTACCTCTACCACTTTCGCTGGAAGACTATTCCATGCATCCTCTACACTCTCAGTAAAATAATACTTCCTCATGTTACTTTTAAATCGTTGCCCCTCTAATTTAAGACTATATTTTCTAGTTGTGGTAGTTTTTCTTCTTTTAAATATACTATCTTCCTTTACTGCGTTGATTCCCTTTATGTATTTAAATGTTTCTATCATATCCCCCCTGTTACGTCTTTCCTCCAAGCTATACCTGTTAATATACTTTAACCTTTCCTGGTAAGTTTTATCCTTCAACCCATGAACCAATTTAGTAGCCCTTCTCTGAACTCTCTCCAAAGTATCAATATCCTTCTGGAGATACGGTCTCCAGTACTGCGTACAATACTCCAAGTGAGGTCTCACCAGTGCTCTGTACTATGGTATGAGCACTTCACTCTTTCTACTGCTAATAACTCTCCCTATGCAACCAAGCATTCTGCTAATACCTCTCCCTATGCAACCCAGCATTCTGATAATAACTCTCCCTATCCAACTAAAAGCATTCTGCTAATACCTCTCCCTATGCAACCCAGCATTCTGCTAATAACTCTCCCTATGTAACCAAGCATTCTGCTAATACCTCTCCCTATGCAACCCAGCATTCTGCTAATAACTCTCCCTATGTAACCAAGCATTCTGCTAATACCTCTCCCTATGTAACCAAGCATTCTGCTAGCATGTCCTGCTGCTCTATTGCATTGCCTACCTACCTTTAAGTCTTCTGAAATTATTACTCCTAAATCCCTTTCCTCAGATGTTGAGGTTAGGACTGTAACAAATAGTCTATATTCTGCTTTTGGGTTTTTACGTCCAAGGTGCATAATCTTGTACTTGTCCACATTAAATGTCAGTTGTCACTGCTCTGACCATTTTTCTAGTTTAGCTAAATCATTTGCCATTTGGCTTATCCCTCCATGAACATCAACTCTGCTACAGTTATAGCGCAGTTGCAGCACTGACAGTCCAGTTGCACTGTTTCAGCACTGAACTGTTAGTGACGACAAATACTAAGCCCCCCATAGAGTAACCTCCTCCTAATCCCAAAATGAACCCCAAACTCTAATGCTAACTGTAAAACAAACCTTAATACTGATCCCAAACTCTAATACTAAGTCTAAAACTAACCCTAACCCCTCCAGGATTAGAAAAACAGCCGGGGCTTCACCGTTTACTTTTGGGATGCAATTTCAAAATTCACCTGAGATGGGTCAAGTGAAGTTTAAGCTTGATGCAACATATATATGCCAGAGAGTGTGTAATGTATCTATGTTTGTGAAGTTTAAGCTTGATGGCAGCAGGGCCAGTCTTACGTGTTCAGACGCCCTGTGTGGACCACCCCCGTAGCTCTCCCCTTATCTCTACCCTCATGTCTTCCTGTCTCCTCTCCCTCCACATGCCGGTCTCTTTACTCTTACTTCATTTATGTCTCTCTCCAACCCCCCATTTTATGTCTCTCACCCTTCCCATGTCTGTCTCTCTAACTCCCCCATTTTATGTCTGTCTCCCTTCCCATCTATGTCTCTCCTCTCCCCACCCCACGTCTTTCTCTCAACCCGCATATCTGTGCTCTCTCTCCTCCTCCCCAAACCTGTTGTTATCTATTTCCCCTTCCAATATGTTTTCTCCGCTCCCCATATCTCTGTTCTCTCTCCCCCTCCTCTCTCCATATCTCTGTTCTCTCCCCCTCATCCTCAAATCTCTGTTCTTTCCCCCTACTCTCCAAATCTTTGTTTTTTATCCTCTCCACATATCTGTTCTCTCTCCCCCTCCTCCCCATATCTGTTCTCTCTCCCCCTCCTCCCCATATCTGTTCTCTCTCCCCCTCCTCCCCATGTCTGTTCTCTCTCCCCCTCCTCCCCATGTCTGTTCTCTCTCCCCCTCCTCCCCATGTCTGTTCTCTCTCCCCCTCCTCCCCATGTCTGTTCTCTCTCCCCCTCCTCCCCATGTCTGTTCTCTCTCCCCCTCCTCCCCATGTCTGTTCTCTCTCCCCCTCCTCCCCATGTCTGTTCTCTCTACCCCTCCTCCCCATGTCTGTTCTCTCTACCCCTCCTCCCCATGTCTGTTCTCTCTCCCCTCCTCCCCCATCCATGTTCTCTCTCCCCTCCTCCCCATCCATGTTCTCTCTCCCCCTCCTCCCCATCCCTGTTCTCTCCCCCTCCTCCCCATCTCTGTTCTCTCTCTCCCTCCCCCCATATCTGTTCTCTACCCCCTCCTCCCCATCTCTGTTCTCTCTTCCTCTCCTCCCCATGCCTGTTCTCTCTCCCCATCCCTGTTCTCTCCCTCTCCTCCCCATCCCTGTTCTCTCTCCCGATCCCTGTTCTCTCCCTCTCCTCCCCATCCCTGTTCTCTCTCCCCATCCCTGTTCTCTCCCTCTCCTCCCCATCCCTGTTCTCTCTCCCCATCCCTGTTCTCTCCCTCTCCTCGCCATCCCTGTTCTCTCCCTCTCCTCCCCATCTCTGTTCTCTCACACCCTCCCTCCCTCCCTCCCTCTCTGTTCTCTCCCCCCTTTTCTCTCTCTGTACACTCCCCCCTCCACCCATCTCAGTTCTCTCCCCCTTCCTCTGTTTGTTTTCTCCTCCTCCCCTAATCCGTTCTCTCTCCCTTCCACCTTTGTTCTCTCCCCCTCCCATTCTTACTTGAAGAGGGCAGCATAGACTCCCTGTGTTTAACACAGACAGAGCTCAGTAAGTGCTGCTCGCACTCCCCGTGTGTAGTGATAATGCAGGGCATCGGAAAGACGAGCAGCACTTACTGAGCTCTGTGTGTGTTTTACCTGTGATTTTTCGTTATGTGAAGAAGCAATGTTTTTAGTTTGTTTCATGTTTTGAATAGTGCCTACATTGCGGAATACTGTACACATTGATTTGTAGAATAAATTATAATGAACCACTGCTCTAGACAACACAGGAGCTTGTCTAGAGGGTAAAGAGTATGGCGATGGATAGGACATGTGCTTCAGATTTAGCACTGCTGATTTAGCACAGGCTGATCAATTAAAAATCAAAAAATCAAATCTTCATTGTAGAAATAAACAATAAAAGACACATATTAAAGTGACAGCCAAGTTCGTGGTAACTCTACAAGAAGTGTTCTCACCGACAGCACTAAATGCCCAACACGTTTCAAGTGCTGTGTATTTGTTGGGGTCTCTCTAACACACCACCAGTAGGAAAACAGGGAGTTAGTCTCTGGTGGTTTAGTGGCCTATCAGGTGGGGCATCTGTGATGCAGGGTTTACTAAAAAAATTCCTTTTGGGTCATGTATATAGTTAATTAAGTATGGAGTATTTGTTTGTTTCCTTTTCGGGGATATTTTGTTTGTTACAACAAAAAATGAACAAAAAGGAAATAAATAAATAATGAAGATACATTGCTACATTTTTGGGATGCATATTTAACCATGGGCACTGTACATCACTGCTGAGAATAAACTGTCTTTGCTAAAGAGTAAATTATAAATCCTAAAGTAGAAAGAAACAAAAACAAAAAATAATCCGTATTTTTCTCTCTGTACATGATAATGGTAATGGGCCAACACACCCCAAAAGAGATTAATCTATTGTGTGAAAGGTTTTTTTTTTTTCTTGAATATTATAATCCCCCATAACCTGATTTATATACCAAGCTATAATTCAAGCAAAGAGTTCTGTTAGCAACATAAAACATAAATGTAGAACAAGTCCTTACAGAAGCACAATCCTGAAATTTAATTACAGACTTTGGATTTCATTGGAAACATGTGTAATTATTTATAGCACAGTTAAATAATATTCATGGGTTTAATATTTAAATAGTTGATACTGAAAACAATTCTACCTCTTAAATATGTTTGATTCTTCTACTTTATTTACAAAAGTGTCTCTGATTTTTTTTTTTTTTGTCTTTTTTGCCAGTCTGGAAAACTAGATATTATTTGTTAATTTAATTCAACGGGTTTGTTAAAAGACGACGGAACCAATTTTTCATTTTTATTTTATAATGCTGACGATCTGGTTATTAAACTTTCCTGCACTGTTCATTTACTTAGAGCGGTTTGTTGATACGTCAATGGTAGGAACATGTCAATTTCTAGGCTTGCATTATCAATTCCAGGCAGGGTCAATTTGTTAAATAAAATGAGTGTGTAAAAATGGTCCCCCCAAAATAAAGGTTCCACATTTTTAAAAAGAAATTCCGGGGGGGGGGGGGGGGGGCATTTTTTTTAACATCCATTTTGTGAGCATATTTTGTCCTGAAACTGGGCATATCTGGTTACCAGACCCAGGGCCTGGAAAGGCTATTGTAGGCCCCTGGGCTACAAGTATTGTAAGGCCCCAATAAATATTAGATGACCTTACATGAAAAAAAGTTTTACTTGTAAGTAATAATTCACAGTATTTTCCATATTTAATAAAACCTATGATTGATAAAAGGCATTTATTGTTTCGATTACCATTTTCCAATCTGCCCCTCAGACTTGCCATTCTCCACACTACTCTCACTGCGGAAATCGCCGGCAGTTCACACGACCTGGGTCGATCACGTGACCTGTCGCGTGGAGAATGACATGCAGCATGGAGACTTGTCTGTGCACCGGGGCTGCGCATAGACTCCATGCCGACAGGGAGTTGGCAAGGGGAGATCTTCTGATCTCCCCTGCCAGTGCCTCTACAACAAGCTTTTTTTTTTCCATCGACCAGATTAGGGCATGGGCCTCGAGCTGCAGTCCTTGAGGCCCCTATATTGCAGAGGCCCCTAGGCTGCAGCCCCTAACGCCCATGCCTTAATCCGGCCCTGACTAGACCCAAGGAGACACCTGAAAATTAGACCAAAATTCCTGTTCCTCTATGTATTTACTAGCAGTATGACTAACACACAATGTACAACTCAAATTGAATTCTCTGACAGGTCTGCTGTCTTTGGATGGCAGGTCCACTGTACATTAAACCTATAAACAGAAAATGTGTAATTAAGTTCTACCGCCAATTCTTAGTGCCATAAAATGACATTCATTGGGTGAGTTGACACACTTCCTCATTCCAGCCAGTACAATACACAACGCGTTTCATTCCAGTGACCTTGGGAAAGAGAATGTTTATTTATTGGTCAGCTAATCTAAGGAGGGGCAGTAGTGAGATCAAGTGGCCGTCCTTCATCCATTACTTATTTAAAAAGTAAAATATTGTCAAATTATAAGGGTGCCTGAGCATGCAGCAGTTTTATTTAAAATCTAGTGCAAATAAACAATGAGCATCCCATGGTATGGTTCCATTATAAAAGTAAGAGCCACGACTCCTTCCGTTTACTCACCACCCAAATCCCTGTAACCATCACTGCCCCACAAAAAGTTAGTGATCAGCTAGATAGCTTCCTCCTCTCGTATCGCAGACAGATTGCCTTTCCACGCTACTTTTCAACACGTATTCCAAAACTCCTCATCCTTCCCAACAACAGAATACGCAGAAACCATCTGCTTACCTAAATGTTTGCCCGATAAAAGCCCGTCTGTCACGCCATCAACTTCTATCTTCCAATATTCATTTTTTACATTTAAATCTGTGCTGGTTTTATTGCTAAAGTGTCTGATATAAAAAAACAAGTATGTGCTTTTAAGGATATCTTTATCTCGGTTGAAAGGGAGAGAGGGGGAGGGGCATTTCCCATCTGAATGACAATTTCCCTTGTATAAATACCGTACGAAGTATAACATGCCAGACACCTTTTTATTGAGACCTTTCTACTTGTAGAGCTCTATCAGATGCAGTCCTCTTGGATCAGAGGGTCCTTCATCTGAAAAAAATTCTAAACACGTCCACCCCCTGCAGTGAGGGCAAAATATGGAACTTATTTGTATTCATTAAAGTATTTCTATTTAAAATGAAAAGAAAGGAAAAAGTGATAGTGGGCTTATATATAGTTACAAAGTGTACCAACAAATGATATACATTGGACCTGATTTATGGCAGGACTACACGGTGTCCTGTCCCTTGCGTGAGTTCCAAATCAGAGTGGAATATGTCACAGATAAAACAAAAAAAACTTAACAGAGGAATATAGTGCAGTATGCGTTTTTACTTTGGTAGTTATTAATGAAGAAAAACCTACTGTGCTATATTAGACTGTTATGTTTTTTTCTATCTGTTTTACATACTCATACTTGGGACACTGTTTCTTGTTGCTATATGTATCGGGCCAAGTTTATTCTTTTTTGGAAGAAAGAAAATGCGCGCTACTATAAAGTGAAAAAAAAAAATAAAATATAAATGAATAATGTCACTCACAGAATAAAATGCAAATCCTTTTACCACATTAAACATAACTCAGGAACGTAACTACATATTGAAGTAAAATATAAAAGATGAAAAAAATTGTCTGCAATTAAGAATAAATCTGTATTAACTCCCCTCTTTAATTTATTCTTATTTCTCCCTTTTTTTTAAAATAATTTATACTTTTATTTAAATATTGTGTTATGCTCTTGAGTTATGTTTTAAGTATAGTTATTTTGGTTAACTATTGGGGCTATTCACTAAAAGGTGAGTTGAAGTGAATAGCAGGTGAGTTGAGGTGAGTAGCAGGTGAGTTGAAGTGAACAGCAGGTAAGTTGAGGTGAGTAGCAGGTGAGTTGAGGTGAATAACAGGGGAGTTGAGGTGAGATGAACATTCCATCTCACCAATAGAGCTATACATTGTGCAACAAACCTGGTTAGTTCCCCCGCTAAGTGATCTCATCAGGTTTGTTCCTGCACAATGTATAGCTGAACTGGGGAGATGGAATGTTCATCTCACCTCAACTCACCTGCTATTCACCTCAACTCACCTGCTATTCACTTCAACTCACCTGCTATTCAACTCACCTATTAGTGAATAGCCCCATATGTGACATTATATGAGTGCACAATAACTTTTTTCAGTCTTTACCTTTTTTTTTTTTTTTTACCATTTTTACTGTGATTTGGAGGTGAATCGCATAGTAGTAGCAGTTGGTGTCTTCTCTATTTACAGACCACCAAACCAGGGTCGGACCATCAAACCATCCAAGATTCTAAACAACATGTCTGCCCCCTTGATGCCGCTATACATAGCAAAGAGGGCTCAATCAGGTTTATTTCTATTATTTCAATCAAGAATTTCTAGTTCAAAACTTTCCTATGTAGAAAGACCAGGTTAGGTATAACATCCACATATGCACTTTAATACCCAAGTAATGGTTTTAAATATATCTATAAAAAAGAAATCCAAAGCAAACACAGGACTTAACAAATCAAGGGATAATACTACACAACATAGAGGATGGCCTTAATAGAACTGAAGGGACCGGGGATGGGATGTGTATCTGATCACATACAATGTATGTAATTTACTCACAGCACGGCTCATTGGTTTGGACTATTGGAGAGCATGTCAGTAAAAGCTCCCCAGAGGGAATGTCTTCTATATGCAAACTCATATTCACTATACACCATTCAAGTTCAAGGGCCCAGCTAAAACTGTGTTTGATTTCTTGTAACCTATGCAAATAAGCAGAGAGAAAAGAGAAAAAAATGAAAGAAATCCCCCTTAGTTCTACAAGATAAAGGGGGAAAAAAAAATCCCGAAGGACTAGAGAAAAGGTTTTCTTTTACTGCTTAGTATGGATAAGCGTCGTGTAGAGAGGTAGAGGTCTGCCTTTTGTGTCTGTTTTATAAATTCCATACAAGTAGAGCTGGTCCGCACACCACTGGGAGGGATAAAAAGCAGTAGGATTTTAAAGTGACTGTGAAGTACTTATTTTAGAAATGTTGTCGGAAGAGCATAAAATACCTGACTTACCCCCCAAGTGTTGGCTTTGCATGGGACAGTCCTGATTTCACCCCGTAGTATCCTGATTCTCTAGGAATTCAGCGGAAAAAAGGAATTCTGCGCATGCTTAGAGATTTGGGAACACAAAGTGTAATTGTCACCCCCCCCCCCTCTCAAACCATGACCCCTACCTCTCCGCCCCTTTCCCCTCCGAATCCTGTGTCAACTAGGATAGTATTTTTTATCTAATATATATATAACACGATGTCTACAAGACAGAAAAGAAAAACTCCGTCCATCTCTTGACTGAAGAACAATCTGGTGTTGAGAATACTGAGAATATGAATTATAAACATATAGGCTTTTTAATACTGTTAGAATTTCCACCTTTATACTTTTTATGTTAATGCTGCTCTACATCTCACATCATATAATCAGTCGATATAATGGTGTCGTGGGCCTGCTCTGACTCCATTTAGTACAAAATGGTTATGCAAAGTGATACAATGTACTAAAAGAAAGTAAATTCTAACTTCCGGGGGCCCGGATGGGGGGTGGGGAGGGGGTGGGGGGGAGCTTTTAAAAAAGGAAAATTTGTGCTTTGAGGCAGGTTACAATAATAATAAAAAAAAAACATCACAAGGGGATCTGGGAATATAATATGAAGATGCAAAATCTCAGCTCCTGCAGTTAACATCAAAATTATTAGTTGTCTTAATAAATTATTTACTAATGTATGTGCATTAATATAATGTCTATGCATTAGTCTACTGTACATGCATTGGACTGTGGAACATGAAACACATCTGTTTACACGACCACAGTGCATAGTTGTTATCAGACCGGGATTTGATGGAACAGTCCTGGATTTCGGGGACTAGGCCTGTCCTAGCATTGCCAATGCTTGTGCATAGAGTATACATAGCTTTAAGGACAACTGGAGTCATGAAATGCTCACTGAAGAGATACAGGGAAAACGTTTTTTTTTAGCATCCATTCTACCCAGTGAAGAAAGCTGGGCACATCCATACTGCTAAAAATAAGCAACAACGAAGCAAGCAAGTGCCCATATTTGACAGTTTGCAGATACGATGCAGCCATTTTGTGTATGCATGGCAGCCACTGCCAGTACCCAAAATGGCAGCCGTTGCCAGTGTGTAAAAACACTTTTTCTTGAATTGTCTTTTTTTTGTCTCTCCCATTAGAGCCATCATCTTAAAAAAATAATTCAAAGACACTGGCCAATTATTAAAAAAATTTAATGTTTGAGAGTTTTTTTTTTCTGAAAAAAACAAAGCTAATGTTTACGGGTCCACCCAGTGTGCGTAGGTGTATCACCACAGACAGAATAGAAGATGAATAACAGGGGGATAGAAAATGACCAATTAATGTTCTTTTACCATTGTAAACACCTGTAAGACATGGGCAGACTAAAAAGCAGCCCAAGAGAATAGAAAGTGTGACTTATAAGGAGACAGGGTGAGACTTTAAGGTGAAGAAATGCACTATAGCAAGTGATTGGGGGAATAATGCACTATAGCAAGTGATAGGGGGAATAATGCACTATAGCAAGTGATAGGGGGAATAATGCACTATAGCAAGTGATTGGGGGAATATTGCACTATAGCAAGTGATTGGGGGAATATTGCACTATAGCAAGTGATTGGGGCAATATTGCACTATGGGAAGTGATTGGGGCAATATTGCACTATGGGAAGTGATTGGGGCAATATTGCACTATGGGAAGTGATTGGGGCAATATTGCACTATGGCAAGTGACTTGGGCAATATTGCACTATGGCAAGTGATTGGGGGAATAATGCACTGTGGGAAGTGATTGGGGCAATATTGCACTATGGCAAGTGACTGGGGGAATAATGCACTATAGCAAGTGATTGGGGGAATATTGCACTATGACAAGTGATTGGGGGGATAATGCACTATAGCATGTGATTGGGGGAATAATGCACTATGGAAAAGTGATTGGGGGAATAATGCACTATGGCAAGTGATTGGGGGAATAATGCACTATAGCAAGTGATTGGGGGAATATTGCACTATGGCAAGTGATTGGGGGAATAATGCACTATAGCAAGTGATTGGGGGAATAATGCACTATGGAAAAGTGATTGGGGGAATAATGCACTATGGCAAGTGATTGGGGGAATATTGCACTATGGCAAGTGATTGGGGCAATATTGCACTATGGCAAGTGATTGGGGGAATAATGCACTATGGGAAGTGATTGGGGGAATATTGCACTATGGCAAGTGATTGGGGCAATATTGCACTATGGCAAGTGATTGGGGGAATAATGCACTATGGGAAGTGATTGGGGGAATAATGCACTATAGCAAGTGATTGGGGGAATAATGCACTATGGAAAAGTGACTGGGGGAATAATGCACTATGGCAAGTGATTGGGGGAATATTGGGCACATCCATACTGCTAAAAATAACCAACAACGAAGCAAGCAAGTGCCCATATTTGACAGTTTGCAGATACGATGCAGCCATTTTGTGTATGCATGGCAGCCATTGCCAGTACCCAAAATGGCAGCCGTTGCCAGTGTGTAAAAACACTTTTTCTTGAATTGTCTTTTTTTGCACTATGGAAAAGTGATTGGGGGAATAATGCACTATGGCAAGTGATTGGGGGAATATTGCACTATGGCAAGTGATTGGGCAATATTGCACTATGGCAAGTGATTGGGGGAATAATGCACTATGGGAAGTGATTGGGGGAATATTGCACTATGGCAAGTGATTGGGGCAATATTGCACTATGGCAAGTGATTGGGGGAATAATGCACTATGGGAAGTGATTGGGGGAATAATGCACTATGGAAAAGTGATTGGGGGAATAATGCACTATGGGAAGTGATTGGGGCAATATTGCACTATAGCAAGTGATTGGGGGAATAATGCACTATGGCAAGTGATTGGGGGAATAATGCACTATGGCAAGTGATTGGGGGAATAATGCACTATGGCAAGTGATTGGGGGAATAATGCACTATGGCAAGTGATTGGGGAAATATTGCACTATGGCAAGTGATTGGGGGAATAATGCACTATGGGAAGTGATTGGGGCAATATTGCACTATGGCAAGTGATTGGGGGAATATTGCACTATGGCAAGTGATTGGGGGAACAATGCACTATGGCAAGTGATGATAATAATGCACTATGGCAAGTGATTGAGGGAACAATGCACTATGGCAAGTGTTTGTTTGGAATAATGATGATCTATGGCAAGGGTGAATTATGCATGGTGGTAAACACTTACTCACAGTAATGTATGGTGTCTGAGAGTGTACCATACATCTCTGCAGCACTGACATCCACAGTGTAGTACCATATTATTGGTATGAACATATATACACGTCCTATACCCCCCTACGTCTTTACCACAGATGGTTTATTGTTTTGTTTAAGCAGCCCCACAAATCATTTTGCGCCTGGCCCTGTAAACCCTGTGGCTACACCACGAGAGCTCTAACCAGGACGTCCAACTGTGTATTCACCTATAGGGTTGTCCAATATCAACCTTACGAAAATACTTGGCCTCCTTTTGCCATTGATAGAATTTTTTTTTTTTTATCTCTGAAGACATTTAGCAGTTTCTGAAATCCAAACAACTTGAAATTTAATAAATTGTTCATAGGCTCCAAGCTATGTTTATTTTGTTGATTTATATATATATTTTTCACACATTTTGTAGACCATGAGGAATTTCCATACTGTGATTAGGAATTTATGAGAAGGTCTCTCTGCGGGAAGCAGCATGCCTCCCCCCCTCCCCCCCCAATATGTTTCCAGCGTGCAGGATTATTTATTCTAGTTTACATATAAATTAATATTTCTTTGCTTTGAATTTCTAGGGAGATTTGTTTTTTCGTTGCTTGCTGCAGTGGCTCAGTCCTCCACAGGCTTAAACAAAATCCAAAAAAAATAGAGGTTGTAGAAATCATGTGACTCGACCATGAGCCATTACCAACATGTGCTGTGGGTTAAACTCATGGTCTCCTTAGAAAGCCTAATGCTTCACAGCAAGGCAGACTTATAACGAATGCCACTAGCTGGAACGCAGGATGGCTCAGGAAAAGCTAGCCGCAGCAAATACTAGATATGAAAGCTATTATTTATATCAATATAATGGTACCATCAGTCTTATTTCGCAACACACAGATATGTCATTCGACTGAAAGCTTCGCTATGTCTTCCCCAATTTTGGAAAGAGAGTAATGGTGACATGTTTAACCCCTTAATGACGTTAGGATGTACTATGCCGTCCTGACTTTAAGTACTTTAAAGTCGTTAGGAGGCATAGTTCGTCCTGTATTAAACAGCTCATCGCGGCTCCCCCGCGATGAGCTGTTTTCGGATCCCGCTGCAGGCACTTGCAGCGGGATCCCACCTGTCAGATGAGGCCACTTTGAGTCTGACAGGGGAAATGTAGTAGGTGCTCAAAGCAAACATCGGCTACATTTCTCCAAATCGCGCTGTGCCTGAACTTCCGGGTTCGGGCACGCCTCCGTGACGTCACACGTGACATCCGGAGGTCCCGCGATTTTTTTGCACGGACTCACAGGGTCTATTAAGACCCTGATCAGGTCTCTGCCAGAGTGTTCCTGGCTACCTAAATTATTATTTAGTAGTAATATTTTCAGAGGACTTGAAGGTAGGTAGGCAATGCAATAGAGCAGCAGGAAATGCTAGCAGAATGCTTGGTTGCATAGGGAGAGGTATTAGCAGTAGGAAGAGGGAAGTGCTCATGCCATTGTACAGAGCACTGGTGAGACCTCACTTGGAGTATTGTACGCAGTACTGGAGACCGTATCTCCAGAAGGATATTGATACTTTGGAGAGAGTTCAGAGAAGGGCTACTAAACTGGTTCATGGGTTGAAGGATAAAACTTACCAGGAAAGGTTAAAGCATCTTAACATGTATAGCTTGGAGGAAAGACGTAACAGGGGGGATATGATAGAAACATTTAAATACATAAAGGGAATCAACACAGTAAAGGGTGAGAGTATATTTAAAAGAAAAAAAACTACCACAACTAGAAAATATAGTCTTAAATTAGAGGGTCAACGATTTAAAAGTAATATCAGGAAGTATTACTTTACTGAGAGGGTAGTGGATGTATGGAATAGCCTGCCAGCAGAAGTGGTAGAGGTAAACACAGTCAAGGATTTTAAGCATGCGTGGGATAGACACAAGGCTATCCTAGCTATAAGACCGGGAACGGGGTACTAATAAAAGTACTCAAAAAAAAAAAAAAATTGGGCAGACTAGATGGACCGAATGGTTCTTATCTGCCGACACATTCTATGTTTCTATGTTTCTACCGATCACCAATTGTGACGTTTTGGTGCGTCACAAAGGGGTTAAAAGAGGGTAAATGTCCGACGGCAGAGAGGTCCAAAATGCACGGTAAGGTATACTCATTTTCTCAGAAGTATTACATGCTATAGAACTGCCCCTTGAATATTTTTGTATGAGGGAGATAACTTTCCGTTGGTTTAAAGGATCGCAGCTGTAGACTTTATATAGAATTTGATTACCAGCATCTCGGAGACCATTTGGTAAACATTCAAGTCACGGAGCGAGAGAATTAACCCAATCTGTTATCTGTGATTTCATCCAGGGATTGAACACTTACTGTAAGTATCGTCTCTCTTGAGAGAGAGTCTTGTTCATTAACCAAACTAACAAAAAGCAATCTGCTGGCAAACAAACAAAATGCTGACAAGAACATTTCTTAACACATCATTTTTTTGTAGAGTGATGAGTAGCTTAGATTCCACTTTTCAGTGCACAAGAAGAATATATATATATATATATATATATATATATTTATTTATTTCCATTAACAATAAACATTTTCTCTAAATCAAATCAAGCGTTTTATTTTAGTTTTTTGATACATCAATGCTATTATTATTTTTACATTTTTTATATTTTTTTTTGTTGTTGTTGCTTTTATTGACCAATTTCATCCCAGTTACACCAAGCACCCGTGTAAATAGTTAAATCTCATAAGAAAACAATATGTTCAAACAGAGATTATATTCTACAGGCTGACTGCTTGATCTGGGTTAAAATACTCTACTGACACAGATTTCACCTGGAGTAATTGCAATAAATATTGACTGTCTCATTGTAAAAATATATCTATATATATATAATTTAATTTATATTTACATATATGTAAAAAAAATACTTCCTGGATGCCAAATGTAAATAAAAAATATATATGTAGTCACCGGAACAGACAGCCCAAAACACCTCGATGTATAAACGCAATCCCGGCACAGGTGAGTGCAACAAACGAACGGCCTTCCTTGCCGTGATTGAAGTATGTAACAAAGAAAGGCTGGAGCAACGGTGCACCTCACCTGATGGAAATAGAGAAAGCGATGTAGGCAGGTTCTCTTCCAATAAAAGCTTAAAGTATTATTTCCAAAGTAAACGCGTTTCGCCCGCATTGTTCAAATTACTATTTTAAATTGCCCACCTGTGGAGGGGGGGGGGGGGGGGGAGAAAAAAAACTAACAAATTGAAGAAGTTTATGGGCGTTCCCACAAGTGTTTTTATAGTATGCACTTTTTGTATGTAATTAGTCTATGATTAAGCTTCACGGGCGAAACGCGTGAGACTATGCTTGGTCCTGCACTGTTTTTTTTATTCTAGTAAACAAAAGTAAATGTCTAAAAGAAAGAGGCCTAGAACAAGACATTACCAAGAATTATCACAAGTATTTGTATGCAAAAAAACCAAACAAACCTGTACAATGTAGAGGATTAGAAGTCTATGAGAAGAACCGAGGCTATTATTTTCTAAGCCAATCTCCGGCTTCCGAAAGTTCGACTTTCGAAATGTTAAGAACACTTTGGTAGTCTCTGAATTTGAGGGATGCTATTCTGATCACCAAAAGTGACCTGACTGGGTCCAAGACTCAAAGCTACCTGAGTTGACTCTTGAGTGTACAGCTGTACGCTTGCTGTCAGGCTTGTCAATCTCTGCTGCTCCACTTTTAACAATACATATTTAAACATACATCTCCCCCATTTCTCTGCCAGTTACACTGACAGAATTTTAAGTTCTGTCCCTGACTCTCAGTGTTCTACTCACTAACATTCGAGAATAGCTCGAGGAGTTCGACATTGGAGGTCGAATTTCACTTTGAGACCAAGTCAAATTTGACCTCCAAACTTGACCTCCGAGTTGACCCCATCTCAACACAACTCGCCAAAGTCAAACTCGCACACCTCTAGGTTTTTTCTACTTTAAAAAATAATAGGACTCACCAGCATTAATGTAGGTGAGTTGAGAGAAGTGATTTTTTTTTTTCAAAGTCAAACTCGACCTCCAAGATCAGGTGCCATGTTTGTCTTGTCCTCCTTGGCAAACCACATCTCGACCTTGCAAAAATGTTAGTGAATACCTTTTTTGCGAGGTTGAGATGAGGCATTTGAAATGGGGGTGAGTCTATTCAAGCTTGGAGCACTAATCTCGAAATGTTAGTGAATAGCCCCCTCAATCTTCAAAAAGTCCTCTAAAACTAGCTCTCCATTGTGCCTGCACCAAGAGCTAATTTCTGTATTAACCCTTTAGAAAGTCGGACACATAATACATACACTGCTTTCCAGTCTATAAAATATGTCAGAGGCGTCACGGCTCCTACATGTTTTCTTACATTTACATACACATACGAAAAGTACGAATCTGTCTGCAAATCCAGTTAGACGCCTATACACAAATCCTTTGTGGCCCTTACACTTCCTATCCCCATACTTATCATATCCAGACAACCGCTAGCTTCATCAGTAGGAAGGAACAAAAATGATAATAAATGTATTACTTTTCATCAAAAAAATACCGACCAACACGGAGAAAAAAAACCACACATTTCCCCTTCTTAATTGTAAAAGTGCAGGACTTAACTGTTTGTATTCACCGAGCTATGCGCCAGCCCCAATACAAACAAGAGGAAAACAATGAATTCCCTTTCCCTTGTTCGCTTTCAACATTAGCTACAGGTAACACCTAGAGAATCTATTCAGCCCGATCCGTCGGCTCTCCTATAAGGACTAATTTATGTATTAGAAATTAATTCATCGATATAAGTGTATCCTCGGGTGGCTTTAGCTTTTTTTTTTTTTTTTCTTTCAATACATCTCTCTCCGACTTCTCAATGTGTTATAAGCGCAGTAAAACACTCCAGCAGTATGTCATTTGCAGAAAGGAATAATTGCACCTTGCTTTTCATATTCTGTAGGGAAAGAGCTGCTTACGCTCTAGGACTGCCAGCATGCTGGCTTGTACAATTACCTCTCCGTAATTACCCAGCTTGATGCGTCTTTGTTGATTATTTGTACTTTTATTAAGTTTTTCTAATTACGCCGCGCATAATGGGCACTGTACATTTCCACGGGCAAATTCATATTGCTCACAGGAAATGCCATGCACCTAATGCAAGAACCGTGGGGGGAAGGGGGCCTCTCGAGGCTTTGCAAAATTCTTTAGTTTTCCAAAAAATAGTGTCTAAATGGACCAGCTCTCTATCCATCTCTCTAATGGCTGTGGATACTCGTTAGAATGATATTCCGAATCCTGGTCCTCACTTACGAAGACGTTTATAAGTATTACCAATATTTATGTCCCAGGAATTGAGATGTCAGCTGGTGGCAGCTAAGTAGCACATACGATGCTGACCAGCCACACATATACATGAGAGGCAGAGCTGAGTGTAATGCAAAATCCACCACCAACCTTTAACGATGCATGATGGGCTTTTATCAGACAGGGTGCATTGCAATTTTAACTTTTGGAAAGAGCAGAACAGTAATACATGAGAAAAATCACCAGCTAAGGCTGGCTACATCTGTAACACACTACTGATATGAATAATACAAGGAAATGGTACTCTAATTATACAATACGACACCTTGTGTATGGCCTCTCTTTTTGAGGCATTTAGGGGCGTCATCTAGCATGACAATGAGAATATGGAAATAGAAGGGGAGGAATGATAACGTGCAGGGAGATTGTATTTGCTGTATCAGCAAAGGTACCACGCTGGATAAATAGATGGGTATTAGCAATGGGGGTCACAGCTTGAAAGCATGCCTGGGTCACAGCTCGAAAACCTGCTTACAGAAATGACAAATGACTTCTGTTTCTGCTAGCTTTGCAGCAAAGACATGTTCCCGGGAGCTGGCAAAAAGCTACGCTAAGTGTAATAGTGCGACTAAAACATTACTCTCCACGTTGTAAAGATGTCTCCAAAGCACCGAACATTCCAAACAATCCGAGGATGGGATATTAAACACTCGTCTCCACAGCAAGTAACCTGAATTCTATCTACGTTCTGTCAGTTCCAACGGTTTCTCATGTTGCCATGCCATCAACAGAGGCGGCCTAGCTAGGAACCATTTGCGGCCTGGGCCAGCCTAGGTGCTCCACAGGAAGCATGGCACATAACTGGCACATAACTTAAAAAGTACTAGCAAGTGTATCCTGATACCGGGCCCACTCGTATTTCTTTATTAGAAGTTTAGTGGCTCTTTTATAGCATATTGCTTTTCTCAAAGACAGCTCTCTCATCCCATAAACATTCCAGGCTGTCAAGAGCTGAACTATAACAGTACTTTCTTACTTACTGTGCTCATATGAGTTTTACTGAAAGTCTCTGGGGGAAATCCAGATCAGAAGCAAAAAAAAATAAAAAATTTGCTCCCTCCGCTACAAATGTACTCTCTTTTCCTCACAACAGAGCCATTTCTCATCTGTAAACACAGATCTAACCCATACCCGATTTTACTGTCTTTGATTCATTACTTTGACCTCCACTGCAATATCCTTTCCTTCTATTTTACTTCACTTTATTTATTTTTTTTAGTGCAAGCTGGATGCTGCTCGGAGACAAATCCCATCTGTCTCCTCTACACCTTCCATCCTAAATCTCCTTCTTCTACCCTTCATCCTTCTGTCTTTTTTCAGGAGAGGACAATCATTTCTGTCTCTCTCTCTCTCTCTGTCTCTCTCGCTATGCCATGTTTATTGTGGACTTCAAAACCCCCTACACCCATTCTTCCTTGGTATTAAATCCAGCTTTGCATAGTCCACTCATCGAAATCTTTAAGATGAAGGAAGTAGATTTGGTTAAAACAATACCAAAAGCTAGTTAGTTTTCCAAGATTAAATAAACAAAAAACAATATTGTTTACATTTATTAGAATTACAGTATACATTATTCCTGAAATAAATGTTCCCTTCCACTCCAGATTCTTGCTGGAGATGTCATTTGGAAGTTGGGTTCCTGTTTACATACATGGTGGAGGTGTCGGACATTCAACGAATTTTGAGAAAATGATCGATGTATTATTAAATCTGTTAAATATAATAGATTGGACTAATGGGTCTATTTCTTTGAGGCTATGTGAATTTAGGCACCCGAGTTCTTGACTTTTTGTGAAGCTACCATCTACAGAAACTCCCCGAGGTGACAGAGTCTCTTTAATCCCTGAAACACATGAGCTTATGTGCGATTTTGTTCTGCTGTGTTTGTGTTTAAATTGAAATTTCCCTCACTTAGTTAGAAACATAGAAACATAGAATGTGTCGGCAGATAAGAACCATTCGGTCCATCTAGTCTGCCCAATTTTTTTTTTTTTTTTTAGTACTTTTATTAGTCCCCCGTTCCTGGTCTTATAGCTAGGATAGCCTTGTGTCTATCCCACGCATGCTTAAAATCCTTGACTGTGTTAGTTGACTCATACAAACCATATACTATTTTTGAGGAAACCACTCTCTCTTCGTGGTGGTGTGTTACTGGTATGTGAGCTAAAAAGGAGATGCTGGATAACGGCAGTTTGTAGAATATTTTATAATAATGTAATCAGACATGATTACAATTGCACACATCACACTGATATACAGAATGCTTTATCACACGTGGGCACTATGCATTTTTGAAGACCTGTCACCTATCTCTCTTAATGCCATGTTTATTCTTCAAAACTTGAATGTAATGATTTTTTTTTTTTAAATAAATTGGCTGCACCCCTTGTTTTTTATTCATAGCAGGCCGTGTCCGTCCTGCGTCCTGAAGGGGTTAATGTTTATAACCTGTTAAATAACTTTTGGGGACCTTGATTTTGAGCAAGACTTGGCTGCTCTGCCAGCGGATGTAAGCAGCCATATTCTACATCTTGGACAAAGAAACATAGAATGTGTCACCAGCTGATTAGAACCATTCGGCCCATCTCGTCTGCCCAATTTTCAAAATACTTTTTTATTTCTTCGACAAAATTAGCTACATACGTAATGGCCTGTTGAGTATAACTGTCTAGCACACTCTTACAAAGTTTTTTTTTTTCGTTTCTTTAATAAAGGTATTAAATAACGGTCCCTCCGAGAAGCCCACGTTGGGCAATTCTGCTTAAGAGGCATATTTGTTGGCCGATGTTTACCTCGCTTCATATTAAGTGGTAGAAGCCCCCCGCCGTCGTACGCTTTCTCCATATTCCCCTTCCTGATGAGAAGATTAGCAGGTGGGTGCCAAGATTTTCACTGAAACCCTCTTAGATGTAGAGAGATTCAAAGACCGGCTTTTATAGTTCTAGATTGCCGTTACTTCACCATCTCTCCACGACTATTAGGATTACATTCAAAGTCTGGAATAATGAAAGCACTTCACCTGCATTATTTCTGTATAAGCCATAATGAATTGGCCCATTATATACAAGTGCGTAGTGCTGATCCATGGACCGCTGTTACCTAATGTGCTCTGCTAAGGACAGCTAAACATTTTTTTTCCCCCTTCTTGTGCTACTAAGAAAGAAGTGATACATTCACCGCCCCTGGCGTGAGGATAACCAGGTATAGCATGAAAAATAGAATGAGCTGTGAAGTCTCAACAATTTGAATGAAACATAACTTTTAATGATATTTAATTATAATCAACAAAATCAGTGTTTAAAGGGACGTATCCACTGAAGATTATTTTTTTTTTTTAATTAATGATATCCACGTACTGAAAGTTAGCATTAACACAATACATTTTATATTAACCTCTTCGTGACCGATGACGGTCCTGGACAGCCAGAGGGAAATCTCCCTTCCTGAGCGATGACGGTCCAGGACTGTCATGCAGGTCCGATCGCGGTATGCACGCTGGCATACCGCGATCGCGCTAACAAAAGACATGGCTGAGTGTCTCGATACCGAGACACTTCAGCCATGTCGTTTGAGGACCCCCCAGGAAACATCCGGGCAATGTGACAGCCAATCACAGCGCCCGGATGTTAATAGCTGTCAAAGCAGGTGCCTGCTTTGACAGCTATATTCTCTCCCTGCTCCACGGTGATCGTGGGGCAGGGAGAGACTAAATATAGTGTGTCAAGTCTCCCCCTGGTCCCCCCCCCAGTAACAACCAGCCCCCCCAAAGGATTTTTTTAATTAAAAAAAAGTTTTTTTTTTCTATTGTGCTAATCCTAACTCTTGGGTTAGGGTTAGAGTTCATCAAAACCCTAATCCTAGAGTTAGAATTAGGGTTTGTACTAACCCTAACCATAGGGTTAAGGTTAGAGTTAAATAAAAATAAAAAAATGTAAAGAAATTAAAAATTAAATAAAAAAATTAAAAATAATAATAATAAATTGTATAAAAATAAGAAGTTATTCCGTAGAGGACCAATGACATGTTATGTCTGTCTGTGGTCCTCTAGGGATATTAAAAAAAAAAAAAAAGACTGCTAGTGGATAGGAGCCCATAGCAGCTGGATATATGATGCATGCAGCCGCAGGATAGCAAGAATAGCAAAAATCCGTGCTTCCTACTATAGACTACATTTCCTATTCTGCTACGGTAGCTTTTGGCTGTCTGAGCATGATAGGAAATGTAGTCACAAGCATTACATAATAAATACACGTTTTAAAGCTGCAATAACCGTATCCTCAATTTTTCCCTGTACCTGCTACATAAACCTAGCACACCTATACATGTAGGGTACCGCTATACTCAGACGAAGTTGATGAACATATATTGGGGTTTTGTTTGGCAATAAAATAGAACAGCCCCTTTAAATTCATACCTAAGTTTCAAAGTGTGTGGAAATAAAACACACACAATTACTACGCCAAAACTTGTCAAAGATTGGTGGTAAAATGAGTGAAAAGTGTCAAATTACCCCAAGTTGAATGCCCTGGGATGTCTACTTTATAAAAAATGTGTACATGTGGGGGGTTATTTAGCGATTCATGACCGATATCAGTGTTACAGTGTCACTAACGCTAATTTAAAAAAAAAAATGGTTTTGAAACAGCTATATGCTACTTGTATTTATTAACCTAAAACATGCAAAAAAAAGCAAAAAAAAAAAAACATATAAACATTGGGTATTTCTGAACTCAGGACCTATAGTCGAATCTATTTAGCAGGTTTTTTCATTATCTTTTGGAACTTAGTAAAATAATGTACAAAGAAAAGTCAGGAAAAGTGTTTATTTTTTAAATTTTAACCATATTTTACTATTTTTTTCACAATACAATAAATGATATGAACAAATAATGTCATGAAAAGAAAGCCCTTCTTGTCCTGAAAAAACAATATATAATGTGTGTGGGTACAGCAACCAAAGAAGAAAATTAAAGCTAAACACAAACACCTCAGAAGTGTTAAAACAGCCTCGGTCACTAACGCACAACATTCAAAAACAGTCTGGTCATGAAGGGGTTAAAGTGTATAAAATGGTAACTTTTTTTATAGCTGTTTATCATGTACCAGACAAAAGTTGAATCATATTTGCTAGAGACTAAGTTCATTTTATAATTTACAATATGTAACTTAAAATACTTGGAATATGTATGAGTTCATTATTTTAGCTATTTTTTGGCTGATTTTCAAAAGTTCAGTTGCCAATTAATCAGCAGAGTTAGGAAAAATGTGCATAAAAGGTAATCAAAGGTCCATAGAACATTCTTAAATTGCCCACCACAAAGTGCAGTAAAAGTCCACCAA